>CM062289.1:176414044-177014044 GCA_031216915.1 Pictodentalium vernedei | reverse complement strand
GGTGGGAAATTCAAAACACTGAAGGTTGTGACAACATTGCGACGAAAGATCTCGCCATATGTCCCGTGAATTCTCATGACAATGCCACTGCTGAAATTCTAATTGTCGATATATCTCAAGGGAAGCAGACTAATAGAGGCAAATTGCATTGATTGTCTGTTCTATGTAAATATTCTTCTCTCGCCAACTGAAGCAATCAATTTGTTTACATGGATCGACCTTGCCATTAGTTTGTATTCATGGGCCAAAATTGCCAACAGAGAACAAAAAATTCAGTTATCTTTAATTAATATAACTGTGACATATAGTGGAATTAGAAACCCATGTTGTATTCTTTCGTTGTTGAAATATTCGTAAACTGGTTGCTTTTTCACTTCTTTTAATCGCAAATCGGGGAAACTATTGTTCGTCGTGTAGTATTGATGGTATAACTTCATTGGTCTGTCATTCGGCCCCGTTTCGGTCTGGTTTCGGTGAGTTCCAGAAATAATTCTCCTAATTTGGGGACATGGTGTGATTTACATTGCGAATCATTGTAAACGATGTATTTCATTATATTTGTTTGCAATCCACAAAGATCATCGATAATTTCGAATAATCTGTGGGCTATTAGACTCATGTCTACAAGTATTTGTTGATCGAAGTTGTTGTCACCGGAAAGTCACATGCGTTCGTAAGTCGCTTGTTCAAAGTGCGAAAAATAATATTTTTTCTTTCTATCCACCTAATCACAAATAAAAATATGACAGTAGTTTGAACATGCAATGTTTCTCTAGGAAATTATTTTATCAGTCGTTGCATAGAAATTCTCAACGAAAGTGAAGTATGGCAACACACACAAGGCACAATCGAGCTTCAATTATTTTAGTGCTTTGCCGTATCGAAATATTGGTTAATAAATCATCATTTTCACAAAAAAATCTCTGCACAAAGTTATAAATAGGGCCTCTAAATAATCCAAAATCCAGAAAACGGAATTAAAAAACAGTAATTAGATAACCAGAATACCAAGAAGATTATTTTGGAATTCATTGTCAATGGCTCGGCCACTCTGAATAGCACAAGAGTCTAAGAGATCCACACACACACACAAAATAATTTTACGTAATCTTCACAAGACATTATACATTCCATAAATCAGACAATATATTTTCAGGCAAAGTATGTCCGTCCATCTGTCCGTTGGTTTACCTTTTGCATTACACTCTTACTTGCCTCATAATAATGATGGCTGAAAAATGATAAGGTCTTGCACATTTGATAAAAGTTATTGAAAATTAATAATAGTGATGGCATTTTCACCTTTGGGCTCTTTTAAATAATAATGATGACTGAAATTTTTCTTCGAGTTTTCATGTATAATAGTAATTCAGCACTATTATTCAACAGGTCAAGGTATTCTAAAATTCTTACTAATAACACAGGATGGATGGATTCACAGTATTAGGAAAAAGGTTAAAAGAAGTAAATTGTAGCAAACGTTTTTCATATATATATGTGTGTTCGCTTAACCTTGTGGCCATGGGTAAAACACAGCTTTATAAATGTATTAACTTGACTGGATATGAAAAGCACTGTATCTAACCTACATGTATAGTTCAGGGTTTGATCCAAGTAAATTGGGAAAGGGCCTTTTTCATGGTCTTGGGGAAATTATTCATTTAGCCATCCAGACATAAACCCAGCTGGAAGCTTATTTCCAGAGAGAATGCAGGTTAAAATGGGTATCAGTTTATTAGAATCAACTGTCAGAAAAACACTGGTTTTGTAACCTGATAATGTTGTATAAGTTAAGGAGTAATAATGTTTTGTGCCAGATATTAGGAATTTTATTTCATGTACCCGTTGGGAACGAGGCCTCAATTTGGCCACAGAATGTGGCCACACGAAGCTCTGATGTAGTGGGCATATCAAAGCACCATCATTCCCCAACATATAATTGAAAGGTTTTCTTTTTTATTTTCTGTACCTCAACCAACACCTCATGTGAACAAGCTTTGGTTGGAATGGTAAGGGTTGCTTATGGGAGGCAAACGATTAACACTTTCAATAATGCAGAGGAAAGGTGGCACTTCTGTGATGTTTTCTCGTATCACAGAATATATACACTTTCTGCCTTAACAAACAGAGCTTATAACTTCCAGTTGGAATGGCTCCAGTAAGCTCATCAGTTGCTATGTTTGTGTTGCAACATTTGTACAAATAATAAAATCTGAATGGTCATTTATCTGTGCAACAATAGTGACTTGATCAGTGTGTTAGATAAATACTTGAAAGAAAGTTGTCATAAATATTGTCTTCCAGTTATATTAAATACAAGTACATAGTGATAAAGAGGTAAGAGATTGTCATTTCATGGGACTCTTCGACATCTTGAATGGGTGTTTTGGGGAAACAAAATGTTTTCATGAAAACATAATGTCAAGCAAAATGGTTGAGAAGAATGCATAACTGTATCATACCACTGGGGGTGTGGGTGGTACTAGTCTGCGGGTCACAGACTGAATCAGAATAATATAGTCTGTCAACACTAGAGCCTAAAACCTGAAACAAGATAAAACCTTTATGACAAAAATACTGAATACAGGTGGAAATTGAAGGTGGCTTGGGAATGCTGCATGATTCCAGTCCAATCTGGAAAAGTGCCACTATTAAAGGGGTCTCTATTGTGGATGGGATGTGAACCAGCATCAAAGGCTGAGATGGTCTATTACTGTTGCAGGCAATATTAATGTATACCTTTTTCCCTGTACAATTTTTTCGGGGGACTATTAAAATAGCCGGTGTCCGTCCGTTCGTATATCCGTCCCACTCTGGTTTCCCTATGATAACTTCAGTTATAGTTGCCCAAATAAATTAAATTTGGTATGCAGGTGTATCAATAAAAAATACAGGTCCAGTTCGAATCGTGCAGTCCGACAATTTTTGCCGAAGTTATGGCCCTTTTTCAACTTTGAAAACTCCATTTTATTTCAGTTTCCAACCAATAACTTGAGCTGTACTTGACAGAATCAAATGAAATTTGTTGTGTAGGTGTATCAACATAAAATGCAGGTCAAGTCAAATCAGGGTTTGATCCGACAATTTACCAGTGTTATGTCCCTTTTTCAATTTTGAAAAATTCAATTTTCTTTATGGAGGGGGGGGGGGGGGTGGGGCAGGGTAGCCACGCAATCTTTTATTTTCTATTATTAGGATTTGACGATACACTTCCAAGAGGGTCATCTCATGTCAAGACAGTTTTACTTGTGGAAGAGGACAGAACAGATATATCACTTGTATGGCGAATATTTGCAGGGGAGGTAAACTAGATTACTGATTAGTGTGGTGTGCCATACGTTTGAACTGTTAATAGTTCCCTGTGAAAAAATGGCTGGACCAGTTCATACAGTGGTCCTTTAGAAATTTAAATTAACATACAATTAGATTTATTTTTTAAAAAGTTATGAATCAACTGTTGTTCTCTAGTGCATATAGAAAAATATCCTTCAATGCAAGATTCATATTTTAAGTTTTGGTGGCAGGAAGTTTACCGTGAGTTCGGGATTTTCAAAAGCATTTTTTTGGTGAGTAAATTCTTTTTTTTCAATTTTTATCACATTTTTTGTAATCTATTAGGTAGGAAGCAATCATTCATGTATTAAATAACCATTACTATTGAAAAGTAATGAAACAAACATCATGTTTTCCACCTGTCCACTCAAACTACAATCTTCAGTTTAGAATCACCTCAAGATTGTTGTAGGAATTTGTTCATCTGGATTTGTCTTGTCACAGTAAATTGACCCACCTGACAGCTTGGCAGGACAAAGTCTAATCAACAGTTGTTTTCAACGAATCTTGTTATCAACGAATTTTTCAACGAATCTTGTTGCTCACAATCTCAATCTGAGTCACGCCCACCTGTAATAATATGGTCTATAAACAGGGAATTAAACCCACAAAAAGAACTTGTTTTAAATCATATGAGTCATTTGCATAGAAAAGCGGGCATCTCCTACTTAATTCTTGGTATGTTTACAGTTATGATATCTTGTCTGTGCGGGATTCTATTAATAATAATAATTGTTTAAGGAGCTCAAAAGCCATTATACTCTGCGCGTTATAACTGCCCCCCCTCCCCACCCCCAGGCAATAATGTCTTTATAGTGTAAAGCGGTATTGGCTGCGGTGCTGATGGGATGATGGTGTTTTTTTGTTGGCTTATGGAGGGACAGGCGGGATCATGGGATGTTGTGTCTAGACGGTTGGGAAGTTCCTTCAGACTGGGCACAACATACTCGATACACACTGGAAGAAAATGGCGTCTATATCCTATCGATGCCTGCCTTCAGCCACAGCGTAGATAGCTCAAAGACTATTGTATGTATGCCAGGCCATTTAACTTGCCCTTTTTGGGTTTTTGGTTGTAATTTTTTTATTTTTTATTTTTTATTTTTAATCCAGTCGGCTGAACTGAAATACTGAAACAGTTTACATGAGCACTGCGGTTGTGCTCCCGTCTGTTCATTTTTTTTTTCATTCTGTAATTTTTTTATTATTATTGTTGTCTGACTCACCCAATGGAAACTGTAAAGGGACCCCGGTCTTGATTTTCTTCATTGCGAGTTTTAGAATGGTCTATTTCCAAACCATTGCCCTCTAGAATATATGGCATACCTATTCGGTTGGAGATTATGGTGGATTGTTAATGATTGATGGCGGGTAGTATTACACTCGACGAGGTACAGATGAACGAAGAGTATGACTTTGTGCTGATTTACAACAATAAAGTCTGTTCTTTGCCCGATAATGACGATTATCTATTGACTAAAGTGATTTTTTTTTTATTTGATTGGTTGATAGATACGTGGTATGAGACCATATTCATTGAAACCCACGATACGTCCGCCCAGCCACTGACAAATTTCCCATTCCCAGTGGAAGCCTCGTTCCGAAATCTACAAATTGTCCATACCCCGTAGAAGTCAATAGATACAAGTAAATTTGTTATCCCATGTCTGATCACGGCCTGCACTATTCGCAAAAAGTCGTCATTCCAGTTTTACAGTGTACATGTATTATATTTTAATTTTTTATCTCCAAAATATAGCTCATGACCCCTTATTGGAATGAGCTTGTCGAGTACCCTCCAATGTGGGGTTCATAAGCTATGTTTTTGAGACAAAAAAGAAAAAAAGAAATTCAGTATTTTTTATACTTGTCATATCGGCATATTTTCACAAAAACTCTTTTGCACAAAAATTCCACAGAAACCTGTATGGCTCAACAATGGAAGATAAAAGATCTCATGCTGTGTGTGTTCACACATGAAGTAGATTGTACTTCTAAAACGGAAAGTCAATAGATAAATTCGTTACCCCGTATCTGATCACGTGGTACGGGTTTTTACCTACCCGAAGCCAGCCGTATCCCATGAGGCCTTCGGCCTCATGGGATACGGCTGGCTTCGGGTAGGTAAAAACCCGTACCACGTGATCAGACACGGGGTAACTAATAATCTCCATTTAAACATCATGTAAACGACTGCAGTTACTTCTCGCCCATTGACTTCCGATCGAAAACCAGTAAAAGAGAAGTAGGATTCTCCGTATTTTACATCAACTGCCAAAGTCTGAAAGCTAATTGGGACTCATTTCAAAGCATGATATGCAGTTTACAATCAGAAGAAAATTTTTTCGATGTCGTCGGATTTACCGAAATATTCCAAATTGCCGCGAACACATCGTATAACATGGAAGGTTATTATCCAATTATCAATAAAAAGAGACCCGAAAATGATGATGGTCGAGGAAGAGTAGGTCTGTATGTTAAGGAAGGATTACCTTACACGGTTAGAAATGATATCTCTGTATTTATTCCTCATGTTCTTGAATCTCTGTTTATTGAAGTTAAAGATAAACATAATTCCAAAAATTATCGGTGTCATTTATAGGCCCAACACACCACCAAAAGATGATATTAATCTTTTTCTATCAAAACTAAATGAAATAACTGATGTTCTGAATTCCGAAAATAAAAAAGTTTATATCATGGGTGATCTTAATCTGGACCTTCTGAAAGCTAGCACACACCCCAAGACGGAAGAATATGTCGATCTCATGTTCAGTCAGGGATTCTTACCTTACATCACAAAGCCAACTAGAGTAACCAATCATTCCGCAACCCTGATAGACCATATCTTTGCTAATAGTCTTTCAGAAACAGCCTGTTCCGGAATAATTATATCTGATGTCTCAAGTCACGTTGGTGTCTTTTATATTGAAGAGGCACCTAAGCTAAGTAATCCACCAAGCTTTATTTTGAAAAGAACTATAAATCCGAAAGGTATTGCGGAATTTAACCCTTAAGCCCCCATATAGCCCCAAACCGCCACTTTTATATTGCATTGAAGCAGGTGCTCCCTTGTGTAATCTTTTTTATTACTCTTGTGTGTAGACTGAATTTTCCCTGGCAGTGGTTCTACATCACTGCTGGCTGCCTGTATAGGCAGCCAGCAGTGATGTAGAACCACTGCCAAGTCATCAATAACTATGTAAGCAGAAAAAGGCCATAAATACTTTAAAATTAATCTGAGGACTTAAGGGTTAAAATGCTGTTATCACAAAGTGATTTCTCCCAAGTAGTGCACGCAAATTGTCCTAACACATCTTATGAAACCTTCCTGGCCATTTACCTTGAAGCATACGAAAAAGCATTCCCCTTCAAACGTGTCCGACAAAACAAAAAATTCGTCAAAAAACAACCTTGGATGACCAGGGGTCTTGTCATATCTTCTAACAATAAACAAAAATTCTTTCACAAAAAACTGAAAGCGCCCACTGAACAGAATATTCAAAACTACCAAAATTACTCTAGGATTTTCAATAAGGTAAAAAAAAACAATGCAAAGCAATCTATTACAGGGATTTCCTAAACGAAAACAAAACTAACACGCGACAAACTTGGCAAATTTTAAACGAAGCCATCAATAAGGGAAAACGCGAATACAAATTACCCTCGTTTTTCGTTCACGACGATAAAGATATAAACGGAGCTAGCGACATACCAAAAGAATTCGATAATTTCTTCGTGAACATCGGAAAAACAATATCCGAAAATATTCCGAAGTCGAATAACTCTTACTTGCACTATATGAATAGTGACTTTCGAAATAATTTTTATATCACCCCAACTAATCCAATAGAGGTTCGCCATGTGATAAATAAAATGGAGCCAAAACTGTCGAAAGATTGTAACGATATAACTACACATCTATTGAAACAAACAGTAACTGAAGTAGTCCACCCTCTCGCACATATTATTAACAATTCATTCATTACTGGCATAGTACCGGACGGAATGAAAATTGCGAAAGTGATACCTATGTTTAAAACAGGTGATGAGCATAGTTTTTCTAATTACAGACCGATTAGTATACTTCCTGATTTCTCAAAAATAATGGAAAAGCTCATGGAGGTGAGGCTTATAAACTTCCTAAACAGGTTTGGTATTTTATATCCTCACCAATACGGATTCCGAAAGCAATATAGTACAATCCACCCAGTTCTACAGCTTGTAAAAAGCATCGGAATAGAAAATAATAAACAGGAAAAGAACAGTACCTTAGCCTTATTCTTGAACCTATCTAAAGCATTTGACACAATAAATCATGAAATACTATTAGGCAAACTGGAAAAGTATGGCATACGTGGTCTCACCAACAGATGGTTTAGAAGCTACCTGTCTAACAGGTCGCAGTATGTTATGTATGGGGAATGTAAATCAGACCTTGCCAATCAGTGGGGAGCGCGGTGGCTCGGTAGGTAGGGGTGCAGGCTGCAAGCCGAGAGGTCCTCGGTTCGAATCCCACCTGCGGCAACCGAGTTGTGTCCTTGGGCAAGACACTTCATCTCCATTGCCCGCGTGGGGGCACGGTGGCGTTTTGTACTAAGGCGTACTGCACGTCGATGGTGCACTTGTCTTCAACCAATGCTAACCCTGCTTGTGTGGAGTTAGTATGTTGGGGAGCTGACAGTTGCTCGCCGTTGCTCGGTGGTTCTCTCCGGGTACTCCGGCTTCCTCTATCCGTAAAACTGTCACGGTCATGATTAGCCATTGTGCATAAATATGTGACCTTAAACACCAATAAATAAATAAATAAATAAATAATATTGCCAATCAGTGTTGTGCTGTTCCCCAGGGTTCAATTCTAGGACCGATCCTCTTCCTCCTATATATCAACGATATTAGTAACTCAACCTCACTCAATATTTTATCATTTGCCGATGACACTAAAGCACACTGTTCAAGCTCACATAATAATCCCATAACAGCGTATTTTAATGATGAAATTAAAAAACTGTATGAATGGTGCTCTGCTAACCAGCTAATGTTGAATGCGAAAAAACAACGCACATTGTATTGAGCCCTACTGAAAGAAGTAATAATAATATTTGCCAAGAACTAAAAATAAACACCCAAATAATAAACAAGGTTGGCGCCACAGAGGCTGTAAAATCCCTAAAGTTTCTTGGAATAACCATTGACGAACATTTGACTTACAAGGCCCATATATCTCGATTATGTTCCAAAATAGCGCTAGCGAACTATAGTCTTAACAAAGTGAAAAGGATTCTCCCCCATGGGGCCATGAAAACACTATACTACGCCTTAATACACAGCCAATTGTCATACGGAGTCCAGATATGGGGTAGTTCCAGGGCCACTAAGAAAGTCATGCACATGCAAAAGCGATCACTACGAATAATTATTAACCGAAAATACAAAACCCATACAGACCCCCTATTCAAGAAAGATAGAATACTTAAGTATGATGACTTGTTTAAATTACATGCTCTGCTGTTCGTGTTTGACTGGAAAAATGGTAGACTACCGACCTCCTTTAATGATATATTTAGATTAGTAGACAATCAATCTGGTAGGACAACCAGACAATCTGGCCTCATACATATAGAGAAAGCTCGCACCAAATCCCTTGATAAACTCCCAACTCCCTCTATATACCTTTCCGAAACTTTGGAACGCTCTCGACGACGCAACTCGTAATATCATTCACAAAAACGAGTTTAAGAAACATTTGACATCCAAATTTCTTACATGTTATTCCACTTTTCTCAATTGTGACAATCCATACTGCCCTGACTGCACCTAGTAAACTTGTAAACTTGTAATCAACAATAACTCTAACAGGTGTATACATAATGCAATCGACGCACTCTCTGCTTTTATCTGGAACCCTCGTCCTGGTCAAACTTGCTGCTCACCTCAACAAGTACACCATAAAGACGTTCAACACCCCTATAGGAATCTGTCATCGGTAATATCGAAGAGCACTTGCTGAGCGCTGGCGGTGATGCATTTCATCATTATCTAAGGGCTAGTCCATGGAGAGGGATAGGGTGCATCACCGATGGCGCTCAGCTCAGTAAGCAGGCACATTTGTAGAGCATCCCGAATATGATGCCCTCCGAGTGCGCTAGTCGACATTAACGTTCAGGTTACATAGATTTATCCCTTTATCACTCTCCGAACGACATCGAGTACTTGGTGGAACCTGGTACTGAGTAGATGGGTGATCTCCAAGAGCGGCTAGTTTTGTACCAATGTACCAATGTACCACCGATCTCCAACTGGCTTTTGTGCCGGATAACATCCTGCAAATAAAACTGCAATGAAGAAACTCGAGCCCCAGTTCCAACTTAGCGTCACATACCCCCCCCCCCCCACCACCCTAACCATTTGGTCGCAGTCTGTCTGCAACTACACTTCCTTCCAAGGGGTGACAGGTAGACAGCCAATCTGGCTATGTCACCCCCTACAGTATACTATTTACTAAACTTGTAAAATATATGTATTTGTAACCATTATTTATGTATACTGTGAATAAATTATCTGAATCTGAATCTGAATCTAAACATGAAGGATTTGCCACGCAAAAGCACAGATCAGGGGTGTTGACACGTGCATGTGTGCAATAGTACACTGTGCCTTTAAACATACGTCACATGGGCACATGAGGGTTTTGAATCCTAAATCATCCGCTAAATTTGTGGTTCCTAGCTCCTGTGACAGAACGTGCCAACCCAGTTTTCACAGATGTGCTTGTCAAAGTGCACAAGGTGTACCATTTTTAGCTTTTTTTATTCTATTCTGCCTAATCCTATTAAACCTTACTTATTTCGTCTACTACTTTTCTTGGTCTTTCTGTGTTGCAATTCTTCATCTGACCAAAACGATCTCCCCCTTTCGACCAAATTGACAAATCAGGTAGCCCCATTCTCATAAGCCACACCCACTTCTAGTACATACATACAAAGTTATCTCACTCGTCTGATAATAGACATGGGTGATTCGTGATTAGTCAAAGGAGACAAATACTCGTTTGAGAGGTCACCCGCACGACTCGACGACTCATCTGTATAGAGCCTTCCCAACCATCACATGGATTCTTGGCGCCCACATAGCGATTGGGACCTACATCCTGACCATGACTTCCTTCCACATCCACTCCTACTGGTTTGTACCATTACTACCACTACCCACCTCGTGATCATCATCCACTACTGCTGTTTGTGTCCAGTATCTTTTTCAACATCCACGTGCCTCCGCTAGTGCAGTGTTTACCTTGTACTTTGTCAACTACCACATCAAACTTCAATCACTTTCCCGCTGATACTATTTATTTATTTATTTATTTATTTATTTATTTATTTTTTTATTTGTTTGTTTGTTTGTGTTTAAGGTCACATACTTATGCACAATGGCTAATTATGACCGTGACAGTTTTACGGGCGGAGGAAGTCGGAGTACCCGGAGAGAACCACCGAGCAACGACGAGGAGCTGCCAGCCTCCCAACACCGCACTGCAGCACAGGAAGGGTTAGATTGGTTGAAGACATGCGCACCATCGACGTGCAGTACACCTTAGTACACGGCGTCATCGTACCCCCACGTGGACAATGGGGGTTAAGCGCCTTGCCCAAGGACACAACGCGGGAGCGCTGATACTAAAAGATATTTCCATCACTACCTCCTAGTGGTGCCCTCAATGGATTCTACCATTGGGCCACTACTACGGGCTTGTACCGCTAAAACGACTAACTGTCCCATAACAGCATCCATCACTACTGTTTCCGCCTCGTTTTGATCACTTCCATTGGCTTCCACCACTACCACGATCTTCCAGTCTTCGCCCTTCTTTTGTTCAAAAGCCACTACTGCACACATATTCGGTCACTATCCCACAGATACTAAAAGTTATTCCCATCACTGCTCATTGTAGTATCACCAGTGGATTTCACCATCGCGGCCCTTCTAGTGGCGTACACTATGACTAGCTTTTATTATTATTGTTGCCGGCCACCACCCTATTCGCTACGACTACTAAGGTCCTATTGTACAAGTTCGTTGGCCAATCATTTCATGTCTTCTGCCATACCTGAACACTGAGAAGAGCCAAATAGTCGTTAGAGAAGCCACTCGGATCGTGTGACTACCCGTCCGACTCGACAACTTTTCTGGGGAAATCTATAGTCAGATGGTAAATAAGGATGCAGATAGTGGGATACCATGCAACCTGGGCTATGTTTTCTTGGAAAGATACAAAGAGACTTCTCGTCCGACTCGACGACCTTTCTGAAAAGAGTCGTGGAGTTGTTCAAGAAGTCACTCGAATCGAGTGCCTCCTCAAACGACGCGGCGACTCTACAGGAACAAAATGAGATATCAGAGCCACAGACATGTCATAAAAGGGATTCCGTAAGTGGGATTCCGTAAGTGAGAATCCGTAACCACATGTAAGTGGGATTCCGTAAGTGAGAATCCGTAACCACATGCATTTCAAACCACTACCTCCGATAATGATCCCCAGATAGTCTACAGAGGTCCACACCAGTCGCCAAGCAATAGTTCACTCCACACCAGGCAACATGGGCCCATAAACTAGTCTACTCATATCAATGCAAGTCCACGTAAGTCCATGTGATAGTCCATATAAGTTCACGCGATAGACGATTCGGATACAAACAGTGCTGTACAAGAGTCCGACATACTCCTATTCCATCGAACACATCTCATAATCACGTGATCAGGTTTATAGCACTACGCGCTATCTGAATCATTCCAGCATTACCCCAAGAATCCAAGATGACGCCCTCAAAATAGGCCAGGAATACTCAGTATAGATTTCAACATAGCCCTAAAAGGAGAGCTCAAATACAATTTGAACCCGTAAAACACTCCCGTGAAATCCAACACACATTTGGAGCATACCCCACACGATTATGAGCCGTTCTTTTCTGTAGCAACCACGTACAGGCGTACATCATCGAGTTCAGCGGTAAAACTCAGCCAAGAATCAATTTCCTTATAAAATGGGCAACATTTCCAACCAGGGTTTTGCTCAGGGACTGACACAAAGAAGACCGAATGAATAAGAATAAAGGTTTAGCACAATAAACGTGCATTTTCTGAGAAAACACTTTTACTATCATCGGTGATGTCTTTGAAGCACAAAAGATGTTCGACATTATATTATTGAACGAGCGTGATGGGTTTTTCACCACATCAATAGAGTGGAAGTGGGAAGGGGGTAGCTGCTTCGCATGAACTCCATCACACCCACTGGGCATGAACTCCATCGATCGATCGACTTTGTATCTCGATCAATCGATTTATTATCTTATGTATATTTGGTAAGTTAATACTATTAAGGGTTAGGATGGGGACTTCGGGGGTATATACCGCCCATAATGTTCTACCGTGCTAAACTAACAGGCATTACCCCCACCCCATAATACTGCCTAGACTAGCATCACGTACTGCCTAAGCCAGCCATAGGATAATATGAAGCATTAGGTGGATTAGTAATGCCAAGTGCTAACGAGGGGCATATAACGCCCTCGCTATACTACCACACTAGACAACCATGCACCATGCACCATCCCATCCCACAACACTTCCTGACCAAGCATTATGTTCTACCTATACCAGTCATAGAACAAAAGCAATATGTTGATCAATAGTACCAAGATTTAATCGACTGCATCTACTGGTAGTACGAAATAATTACTATTGTGGGACTGATGTCAGCATTTGTGAAGGTTTGGAATTTAAGGTCTGGTTGGGAGGAGGGGGGTGGTTGTTAGGGTGCTAGATGGAACTTTTGGTAACTAAACATAGAGCTGGCTTGGAACTATTGGGTAGGGGTAATGCATGGTCGTCTAATGCGGTATTGCGAGACAGTTCTTGGATGTTTATGTTGGTAGTATAGTGTGGGCGTTATATACCCCTGTAGATCCCAGCTTAATTCTTGTATTAACCCACTGATTGCTTTGTACTCTTTTATGACTGGTATAGGCAGTATGTAATGCTGGGACAGGAGGTATTGCGAGGACAGTGGGGTAATACATGGTCGTCTAGTGTGATAGTATGTGATGTACGCTCTGTATCCCTGTGGCCTCCCCCTGTTACCCCATAGTACTATTTGTCCATCTAATGCTTCGTATTATTCGATGATAGCTATAGGTAGTACGTGATGCTAGTCTAGACAGTATTATGGCGTGGGGTTAATGCCTGGTAGTGTAAAACGGTAGTAGAGTATGGGGGGTATATGGCGGTATATACACCTGTGGGTCCATCTTAACAGTTGGTACTATTGATCAGCCGATTGCTTTGTGTTATTCCATGGTATAGGGAGTACATAATGATAGGCCAAGCAGTGTTGTGGGGGTGGGGTAGTGATAAGACATGGTTGTCTACTGTGGTAGTACTCCTGTATTTGTGTTGTTAGCCCTTGGTACTGCTAATCCAACTAACGCTTCATACTATCCTGTGACTGGTAGAGGTAGTGCGTAATGCCCGACAACCCGTGAGTCATCATCGAGATGCTTCCGGTAAAAAATCCGACGACGTTTGACCAGGATTGCCACAGAGAGTTATAAAAACGACCTGCCAGAAATAACAAAACGGGGCCGATAACGGAAGCGCACGAGAAAGGAGGTACCGATATTATCCTTCCATACACATATCTCGACAAATGGAAAGATTGTTACGTCAATTGATTTGCGAGTGTTTCAAGAGAATATGACTTAATTTATTGCACAATAAAGTGAAGTCATTAATTTTGATGACTGAAATTCAAATTTTGTTGGCATAAGTAACTTTGTCACTTCGCTAAACAAGCAGCATTTGCAATCAAAAAGTAGCGAGGCGCTCTAGGCAGAACCTGCATAACACAAAAATGACGGCTACAGATAATTTATTTCGTTCTGCCGTTATTATGAATTATTATTTCGTTATTACTAATTATTATGACGAATTAATAACTAAACTGGATGTGGCTCTAATACGGTTCCGTACTCTCTGGTCATTATCAGTAATACTTTTATTTGCGATAATAGGGACACAAGAGAAGTATGGCTGGAAATGAGTCGTGAGCTCCTCCCCTTGGTGGTGTTAGTTTTAAGTTGTAAAAAAGCGGCCCCATGAACCTCGTGTTGACGATGTTTTGATCCTGGGGGTGGGGTGGGGGTGGGGGTAGGGTGGGGAGGGGAGATAAATTAAAGTTTTGAATTGTGGGCCCGAAAAATACCCCCTCGACATCAGAGGCCATATTATAATTCGTTCAATGAATTATGCGGAGGAAAAACTATTATTTCAAGGAAAACGTTAAAAAGTTTCCAGTTGTCCTCAGGTCTACACGGTTTCTACATCCTTGACACCACTGATAAATTGGCCAGCTATCAACCCCTATATATTTATTAATTGGTGTTTATTGTCACTTTCAGTATATATGACTATATAATACCTCAAGGAGTATAAATTCAAGATTAACCAATCGCTTTACCCGTCACCTATTTATGTCGACTTAAACCCCATTTGTTGGTTCACCACAGATACCAAGCACTACTTCGCCTCTCTGGTTTCGCAAGAGGATCTATCACCATTACCGTTACCATCTTTGTCTTGAACTACAGCCTAATTTTTCGGTTCAAAATCATATTACAGTACACTATACCATGAAATCTTACTGTATACATTCAGGATGTATTACATTGGATGGAGTGGACATTTCAGCTCCATTAAAGTTTGGACGGGAGCGCAGTGGTTCAGTGGTGACCGTAATGAACTTCAAACCGAAAGGTTGACGATTCGATCCCTCCCGCCAGAGGTAACTGCATTGTGTCCTTAGGCACGGCAGTTAATCCCGTGGGGAAACGGCGGCGCTGTGTGCTAAGGCCTACTGCACGTTGATGGTGCATTTGTCTTCAACCCATGCAAACCCTGCTTGTGCGGACTTAGTACCTACGGGAGTTCGACAGTTGCTCGCCGTTGTTCGGTGGTTCTCTCCGGGAACTACTGCTTCCTCCGCCCGTAAAAACTGTTCGACACGAGGTGGCCCTGGCTGTCGAAGGTGTCGTTATCCCAATAAATAAATAAATTTAAAGTTTGCACACATGTTTTGTGTAGAATTTTACCACTAGAGCTGCACCGACCCTTCAAACACAAGACACAATTATTACTTAATACACAACTCACGAAATATAAAACAGTCCCATCTCTGCAATTTTAGTCACCAAGCGTTACTCGTAACCTCCGAATTACTATTACCATACCACATCGGTTCGAGGCAGTTTCGCATTGTAAACTAAAAATTTAGAAAATCTACGTTGGAATGTAAGTGTGCATGTGTGGCGGAGGAAGGGGATGTGGGTGAGGGGGGGGGGGGTGGCTTTAGAACATGTGTGTGGTTAGGGTGTGTATGTGTGTGTTTGTGTAAGGAGATATCTGTAAGTTAAAGGGTATGTCAAAGATAGTTAAGTATATGCATGTGTGTGCAGTTATGCGTGTAGTTGCGATGGTACGAGTGTCGTGTTTCCACCTCTGCGAGTACCACCAATCCACTCAAAATTACTAATTTTGATTTCGAAAAGAATTCTTGAGTTGCATTGTTTGCACACCTCGGTGTTTTATTTTTCAGCAAATGCATTGTTAATTTAACAAGTGTATCAGGGGACGCCGTGGCTCAGTAGGTAGAGGGGGAAGGCTGCAAGACGAGGGATCCTTGATTCGAATCCCACCTGCGTTCTGCCGCAGCCGCGTTGTGTCCTTGGGCAAAACACTTCACCCCCACTGTCCACATGGGAGCACGATGGCGTTGTGTACTAAGGCGTACTGCACGTCAATGGTGCTTCTGTCTGCAACCGATGCCAATCCTACTTGTGTGGAGTTTGATTGCTTGAGAGCTGACAGTTGCTCGTCGTTGCTCGGTGGTTCTCTCCGCCAATCTCTTCCACCCGTAAAACTGTCATGGTCACGATTAGCCATTGTGCAGAAATATTTGACCTTAGACAACAATAAATAAATAAATAAATAAATAAATAAATAAATAAATAAATAAATAAATAAATAACCCATCGTTGAATCTTCGTCTGGGTGCGGCTATAGGGTGTTTGGTGGGTCTTCGGTGGAGAAAATTGTCATCTTCAAACTTTTAAACAGCAGCCCCCCCCCCCCCCCCCCACCCACCCCACCCCAAACCGGGCCAGACAAAATTTCCAACTGATTGGAGATGGATTTGCGTAAAGCCCACTCACCCCCAATCTTTGGGATATAATTTTTCGATGGATAATTCAAGTGTTCTAAGTGTTGCAAAATTTCAACCGCACGAAATTTTCAGGAGACTTTTTCAGGCTAAAGTTTTACTGGAAGCAGGAAAATTGAAACGCGTGTTTGACACTAATAACTCTGACAGCTATTTACTTTGCAGGGTGAAGTTTCAGCTATTTGTCCCGCGGGAACTTCTAACCCTTCAAAACCTGTGTCCTGATTTTGTGTGGTGGGGAGTACCCCCCCCCCCCCCCCCCGTCGTAACATACATGTTCTTCGCAGCTTATTGGCTTCTTTCAAACATTGTACATATTACACTGCCACCACCAACCCCCACCACCCCCCTCCAAGATGTCGCGTCTTGCCTTATTTTGATCGTCGAGATCGTTTCAATTTTCCAAAACGTGGCGTTTTCGAAGATTTATTCTTATGTTTTTACTTCTTCAACAATCTGCACAGCCTCTCTTAATACTGGCAACAGGGCTGAACATTCTGGGAACCTCGCAACCATTCGATTTACATTCCTTGCTAAAGCTTCCAGTCTCATAGTTGCTGTTGAAATGGATGCTTCGTTGATCGAGTACTGTAAAGTACGGGTTACCGTAGACACGATACTGCGCGCGCCTTTAAGAAAACCTTCCAGATTCATTTGTATGTCGGTCTTTCATTTGCTTATCGCGTTATTCAAATATGGCTCCAGAAAATCTAGCGTGTATGCATCGGCGCCACTGATTGGTTAGCGGAATGTTTTGATTGACAGGTTTTCAGTATGATACTCAATTAATTTAGCATCATACTATATGCGTATGATGCTGAATTAATTCAGTATGATACTCAATTAATTTCGCATCATACTATATTATTTGAGTATGATACTGAATTAATTCAGTATGATACTCAATTAATTTAGCATCATACTATATTATTTGAGTATGATACTTAATTATTTTAGTATGATACTCAATTAATTTAGCATTATACTATATTATTGTGCACGATTTCATGAATGCAGCGTAAATAAAATAGCATGATACTGAAATCAGGTTCACGTACGGGAGGGTCATAATTGTTTTTTTAGTATGATACTCTAATAATTTGGCATGATGCTATATTATTTGGTATGATTTCATAAATGTTGCATAAATAATTAAGTATGATACTTAATTATTTGAGTGTGATACTGAATTAATTCAGTATCATACTATATTATTTGGGTATCATACTATATTAATTGAGTATCATACTCTATATTATTTGGCATCATGCTTAATTCACTGATTTATGATCCTGTTCGTACGTCATAGTCATGCATTATAATTATCTCTACACAGAATACTATTGTCTCACACAAATGTGACCATCTCGTGGCAATCAGTCAGACAAATCAAAATGTTTTCTCCGACATTAATGGACGATGAGATAAATTACTTCTCTGACGAGTTACATATCTAACCTTCGTGTATCCTCTTATCGCATTAGTTTTGAAAACCTTCTCAGTTAGTCTCATCGTCCGTTTGTTCATATTTCTGTAATCCTTTAACCCTTTACCCAACGTAACGGCCAAATCCGGCCAGCGCTATTCTAAAAAATCGCCAATTAATTTTCACTATTTTTTCATTTTTTGTCTCAAAAACATAGGTTATGACCCCTCGTTGGAACGAGCTCGTCGAGCTCGTTCCAACGAGGGGTCATAACCTATGTTTTTGAGACAAAAAATGAAAAAAATTAGTTATTCAAGAATTTTTTTTGCAAGTGTCGTCTGCTTTTCACGTTAGGTAAAGGGTTAACCCTTTACCTAACATAAAAAGCAGACGACACTTGCAAACAAAATTCTTGAATAACTAATTTTTTGTCTCAAAAACATAGGTTATGACCCCTCATTGGAACGAGCTCGACGAGCTCGTTCCAAAGAGGTGTCATAACCTATGTTTTTGAGACAAAAAATAATAATGAAAATTAATGGCGTTGTTTGTGAATAGCGCTGGCCGGATTTGGCCGTTACGTTGTGTGGAAGGTTAAGCACCGAAGCGGCCGCAGCCGTAAGATTATTTATTATTTATTTATTGGTGTTTAAGGTCACATACTTATGCACAATGGCTAATCGTCACCGTGACAGTTTTACAGGTGGAGGAAGCCGGAGTACCCGGGAGAACCACCGAGCATCAACTAGCAACTGTCAGCTCCTCAACATTCTTACTCTGTTCAAGCTCCGCTCAAGCAGGGTTACAGCGGTTGAAGATATGTGCACCATCGACGTGCATACGCCTTAGTACACGGCGCCATCGTGCCCCCATGTAGGCAAATGGGATAAAGTGCATTGCCCATGGATATAACGCGGGTCGTCCAGGACGGGGATCGAACTCGGGACCTCTAGCATAGAAGGCCAACAGTCTACCATTGAGCCACCAGGCACCCTCCGCGTAAGATACAAACAGAGCAGTTGAAAACTGATTTTTGAAAAATATTCAACAAAACCATCTCATGTGATCCCTCACTGGAACGAGCCCACCGAGATCGTTCCAATGAGGGGTCACATGTGTTTGTTGAAATTTTTTTAAAAGTATACATCCTTTGATGGGTCACATGATATGGTTTTGTTGACATTTCTTTTAAATATGACGAAAAAAATAAAATTACAAATTTTTATATTGTGTGTGTTGGGCAATGGGTTAATCCTTTTAATTCTCACATATTCATTCGTTCTCAGATATAGGCCTAAATAAAATTGCAAATTCATACTTGGAGATTTAAAAATAAAGAGAACTTCATTAAGGCACTTCTTTAACCCTGACAGATTGTTTTGGGAATTGGTCACAAAAAGAGTTTTGTGCAAGTGCTGCAGAATCGAGAAGGATGGGTGCCAGTGGCATCACTACGTGGGAGGTATTTGTCCCCTAAACGTAGACTTTGGCCCTCCATTTGCCCCCACGCGTCCATCACTCGCACACACCCACTCTCAAACAGGCACCTAATCAACCTCTCCCTCACACATACACCCTTACATGCAATGTGTATCGATCGGGCTCATTTTGACTCACACAGACAAATGGGTCCCATGCATTCTATTGTATCAATAGTACATGAATGAAATTTTGTAAATGACGAAAGGTCACAGACTGGAATCGGTTTCCATTGTTTCTTTCATCGTGTGTGTATGCCTGTGTGGGGTTTAGTAAACACCGACGCTTGGGAATACACACATGACTTTCAAACGTCTAACCCGACTCGGTCTTTATAAACGGAGTTAGGCCTTTCATAATGGCCATAAACAACCCACAAAAACTTCAAAAAGCGCACAATCGCAGGGTCTCTCTCTAAACGTTCTATGATAAGTCGACTGGGGAGACCGGTTCTGGTGGCCTTCATGAACGTGTTCACCCCGCTTGTCACTACGAGTCCGGTTAGAAGGTTCAGAGTCTCAACGATTGTGCAGATATGTGTGACCTTAAACGCAAATAAATAAATAGATAGATAAATAAATAAATAAATAAATAAATAAATAAATAAATAAATAAATAAATAAATAAAAAGTCTGAAATTTGAGTCCGGTTGTCGGTGTGTACTAACCCACCCTCTCACACGCACACCCTCACTCTACACTGTTTCTTTTTACTTTTATGTTTTGCGAGTCGAAAATTCATTCTTCATTTTCGACGTCCAAAAAAGGAAAAGTGGAGATTTATCCCAAAAGTCACCAGAAGGCTTCTTTTGAAATCACAATACAGGTTTTTTTCTTGGAAGAGGTATCTCGCCCCCCCCCCCCCCCCCCCAAAAAAAAACAAAACAATAAAACAACCTTTCTATGCTTGCGTAGGAACTGGCGCAGATGTACAGAATATGTATGCAATGCTATGAACCTAAAAAAAACACGTGTGGACTTGCCCCTTCCATAGGGAAGCTGTCTCCTACTTGCCCCCCCCCCCCCCCCCCCACGTGATATATTTTCTGGCGCCGCCAGTGATGGGATAGGTATCCCTAGTTATAAAGTTTTGATTGGAGTTTCATTTAGTCCAACTCTCTCTCTCTCCCTCTCTCTCTCTCTCTCTCTCTTTCTCTCTGTCTCTGTCTCTCTCTGTGTTTACTGGACCCAAAATAGTTGTATATGTAACGCAATGATAGTTGGAAGATGGGGGATGACATGAGGAGGTATAATGTGATATGCACAATGTATGTGCACAAGGGTTTTCAGCAATTTGCTCCGAAAAACATATGCGGGGACCGCATTTTACGGCTACCCCTCAGTTGTTCCAACCTGGACCTTTCGGTTGTTGCCACATCTCTCAATTCTATGAATTGAAGTGGAGGTTGGAGTTAAGACAGACAGATCCTGTTCGAGACTACTTCCTCAAATACTGCTGGAATTCGGTGTTCACTGCTGTCTGCTTTCGGAGTACCTCATAACTTCCTCGTGTTTTAATTTTGTTCCGCATTGGATGATTGACACATCCCATGAATGTGCGTGGGAGAAAGCGGAATTGCACAAATTACGTTTCCCCCAGTAGTGAACATAAACCTAAGATAGCCAGAGCTAACCCTTTACCCATGGTAACGGCCAAAACTGGCCAGCGCTATTCTCAAAAATCGTCAATTAATTTTCATTATTTTTTCTTTTTTTGTCTCAAAAACATAGCTTATGACCCCTCATTGGAACGAGCTCGTTCCAATGTGGGGTCATAACCAATGTTTTTGAGACAAAAAAAAAATGAAAAAAATGAGTTATTCAAGAATTTTGTTTGCAAGTGTCGTCTGCTTTTCATGTTAGGTAAAGGGTTAAAGAGTAGATCATTTCGACAAGATATCTAAACTGAATAGGAATACGACGAGACTCAGAGAGCTTGATATGCTGGGCGAGAACGCGAACTCTGTCATTAACCATTTTTCTTACACGATTAGTGGATGACACTTGCGCCCTACCCCCATCCCAACTGAACAACTGAAAAAACCCTTTTTGCCTAAAAATATATCTAATGACACCTTATTGGAACGTGCTCAACGAGCTCGTTCCAATGAGGATCCTAAGTATGTTTTAGGCCAGAATTCAAAGGGGGACAGGAAAATATTGCTGTTACAACCGAGGTGTGGGGGGAGGGGGGGGGGGGGGGGGGTGGAGGGGAAGATTTTCTGCGTGTCAAAGATTTTTTCCTCAGATCATGTAATTTTTGTCCTTATTCATATTTATGACAAAGTTTGAGTCCCAAATACAACCAATTTGATATAAATCAGTCCCAATGCCTGGTGTGAAGCATTGTGAATAGTGTTCACTCTTATATCCCTTTACCTAACCTGAAAAGCAGACGACAGTTGCAAAAAAAATTCTTGAAAAACTAATTTTTTTCATTTTTGTCTCAAAAACATAGGTTATGACTCCTCGTTGGAACGAGCTCGTCGAGCTCGTTCCAACGAGGGGTCATAACCTATGTTTTTGAGACAAAAAATGAAAAAAATAATGAAAATTAATTGGCGATTTTTGAGAATAGCGCTGGCCGATTTTGGCCGTTACGTTGGGTAAAGGGATATTGGTGTAAAATATGGCTGAATGTCACCGGAACCAGTGTTCCGGCAGGAGTGGGTGTTGATCCCCTATGACCTAAATTTGCACATTCAGTCATTCATGTTTTGATGCTCGTGTTTTCTACGAATGTGGGCCTTGCAAAACAAGAACTGGGCAATGGCCCTTAGTTACGCCCTCACCCCCGTGGCATAAAGCACGGTGTGGCATGATCGAAGTTGAGTAGGACAGTTAGATAATTTAATTATTAATGAAAAAATGTCCATACCTCATTCTTAGAATGTGTGGGCACCATCCCTTGTCAAGTACCTAAACGAGCATGCTACACTGAAGTGCACGTAAGATTTCATGAGGATCCAAACATCTATATTGGTGGAGTTGTATTCTAGAATGAACTCTCAAAGAGATTGTGGGTGTACTGGTTTACACACATCCGTCCATTCAACCATCCATTATCCTATCCGTCAGCCTGGGTATGTAACTCCAGAAATTATAGTTGGACCAACTACGTTTCATTTCGCTATTATTCTTTGTGCAGGCCGGGGTTGGCGGTCATCTTGGAAATTTAAAGAAATTGCGTAGTCTGTGATTTTCGTACCCATGCTTCGGGAGCAAATTTTGGTATCGGAATGGGGGGGGGGGGGGGGAGGGGAGTGTTGTGGAGGTGTGCAAAAATTATGGAAAACAATTTCACGTACTCAAAAATGCCACGTCGTGTCTGCAGTTATTCTGCCTAACAGCCTCCCCACCCCCCACCACCACAGCCTGACGAATGTGGAAAAACAAACCAAATATCTTTTTTTCCCCTTCTCATTTTGTAGTCTGACACAGTGAAATGTTGTACTTTGACTTCTGACTTTACTTAACCCTTTACTTAATACGAAAGGCAGACGACACCTGCAAACAAAATAATTGAATAACTATTTTTTTTCATTTTTTTGCGTCCAATACATAGCGTATGGCCCCTCATTGGAACGAGGCCAACAAGCGCGATCCATTGAGGGGTCATAAGCTATGTTTTTGAGAAAAAACTGTAAAATTGAAAAAAATGAAGGGTGATTTTTGTGAATAATGAAGACAGGTTTTGGCCGTTACGTTGGGTAAAGGGTTGAACCGAGAGCTGCGCGAAAGAAGCAACCTAATTCACATTACTATTAATTTTGACGCTACGGTTCTTTGCGTCATAATTCTAGCAATTGATTACATGTTCACCTTGTGCAATACACTCAGTTTAATTACGTTTTTTCTTAACCCTTTACCCAACGTAACGTTCAAAACCGGCCAACGCTATTCACAAAAGTCGCCAATTAATTTCCATTATTTGTTTCAAAAACATAGGTTATGACCTCTCTTTGGAACGAGCTCGACGAGCTCGTTCCAATGAGGGGTTATAACCTATGTTTTGAGACAAAAAATGAAAAAAAAATAGTTATTCAAGAATTTGGTTACCGCAACCCCACCGCGCCCCCTAGAACAGAGTAAACTGGATGTTTATAAGACAAATATGATAAATAGACACTGTATTTTAATCATTTACCTAACATGAAAAGCAGACGACACTTGCAAACAATATTCTTGAATAACTCATTTTTTATCAAAACCATAGGTTATGACCCCTCGTTAGAACGAGCTCGTTCCAACGAGGGGTTATAACCTATGTTTTTGAGACAAAAAAATGAAAAAAAATAGTTATTCAAGAATTTTGTTTACAAGTGTCGTCTGCTTTTCATGTTAGGTGAAGGGTTACCCCCCCCCCCCCCCCCCCCCCCCCCCCCCAAAAAAAAGGATCCATCACATCCCGCTCTGTCAATGTCTTTTTAATACAAAAATCGTAAATTTCAATTCATCGCATCGCTTGCATTGCGTCCAGTGTTTAACGACGATAGCTCAGCTCTTGACTCGCACCTGCAACATTCAAAATGAAGTAATGATATCCAAACAATAATCTCCCTGGCCTCGCGAAGTCTCGCACACAATGTCTGTCTCGATGTGGAAGAGATCATCAATTCACTGAATGCAGTGGAGATGACATGTGTAAATACGCCGTGAGCATCTGTTGTTTGGTTGCATGAGTGCGAACGTACCTCTACACTGATTGCTCAAAAGAAACACTGGTGGCGAAGGCACTACATTCAACCGATAAATTATTGCGTGCGATGCAATAGGCCCCACCTGTCTCTTTCCGCACTTTTCTGCATAATGTTGTTTCACCAGGGAAGACGTATCTAGTTTATGGAAGCACGGTGTCGCAATGGTTAGCGCATTACACTTCAGAAAAGAAGGTCGCGGGGTCGATCCTGACCAGCACCATCTGCATTGTGTCCTTAGGCAAGACACTTTATCACAACTGCCCAAGTGAGAGCTTGTTGACGCAGTAAACCGCGGCGTACTGTACTCTGCCAGTCGATTACTCTCTTTGGGTCCTCCGGCCAATGGAGTGTATGGGGGTGGGGTGGAGGTGGTCAGGGACGCTGGAAGCACGGGGGAAGAGGGGGCATCTGCCCTCCCTTCCTTCGGACCGTGGGGACGGCATTTCATGGCGGGGCCGCTAGTGCGAATAAATGCCCTTTTCCGGAGTTTGACCCCTCTACCCTGAAGTGCTTCCGGTGGGGGTGGTGGAATACCCATAATAATTTTTAAATTTCGCACATTTTCAACAGCATTGAAGTCTTGGATATCGATTCGCTCTTGCTGGCAATCATATGTACTTTCTTTCGAGACTAGATTTCATACTTGGACTTCTGTCACACACACAGACGATGACATATCCCAAACACCTGTTTCCTTTTGACAGAGCTACCCGCGTTTCTCAGAGCTCGATTGTGCAAGATATTTATTCAGTGATACAGATGAAAACTTTTTTCGTTGGTAGTACAGAATGCCATTTTCATCCCGTTTTGGGAAGACCTAGACCTAGGAAGTGTTTCCGTCGTCATTTGGTTTACTGGAGGCCGCCATCTTGGTTTCTATGGCGGCACGTGGTTGCTACGTAACTGCAAGGTTTCCAATAAGACATGACTACGTTCGGAGGGTGTGTTCGATTGAACTGAAGTATATCTAACTGCCCAAATGGACAGATTGTCCTCAAACTTCCAAAAAAGCATCGGTTTTTACCTATTCAGACACAGCCATCTTTAAAGCCCTGTGGTTAATCTGAGACCCAAGGTCCTAAAATAGGAAATGGGTAGGTTCTCGAGATCCCTTCTAGTTGAAGAGAGTAAATCTAATTGTTTAAAAAATCGGCCAAAAATCACCGAAACGGATTTCTGGAGTTCGGATTTTCCCAGAATTCTCTTTTTTTATTTCTTTCTTCGTTGAATTTAGTGCTATAGAGATTTTGCAACCCTATTCTTTCTCATCTGCTTTCCGCATATGTGTACACGAGGGCCATGAAGATATCCCTCGGTGGTGAGGGCTATTCTGGTCAAACCCCAAGTCTCTCATATCCTCATCTAGGCACTGTACATCAACGGCCCATAGCTCCCAACTTTCCGTACCTCTACCTAACAACCACTGACATTCAGCACCCATTTCTCACCGTATTAGGTCACGAGGGCATGGGGAAATCTCTCAATGAGGTATTATCTTCCACCATACCTTCATCTGGATTTTGGGGCCCTGAAGTCAGAGGTAGGTTGGGGACTGTTGGGGAACTACTGGTATTGCTTTGTGTATGAGTTTAGGAGTGCGATGGAGACAAATCTCTGTCGTCTAACCTCACCCCCCCCCCCCCCCCCTGCTCTCATTCGGCTTTTGAAGGGCTACAGCATTTTACATTTTAAATTTAAATTACACTTTTTTATGGTATGTAGATTGTCAGATATTCATTTATCTGTAGATTGGGCATCTTCGCAATGTTTTACAGAAGTCTTTGCACAGACTCAAGTGTTTACATAGTCCCGAAGTGACATTGACTTCAATTAATAAGCACACACAACACTTCATCCTCCCTGAATCTACTTCGGGGCCAATTCTTCTTGAACTGCAGCGTACATTTTTTCTTGAACTTCTCGACAGTGAAAATTAAAGAATCCAGCTCTTACCAGCTATTTTGGTGTCTTTACACTTTCACATGGTATCAAAGCATCGAATGTCTTGGGGCGATCTTCTTCCAATGCACACATCGTGTGCCTCGGAGGTCTCTGTGCTCGATCTGATTTCATTTGAGCAATTATTAAACGAGGTCCATCTTCCCCACGGAGGTGCTGCTCAAGTACAGGCGGAGGAACACCTCGAAAATACGTTTCGAATGTAACGCTCATCCTACAAAGTCGCTTGGAAATTGATTCCTTGATTCTTTGGTTTCTCGACTCTCTGTAATAATCATTCAGCGCCATCCTTATCGAACGTGACGTCATTCTTTGTTTTTCGTCCTCTCTTTGGCTTGATCTGTTCTGGTTTCTGGTCTAGAATTCTCTTCTTTGCAATATCCACTGCTCTTGTAACATGTCCTCAATCTCACGTGGAAAACTAGCATCCAAAGTCGTTCTTGAGCATCTGATTTTGTAATTCATTGCTGGTTTTAAAGACAATTGTGCTGTTAGACATCCTTCACGATAGGGTGTCGACACACAAATGAAGATTTTTCTTCTGAATTGTCGCTAGTGGCAGGTTTCATTTATGGCGTCATCAGGCTATACATCATAATACAACAGATAGTCGTAAACATGTTGACTATGGTTTCCATTAGTACACCGCGACAGTTAACGGCATTAAACTTCCAACATCTGGATTTCTTCGGGAATTTCAGGAATGGTCTGTGTCGTGATGGTAATCCATAGGAATCAAAGAAGTCTGCATCGTGATGACTCACCAAGAGAGCCATGTTCTTTTCTGTGTTCTGTGATTGCTATCGAAGCCACTGGTCAGTGATCCGATAATCTTGGTAACCTGTTTCTTGCAAACATTCCCAAACACATTTTCTTCAAACAACTACTATCTGCTCAAAGGGCGTTCTCCAACTGTAACGTGTTCATGTCGAGTAATCGAACATCACTTGTCTGTTCTTACACACCTCTATGATGTTCGGAAATTCTTCCCACACCAGTTCGTTGATTGTGGTTGGCAACGGGTTTTTGAAACTGACTTCTTGTCTCAAGACTCCTCTCTTCACCAGATCGAAGTGTTGCCTGTATGATAGGTCTGGAGTCAGGTCAATTCAACAGAAGTGGCGAGTGTTATGCGATCCTGTTCCAAGGGACCGAACAATGTACGAGAACGAAGGAAACCACGTCAGCCGAGAAGAGTACATAAACGTATACACACTGTTCGTCTTCGAAGAAGGTGAAACACACCATTGCTAACACGCCAAATACATTGGATTACAGGTGTTTGTAACATTCTTGTGTGCCAACATGCGTACTGCGTTAAGTCATTGCAGTTAATTCTGAGTTCTAATGGACCGATTGTTGAATTCGAAAATGGGCAACAATCGTACCCAAACATATTTTTTCGAAGCCTCCAAAGTTAAGCAAATGCACTTCATTTTGTAACCTCTCGCTTATTTATCATGGACATTTATCTCAGGTCCTTGAATTTAACCTTTTACCCAACGCAACGACCAAAACCGGCCAGCGCTATTCACAAAAAATCGCCAATTAATTTTTATTCTTTTTTTGATTTTTTGTCTCAAAAACATAGGTTATGATCCCTCTTTGAAACGAGCTGGCCGAGCTCGTTCCAAAGAGGGGTCATAACCTGTGTTTTTGAGACAAAAAATAAAAAAAGTAGTTATACAAGAATTTTGTTTTGAAGTGTCCTCTTCTTTTTATGTTAGATGAAGGGTTAGGATTATATTTTTAAGGCTTTGAAAGTACTTGAAATTTGTGCATTAGCAATGAACGTCCTTGTTTTTTGGTTGCGTTGTGTTAACAACTGAGACCTATGGTTTGGCGACGGTCAGTGTGCGCCCGAGCGGGCGGACGGCGGGCGGGTGGGCGGGCTGGCGGTCGGGCGGGCGGGCGGGCGGTCGGTCGGTCGGTCGGTCGGTCGGTCTACCGGGTGGGTTCGGTTTGGGTGTCCTCGTACTGTTAGCGCAATAACTTGAACAAACGTTCAAAGTTTTGATTACTATTTGTCATACAGGGTTTTTTCAATAATATCTCGAACAAGTTCGAAAACTGGCGCGGCCCGATATTTCGTTACAGAGTTATAGCCCCTAATTAGTCAATTTTTACGAATTTTGAGCTCGTTTGAGAAATAACTTGAGCAAACGTACACTGTAGTTGTAAATTGTAACAGCTGCCCGGGAGTTTTGCCGATTTGATACCGAGTTGGAATTTTAGGAAGTAAAGGAGACATCAGCATCGCCAAAGAAGCTCTAAAATCCAGATAGATGGAATTTCCAACTACTCATGACTTGCCCTCCGAATTTCCAACTATAGGAAATTTTGGCCAGGATTGGGGGTGTGTGACCCCCCCCACCTCCCCCCCCACCCCCCCCTCCAGCGCCCCACCCCACCCCACCCCTGTCGCCACGTCCCATCATGGGAAATATCAATATACTGATACCGAAAAACCGAACCGATCGTACCTGTTGAGACTTGATAAAATTTGAAAGGTTCATTTTCATGGAAGAAATGACTAATTTCTTTTCAGTTTTGTTAACCTTCAATGGACTGAGCGACTGTCCTAAATTCCCACTAGTCTACAACCTGTACATGTCCAATTGCTTAGCGGTGATGTCTAGTCATGCCTTGGCTAGAAATCTGCCCAAGTGTTTTGTCTGTTGTCAGCAGGACCGCCTAAAGGAAGGCATGGGCAGTGTCCATTCTCTGAAATCGCAAAAGCCTGAAATAGGTTATTAAACATTTAAGTGTGTTTAGAACAAGTCACAGAATTACCTGTAAATATGATTTGTGGCCGTAAAAGAATACTACTGTTGAGCTCATTTACAGTGTCATTTGTAACGTTGTGATTGAATGATACTACAGCAACTTATTCTGTTTTTCCTGATGTGAATTCCTCTGGTACTATCAGCAAATCTCAGTCAAATGCTCAGTACCGAACCGATACCGAGGTATACCCCTCCCCCCCCCCCCCCGCCCCTCAGGGACGTGGCTAGAGGTTTCTGATTGGAGGGTGTAGCGTAGTGAATTTCCAACTAGGGGAGGGACCGGGGGAACACCCCCCCGGTCCCACCCCCTAGTTGTAAATTCACAACCGAGAACAATTTTGAAAATGGTGCCATGAAAAGGGACATAACATTTATTCTAGTAACTAAAATGTCAACACATTTATGATAGAATTATCAGGTTGTTATTATTTGGTATTATTCTGGGAATTGAATATGTGCTAAACAAATGCTCGAGCTGAGAACTTTGAGCAATTCACTCTGTCCTATAATGTTATAACATTAAATCAGATCTTATGCAGGAATGATCAGTTTTCGATGTTTCACCATTTGGAAACTGTGAATGATGGAATTAACTCGGGATAATATTTTCCTTGATGTGATTTTCTTGAAGTGCATTTCGAGGATTTTCTTTTATTACGATAAGTAAACGTACTATAGAAATCTCGTACCGACATCATGCATACTTATGGAGCTCGATATTGCGTACACTGTGGTTGTAAAAAGTAACAGTTGGAATTGTTGCCCATTTGAAACCGAGTTGGAATTTTGGGAAGTAAAGGAGACATCAGCATCACGAAAGAAGCTCTAAAATCCAGATAGATGGAATTGCCAACTACTCATGACTGGCCCTCCGAATTTCCAACTAAAGGAAATTTTGACCAGGATTGGGGTGGCCATGTCGCCACGTCCCTGCCCCCCCCCCCCTCTCCCACCTAAAAATACTTTACTCAAAATTCCAATTCCGCCGATCTCTAATATGAACGTAACAAGGAGAAATTAAAATAACATCTAAAAGGTTCTTGAAAATGGTTTGAAAAAGGACCTTTGGGAATCCTTGGATTAACATCGTTCTTGTGATGGGTGAGGGCGTGAACAAGTTCCAGAAACGTATGCGATTTCTTTTTCATTTTGGCAGATGTCAGTACCCACTACAACTAATTTGTTCTACAAAACATTTCCGCAACATTTTCGGACACACGCCCGCTTTCCAGGAGACACCCAACGACATTCAGGGAATTCTTTGCAGTATTTCCATGCAATGCCGTATTAACCCATGGCCGGGCCCCTTGGCTTTTAGGTAAATCTTTCACCCCACTACAGCTGACAGCCTAAGTTATAGGAGTCAGCTGATGAAATAAACAAACACGGAAGTATACACATACCATGACAAGGAGGGGGGGGGGGGGGGCGGAAGATAGTTGTCTTCCGCGTAGTATCGTAGACCTGTATCATTTATAGTTTTATTTGCTTGAGGTATTGTTCAAATAAGCATTAAAATAATGTACTGTATATAAATATATATAGTATACGTATGAGGGTATATATATATATATAAATACATATGTACATGTATCGCTACGGCGTAGAGTGCAAAGTGCCTTTAACCATTGGAGCCCTAAGGCGCTGGTAACAGTGCCTCAGCAAAAAATAAAAATAAAGTAAAAAATTGCGGGCCCCCTGTCCCTGCGGGCCACTAGGCTTCAGCCTAGTCAGCCTTATGGATTATACGACCCTGCTTCCATGCATTATAAATGTTATACATCATGGAAGACAAGTGTCTAGGTGGTTATTGTTTGTGTTTTCTTCTGTTAATTCACCAAATTCTTTCACAAATGGCGAGGCTCAGTTCCATACCCGATTACAGATAGGATACTGCAGCTGGAGCAAACAGATCATGGACCATGGACCAGCCGGTGTGTATAGGTGTGGGCGGGGGGGGGGGGGGGGGGGTAATATGTGTAGTCTGCCCCCTTCCCAATTTGAAAAGGTCCACTCATGGCGGACATAAGCTTAAGGTGCCCGAGTGAAACTGTAGGAAACCAGCTCAATATTTCAGTCAACAAAAATGACTGGATTTAAATTCTCTGAAATGGGCATTGGAGCCACTGATTCACTCTCATAAGCTTTGATTTTCAAAACTTATTTCCTGGGAGCCCCCCCCCCCCCCCCCCCCACCCCACCCACACCCACACACACACCCACGCCAATGAAAGGGGACACCCCTTTTTCGCTCTCTCGGACGACCTTCGGCTAGTCCAAACATGGACCCAAAGGCCGTAATACAAGTGTTTGGTGCGATGCGTCCTGTGTGTAGGACGTACCACACCAAACAATTATATTACAGTATTTGGATCCAAGTTTGGACTGACTTTCGATCATCGATGACTATTACCCACCCTGAAAAAAAACCTAGCTATACCCCCTTTATGCTACGTATGGCCACACGCAGTTGATATACTCCTTCAAAGGGACAACCGGGGACGCACATCGCACTGCAGTGAGTCCGCATTGTCAGCCATTATATAGAGTCAAGATGGTCTGGATGGTACACGTGCTTCAGACCCCACAGGGAGAACATATCATTATACCAGGGCCATCAAAACACACTCAAAAAGGTGTTGAGTTGCTATTTCGCGATGCTATTGGAACTAGAAAATGATAATCTACTTTGATTTTGAGAAGTAAAGTAACGGTTAAATTAACCCCAAATCTTCTTTTCTTAACAGATATACTGCTTTTCATGCGGGCATGCCATGCATATCGGTAGAAGAAGATGGTTGGTTGCACAGTGCATAGAGCTGGTTTCATACCTGCTTTGTCTTTAATTTACTCTTCTTGGTAAGTTGTGATAGCAGAATAATGTTCAAACATGCGTTAAATCTACTGATTTTCATGATCAAATAATACAGTGGTGTATTTACATGCTTTCTAAGGAATGTGGAATTTTGCTTGAAAATAGGCGATTTGTTATTTTCGATGCTGCCAAAAATGTACACAATGTTACAATTTTTCATTGTTTGATGTTCATACGGATGGCCAACAAAAAAGTAACAATTTAAAATTTTGTTTCGATTTTTGACATGGAAAATAACCTGTCCCCTAATTCCAAGCTAATTTTCTTCGTCTTAGCGTGCAACCAACACCGCCTCCACATCATGGAAAATGTCAAATTTGAGTCGCTTAACATCATTTGTTTTTCCCCCCCAATGCATCCATTCCTGTGGTATGCAAATTCGGTGTATGGAAAAAAAAACCCTAGGAAAAACACCCCTAGGAATAAACCCTTAGGAAAAAAAAACCTAGGAAAAAAAAACCCTAAGAAAAAAAACCCTGGGAAAAAAAAACCCTAAGAAAAAAAACTATTCCAACAGTGGTAACACCTCACAACCATGGTTCTGATTATGCAGCAGTTGAGGCAGCTAAGATACGAGTAGAATTGAAAGCAAGGGTGTCTGTGTCACGCGCTAAGCCAGCTCTGCTCTTAGCTGATAGATACACTGATGGATGTACCAACAGATGTGAGGGTAGCTCTTGGGAAGAAACAGTCACTAAAACGGAACATCAGAAACAACCAACTTCATTACTTACCGATGGACCCAAAGAGACAAAAAGACTTCATTATTGAAAATGAATGGTGTCAAACGGCAGGAGGTGATGATTTTTTAATTCACGATTCAGGACCAGACTCAGCAAATCATGTTGTTCTTAATTCTTCAAATGAGTGTTCAGAACACCTATCTAAATCATCAACATGGTTCCTGGACTGTACATTTTCAACTGCTCCAGGGTGTAGGTTATAGTATCAGGTTTTAATGGAAATATGAAGTGATTATGCTCTGTTCATACACTCTAAAATCAGTTGGGTTAAAAATCAACCCAAATTAACTGGGTTGAGTGAATATGAACCCATTTGGGTTCATATTCACTCAACCCAGTTAATTTGGGTTGATTTTTTAACCCACTGATTTTAGAGTGATATGTGATTGTGCCGATCATTGTTATTCTTGTTGATGAAGGTTATAGTATCAGGTTTTAACCCTTTACCTAACGCTACCGTTTTTATCCGTTACGTTAGGTGACGGGTTAATGCAAATATGAATATCATTGTTGTTTACATATATTTGAAGTGCTTATGCTCTGTTCATATGTGATTGTGCTGATCATTGTTATTCTTGTTTCATTGAGACCAATCATATATATTTGTGCTGATGAAGTTCATTCTTGCCATTGTAGTTGTATATAGAAAAATGTCGAAAAGTGTAGGTTTTACCCTGTTTTGTACTGTTATATGGAGAACGTATTAATAAACAGAATATATTATTATTTTTCTTTTGTTATATAATGTGACCATATTCATATTTTTGAAAAACTACCCTTGTATAGTATAAAATCGTTCGACCCTTAGAGTTTTTTTCCTAGGGTTTTTTCCCAGGGTTTTTTTTCCTAGGGGTGTTTTTTCCTAGGATTTTTTTCCCAGGTTTTTTTTTCCTAGGGGGGCGGGGGGGGGGGGGGGGTCCTACCTTCGCAAATTCAATCCTGTCATAACGAGAAACTCTGTTTATAAGTTCACTATTTAAAAAAGTAATATCGTTCACAATTTGTAATGTTCTCCCACCGTTGTTAATGGAAGCCGGAAGGAGACTGGATGCAGCGTTTATTTAACATCAAACTCGCTCGAATAACAGTGCTCGAAAACTTCTCTATGATCGGACGTGGTAAGTCTTTGCGTTTTCCTGGAATTAATTTTCCTTTAATTATATAGCACCTTAACCCTTTACCTAACACAGCGGCCAAAAATGGCCAGAAAATTAACCAGAAATAAGCCTACATAGCCTAAAATATCTTTGTAGTTTCTGAACTAAACTTTACAAAATGGATATCATTAGAACCAGCTCATCGAGCTGGTTCTAATAATGTCCATATTTGTATGATTGCATTGAAAAATTGTGAAATTTGTTTTCGAAAAATGCGAAACTGAATTTATTTTTTTTAAATACTGTGTTAGGTAAAGGGTTAAATAACAGGAACTGTTCCTTGTTCTGACTTACATGTACGAATTTCTTGAAGTGTTTTGCATGTCGAACTTTGTTCTTGGATATCTGAAGCATATTTGGCCACGGGATATGCTCATAAAATATTATTTTGTTATCAGTTCTGGTACTTATGCGATCGCATACTTCCGGGAACCCAGTGGCGTAACACCAAATTAGCGTCTCCTAAAGGGCCCCAACAATTTCAACATTTTGGGAAAAATCATTATTAAGGGTCTTAAAACAGTGTTGTAGTTGAAGCATTGACGTTGGATGCATCAATACCAGCTTGCATAAAGAATCGGGGTAATATTCTCTGAAACCAATTACGGGGTTGTGTGCGTGGCACAAGACAACATGAGACAGTCGTTGAAATGACGAAACAATTTTAATTTTAATTCATTTACATATGTGGATGCATTCTGAACAAGTTGTTACATCAAACCGTCGAAGCAGTACCTTAAACCAGCCACTGCCAACATGAATCCTTCTCAGTTAAGGTGCTGACAAACTAACGAACACTGAAACGAACGAAAGGACGAATGAACATCACCATCAGGAAAAATGTAATTAAGGAAGGACCGGGTTGTACCAGTTGCTTCATTAATTAAATTTTTTTACCATAACTCATATAATTAGTGTTTGGAATTTAATATTATTGCGTCCGCGGAAATATTGTCCCTCCCCACCCCATCCCTTGTGGAATAGGACCAGTCCACGATGGCCATTCTGAAACCACTAACCATCACTAGAACTTTTTTAATCTGCTCAGGGCAGGATGGAATGGATATTATACCCAACAGAATGTTTGCACCCAGTGAGTGGGCTAGAATATAACGTTATAATGTACTGAATGTCTACAGTATATGGCCAAAGGGCCCCCAATATTACTATAACGTCACTGCGGGAACCGTTTATTCGAGCTATCAACTAAGTGTGTTGAACGCATATATCTTTCGTGTTTTATAAACCACCACTTTCATTTTGAAGTATAATTTGTATAGATTTATTTGAAATTTATGGAATTTCTGACTTACGAATTTCAAATTAAATTGCTTTTCCTCAGTGTTTTTTTGGACTTTAAGTAGCTATACAAGTGTAATGGGAAATTTAGCTTGAAAATATGTGACATGTTATTTTCGATGGCGTCAAATATCTAAAAAAAATGTTAGAATTTTTAATGTTTGGTGTTCAGATATGCGAAGCATTATTTATAAATACGGATGGACTGCAAAACGTGACAAGTTATTATTTTGTTTAGATTTTTGACGACGTCGAAAATAACCTATCACCTATTTTCACGCTAACTTTCTATTACTTATATAGCACCTAAAGTGTATAAACGTCATCTGATAAACATATTTGTAAGGATGAAATGCACAGGGATCTTGTGCAATACACATTGTAGTCAATTTGTGATTTTCAAAATACTATCGTGGCCTACTTATTGGTGTTGTGGGGTAGACAAACTTCAAAATTAACATCTTCTTGTAAAATTGTCTGGATGTTGTTTTATTTTTCAGACAGCGTTTGGCCAATTCATCTTTCATAAACGTTGGGAAATTCCGAAAACTGGGGTGGTTCAAACTTTTTTTGTGTATTAATTATTGTTCACATATCCAACCTCAAACAGTTTACCCCTGTCGATGGTAATACGTTCTGTTTTTTTAAGGTGCTATACAAGTTAGAAAAAATTGTTTACTTTGAAATTCCCACCTCTGATATTTCATAAATTCAAATTAACCCTTTTGTCCAACGAATCGGCCACATCCGTCCGCGTAATATGCAAATTCAGCAGCTGAAAAAATATTTTTCAAAACATTTCAACAAAACCATATCATGTGACTCCTCAAAGAGTGGTCACATGATATGGTTTGGTTGAAATTTAAAAAAAATGGTATTTAAAATAATACATTTTGATATCGTCTGCATTGGCTAAAGGGTTAAATATACACAAATTATTTAGCAAAATGAAGGTTGGGACATACAGAACACGAAATATATATATATAATCCACTCATAGAGTTGACAATAGGCATCACTGATTCCTGGAAGTCTGCTACCGGATTCGTACCAGAACTGATAATAAAATAATATTTCCGGAGAACAACATGTGACCAAATGTGCTTCATATACCCAATAACAAAGCTAGGCATTCAAAACACTTTAGGGTGCAGTGATAGGACTGCATGTGGGAAAAGGACAACACTGTCTACATTTTTTATTGAAGGTGGATTCCATGTTCGGACATGCGCAAATCACTCGTTACCACGAATTTCCATCGAAAAACAAAATCGCAATTCCAGGACATTTCACCAGGTATCATGATACCTTGCATAGAATATGGCAACTGTGCAGTCTCTGTATAATAATTGTATGCTGTATTAAGGCGATCTTTCTCATTATTTGATTTTAAACGGCACTGTATATCGATGCTTTTTCCGTCCGATGGCCTTGACCGGAAATCGAAATGAACGTACCATGTAAACAAAGCCAACAGTTTTGGAATTTACCCCCTCGCAGCACTGTCGCTGCGTTTTGAAGAATTTTGATGTCCCAGCTTTATTCTTGGATATCTGACCATGAGTTGTTTGCCTGAAATATTATTATTATCAATTCTGGTACGAATACGGTAGCAGACCTCCAGGAACCACTGGTGCCTGCTGTCAACTCTGTGAGTTGACTGCTTAAATATTACGTATTCTATACATCACAACCTTCATTTAGGTGTATATTTTGTGTATATTTAATTTGAATTTAAAGAATATCAAAAGTTGAAATTTGAAAGTAAAAAAATTGCTCTTACTTATATAGCACCTTAATATATCAGATTTTAAATAATCGACGAAAATTCTTTAGTTGAGGTTGGAGTTCAACTTGGAAGGAGGGAGTTTTTGAGACAAAATGTGTAACGTACATCACTTATATATCCAACCTCCGTGTGGAATTTCCACAGATGTCTGGCGTGATGTCTGCAAAAAGAATGGTGGTGTTCAGAGTCGTCGGGGAAGCTCAATGAGAATGTGTGACACAAACAAATGTTCAAGATGCACTCTGGTTTGGTTGATGAGACAAATGAAAAAACTGATCCTGTTCACTGCCATTTCATTGATTCTCCGGTTTTGTTAAGTGCAACGACAGATGTTAAAGGTGAGTATGTATAGGGGTGGGGTGGAGCGGAGGTAGGAGATTATAACAAAAACATGATTTTGAAGGGCTTTACAGTGTATTAACGGCTCAACAGAAATGGTTAACAGCCCAGGAGTTTATTAGCGGCCCGCGACGAAGTCGAGGGCCGCTAATAAGCTCAAGGGCCGTTAACCATTTCTGTTGAGCCGTTGATACACTGTAATGCCTGACAAAGTCGTGTTATTTCTATTATTGCCACTTTCGTACATCGGGTACATTACGATTAAATTATATGGGAAATAAGATAAATAAATGAAGTTTGACGTTTTAGAATTAAAAAAACACAGCGACACTATCGTCTGATTTGTTGACAAACAAACCGGGTAACATGACTATCGTCTGATCAGTCTACGGCGAAATTTAGAAAGTTAGATGATGAAATATATCTTCGAAATGCGAACTTTAGGCAAGGAGTTTATTCATCAAAGATGTCATCACTTACTTTGTGTGCATCGCTTCCTATATTTGATACATTATCTATCCGTGACACAAAGGGAAACACTTGATTCAAATATGTTAATTGTGTTTACAAATTAAAAAAATCCGAATTGAATTTCGATCCAAATGGAAATCTGGGAAAAATATTGTTGATCGGCTGAGAGATGTGACGTCATGTCATTGTCTATATTTAGACGTGTCGGGCTGTTATTGACGTGTTGGGCTGTTATAGTCAATAACAACCCAACACGTCACATGACTTGTACTTGTTGAGCATTACGAGGTTTCAACGCCCGGTAAAACGTCGTTAATGTTATAGGAACGTCCGCAAAAGTGGTAATAATATTGATTAACTGACCGTCGGAACAGCTGAGAACATCCTTCCACGTCACGACACATAATCTTATATTAATCAATGTACATATACCAGCTAGCCGCTCTGAACTGACCATGGTTTGGCCTATGTCTTCTAGAATGTGTATGTTATGACCTCGTCAAGGTTTGGTCTATTTTTCCACTTAAACTCTCTTTTAACCTGGTTAAAGTAGAAGATGCAGATCCACTGTTGGACACCCGCGCAGAACTGGAGAACTGAAGATGGTGGCGCCCAGCCAACAACATCGGCGGTGAGTCTATAAATTGTGTTTAAGCGCCGCTTGTTTCCGGGGCACAACTTTGCACGGTTATGGTGGAAAGAGTCCCCAACATTCTCGCAAAATAACTTTCCGATACTAACTGTGTTAAATGCTGCAAACATTAGCCAACAGCTTTATGGTTAAAGTGCTATATAAGTAAGGGAAATTTGTTGACTTTGAAGTTCTCACCTCTGATATTCCATAAATTCAAATTAAATAAACACAAATTATCTCGCGTTCAATGTGGAATTAACAGACTGCGTATATACCATACTAGATCTCTAACAAACTTTGTGACTAATAATACTTCCCTAAATAACAATGCAAGTTATCTGGTATGGGAACTACAAACAGGGCCACAAAATGGGAAGAAGAATGGCAAATGTCTTTCTATCCTAACAAATGCAACCTCCTGAGCATAACAAGGAAGAAAAAAACCAACACTCGCAACATACCAACTTTAACCCCCTCCCCTTCCAAATGTGAACACCTTAAAATATCGGGGCATAACCATTCAAAGTGACTTAAACTGGGACAAACACATCTTCGCCATCTTACCAAAAACCAATCGAACACTAGGCTTTCTAAAATAAAACTAAAAATTACAAATGAAACCATAAAAGAGGGAGCCTATCAGTCAACTGTCAGACCCACTATTGAATACACTTCAAACATATGGGCTGTCCATCATGTCCAGCAAATTAAGAAACTGGAAAATGTACACCGCGGGGCAGCTAGGTATGTTCAGTACCGATAGGCCTACTATAACACCAGCTCATCCCCCGAAATGATGAATTCACGGCAATGGCAAAGCTTGCAACAAAAGTGGCATATACAGTAAGGCCGCTGTGGAGTTTACACTTTCCACGAGTGGGCAATATTTCCATTGGCGCAATAATATTAGATTCCAATCTCTAATTATAGAGATAATCATCAAAAATGTAATTAATGAAGCACCGGGAACAATTAAAATTTTGCTGCTGATGATTTTATTACCTGGTAAACGCATGCGTGGACATTACTGCCTCAGCATGGGTTACGACCAGTCCAAGGCGACTGTACTCTAACTAGACTGTCCGTTCTCTGTAAAACTAAGCACGGTGAACAGGTCCAACACTAAAGAAATATTCATAAAAATGACTGTATGACAGAATAGAGCAACAAAATAACGAACAATCTCTGCTACTCTTGATGCTTATAAATGCTCCTTTAACCCCCGAACAATCACTCAGTATAACCTCCTTCTTATATCTACCCCCAGTCTGAAGGCCTGGACGACTTCAAAGTGTACAGTTAAAACTAGAAGTCCTATCATGAAATGCGCACAAATACCACGTCGATCTGCGCGTTAATCTATGACCATAGAAAGGCTTGAATTTTCATTTTTTTTGTCTCAAAAACATAGCTTATGACCCCTCAAAGGAACGAACACATTGAGCTCGTTCCAAGGAGGGGTCATAAGCTATGTTTTTGACGTAACAATTGAAAAAAAATAGTTATTCAAGAATTTTGTTTGCAAGTGTCGTCGCCTTTTCGTGTTAGGTAAACGTTTGATAAAAAAAAAAATAAAAAAAATATGGCCCATCATCATCATGTCAAGCTCTGTCTCACAAACACACTGACTATCATTCACACTATTTATTTATTTATTTATTTATTTATTTATTTATTTATTTATTTATTTGGTGTTTAAGATCACATATTTCTGCACAATGGCTAATCATGACCGCGACAGTTTTACGGGTGGATGAAGCCAGAGTAACCGGAGATAACCACCGAGAAACGGCGAGCAGCTGGCTGTCAGCTTCTCAACATACTAACTCGACACAAGCAGGGTTAGCATTGGTTGAAGGCAGGTGCACCTCGACGTGCAGCACGCCTTAGTTCACAGCGCCACCGTGCCGCCACGTGGGCAATGGGTTGAAGTGTCTTGCCCAAGGACACAACGCGGTTGCCGCAGGTGGGATTCGAACCGAGGACCTCTCGGCTTGCAGCCTGTACCTCTACCTACTTAGCCACCGCGCCTCCGACAGTGTCTCTAAACTATCAATCACACAATCTCTAAGGGAAGGCGGCGGCTCAGTGGTTATAGTATTGGACTTTAAACCGAAATGCCGTCGGTTCGATCCTGACCAGCGTTAATTGCGTTGTGATCTTTGGCAAAACACTTGATCCCGATTGCCCACACGGGGACACGGTGGCGCTGTGTACTAATGTGCTCTGCATGCCGATGGTGCACATGCCTTCAACTGCTGCTAACTTTGTTGTGTAGAGTTATTAAGATAGAGAAATTGACAGTTGCTCACCTCTGCTTGGTGATCCCCCCACCCCCCCCCCCCCCCCCCCCCCCCCCAACAGTAAAACTATCCAACACGATGTGACCCGTGTCGAAAGTGTTATCAAAATCTCAATAAACTTCTTTAATATACGCTAAACGATAGATTATCGAAACAAATGCGGAAAGACAGAAATCGTATCCCCCACTGTGAAGATATAGGAATTTCCCTTTCACGGTATCAATCAAAATGGGGGCTTTCAAAGCATCACTTCAAGGTGAATACGAGTCAAATTATCACTGGAAATGATCAATTTGGTCTAAAAACGTATAATGAAAAGAAAATCTAGTGTTTTTGAGTGGATACCGATCATTTTCAGCAATAATTCAACACGTATTTACCTTGAATTGATGCATGAACCCCGCCAGATGAATCAGATCGCAAGACGCTACCTGTTCCGAGTATCGATTAAATCACTTCCGCGTATAAATACGCATCAGCTGTTTACTTTCATGCATCATTTATTTATTGGTATTTTAAGGTCACATACTTATGCACAATGGCTAATCGTGACCGCGACAGTTTTTCGGGTGGAGGAAGCCGGAGTACCCGGAGAGAACCACCGAGCATCGACGAGCAACTGTCAGCTACTCAACATTCTAACTCTGGTCAAGCTTCACTCAAGCAGGGTTACAGCGGTTGAAGACATATGCACCATCGACGTGCAGTACGCCTTAATACACGACGTCATCGTGCTACCATGTAGACAACCGGGATAAAGTGCCTTGCCCAAGGACACAACGCGGGTCGTCCCGGACGGGGATCGAACTCGGGACCTCTAGCATAGAAGTCCAACAGTCTACCACTGAGCCACCGCGCTTCCCTTTCATGGATCAATTCAAGGTTGAAACTAGCAGAATTATCGATAGGAATGATCAGATTCTTATAAAAAGCGTATAATAAAAAGAAAATCTCGTGTTTTAGTGGATAACGAAACAAATCGTTATTTTCGCGAGTGCTTAAGCGCTCGCGAAAAATAAACATCTATCTCGGTCACTCGTGAGATAATTTTCGGTATCCACTCAAAAACACTAACTGTCCTCTATATACTATCTTAAATCATCTTGATATGTGTTGTAGTGTCCTCCAGACTTCCTATAATAGACATTATTATGTAACAGAAAAAATATATGTTACATGGCTTGTAAGCCGAACCTGATATGAACTCTCAGTGCCTTGTATAGAAATGTGTCAGCCAGCTACAGGCCATGTAACATATTTATTATGTGGGAAGTCCATGTAAATCAAGGGATTAAAACATTTTCACGAGAAACAAAGAACGCTCGGGCGTTCATATTTTAGAAACCGCTATTGACAGCACCGCGCAGAATCATCAAAGGTAAGGCACCGGTATGTTTGCATGGTGACAGTAAACAGTCTTCGCGAAGAGCGAATTTTGTTTACAAAATAAACATCTTGCTGCAAGCATGTCTGAAATACCCTTACATACATTTACTGTCATTAGACCTACCACCTGAAAAGGGTTAACAAAGCACTTTTAAATGTTCAACAAATCATTTTTAATCTGTTGAGTTAACTTTAAAGAAAATGTTCTTTTCCGCATAAAAATAAATCGGTAGACTATACCATCGTCGGTACAGGACTATAAATAATATTTTCTGTTCATTTCTTAATATCTGCAAACAAAATTCTTGAATAACTAATATTTTCATTTTTTGTCTCCAAAACATAGCTTATGACACCTCATTGGAACGAGCTCACTGAGCTCGTTCCAATGAGGGGTCATAAGCTATGCTTTTGAGACAAAAAATAATGAAAATTGAATGGTGATTTTTGTAAATAGCGCTGGCCATTACGTTGGGTAAAGGATTAAATCAATAAACACGGTGCAATGAAAATATTTTTGCTACTTAAATTACGTTACGTTGGGTAAAGGATTAAATCAATAAATACGGTGCAATACGGTGCAATGAAAATATTTTTGCTACTTAAATTCTCTTATTTTTATTTTTATTTTTTTATTTTCTTTTATTTTTAATTAACATTTTGAAAAATCAAAGCGAGTGGAAGTGCATCGTTTGGATCAAAATAGTAATGGCTGCTACTAACCTGATATCAAACTACTCTCCTGATATCAAATAATATCAGGTGTTACTTGATGCGGCGGAAGCCTTAGATGTTATTCCAGCGTTCTGATTAGACAAACTAACTTTGAGGCATAAAAATATTTACTATTATATGACAGAAAAAATCTGGTAATATAATTTGCTAAAACACTCGCCAGAAGTGTTGATATGCTCCAGTATTGCTGATCTTTTTTATTTTTTGTCGAAATCGAGTTCATATTTCACCACTCTGTCGTTGTTGTCTATAAATAGCGCAGGTAGGTTGATAAAATGATTCCGGATACCTGTTTGCAATAAAAATAGAAATATTATTTCCAACTTGCTCCTTCCTTTAATTTCCCTGTTCCAATGTTTAGGAACTGTTCAAATATAACAATTAACTACAACATGAACAAATAAGTTAATGCACGTTGCTTCTTCTACATACATGCTGAAATTAAATTTATTTTATTGCATGTGAATATAATGTTATTCTTCAAAAAATATGCAATAAACGAAGGAATTTGAAAACGATTTTTTTTTCTGTCATAATAATAAAAAAATAATTTAATCCAGGCACATTAGACATAAAAATGAGAAAGTAAGGAAAAAAATCGGAGAAAGCTGATTTTTTTATATGTTTCCGGGACACACATTGCGGATAAAGTGTGAAAAGTCCCCGCGAATCCGAGTTGAGCTTTTTTAGTTATAGCGTTTTTTTGATGAAAAAAAAAATTTAAAAAAAATTTCGACCCAGCTCCATATTTCTCATTCTTATTCGCCTTAGTAGGGTGAGAATCATAAATATCGTGCTGAATTATATTGAGAATACATATCCCCAACAGAAAATACCAACTTTGTACCAATCCTCACACTCAATGGTGAAATATTCACGAAAATGTACAAAATTACGAAAAAAAATTTATTGTTTTCATACACACAACGGTACACAACGTCCATTAAATCAAGTCTACGACTACTTTGGGAGTTAAATTATATATCAAAAATTGCAGAAAAGCAGTGGCTTTATAATGATATATAACAATAGTCATTTATTCCATAATGAACTGGTGAAACGTGTGAAATATTAACCATACCCCCTAAACTCAAATTCAAACGGCATCGACTTTTCTCATTCAAATACCGTATTATACTGCTCTCATGTTTGCACAAACTGAATGTGAGAAACAGGGACTGAACGTTTGTCCAGTGACGTTTGACCAACCACTTTATATCAAAGCAGTGGAGATTGTGTCTTCGTCAGATAAGTTGACAAAAGTTTTCGTTAGACTCGGCGGCTTCCATATGATTATGTCATATTTAGGGGCAATTGGTTCGATCATGGCTGGTAGCGGCTTGGATGAACTTTGGGGGACTGTTTATGCTGGTGGGTCAATCCATCGTTTGATCAGTGGTCATGCATATTCAAGAGCAGTTCGTGCCCATTTGCTAACACAAATTGCCATTACAAAACTTGTGTTTGAAGAAAGCCGAACACTAGATAACATAGACTGCACAGAAGTCAATGAAATATTCTGTGGACTTGCCAGAGGTGACTGTACAACAGCTGACGCTGTCAATCAAGAAAGTGTCAACCATCTACTGTCAAAATTACACGAACTGCTCCAGAATGCGTCCGTAGGACGCACAGGAAAGCTTTGGGTACAATACTACGAGCAAATAGGTCTTCTCCAGTTGTTCTTGAGAGCAGAGCGCACAGGCGACTGGGAACTCCACACATATTGTGTTCGCAATATGATTCCAGTATTTCACGCAGGTGGTCATTCGCAAAAAGTTCTCATCTCTATTTGCAGCAGATGAATGAGCTAACAGAAATAATGCAACAGGATGATTTGAAGTTGTTCACTGAGAAAGGTTACTTTACCATAAGGCGCTCAGATAAATTCTGGGACGGGATATATTCTGATCAGACCATAGAGCAGTGTTTAATGAGAATGTTCAAGCTCCCTGGTGGTCTCACACATGGCAGGGGAATAACCGATAGCACTGTTGCGAAATGGGTACATGGACTACCACTTTGCCTTCCGATATGTAATGCTCTCGAAAAGTTTGTTCATGTTCACACTGGTCATGGCGAACAACATCGGGATCTCCGTCAAAGTTCACAATTGACTGATGCCAATGATATCACCAAATTATTGAACTGGCTCAGAGTGCATTCCCCCTTTCAGAATAGAAATTCACTACAATTAGTCTCTATAGCGACCGGGCTTGTGGCCGACGAAACTGTAAACTGTGACCAAGTTCGCAAAATTGGTGAATGTTGCGTATCGAATGTTGTAAGCAAAACGTTCAACAGCATCAAACTACGACGTGTTGACACTGTGAAGTCTTTCGCATCGATGGCAAATAGCATCAAAGTCCGTGGAAGTAAGGTAGTGATTGACCCCACAATTCTGTTCAACCGCATCACATGTGTTATTCAGTCACAAGCAGAGATGGAAGAGTATCTCAAATATGAACTCGCCCCGAAACCACCAGCATTGTTTGATTCTGCTGGAATGAGGAAGACACAGAAAAGCACGCTCGGTAAGATCCTCAAAACATACGGTTCCGAGCAAACTAAAATCCCAGAACACTCTCTGTTTGTTGTAGATGGTGGATTTTTATTGAGGGCAGTTGTATGGCCTAAACAGTCGTCATATAAGGACATATGTACATCATATTCCAATTATCTAGTGAGACATTTTGGGGCGAACGTCGTGGTTGTTTTTGATGGTTATGCTTGTACAATGTCGACAAAGGGCATGGAACAAGCCCGTAGATCTAATGACAGGTATTCCATTGATATCAATATCTCACCCGAGTTACCAGCCACCACACCCCAATCCGATTTCCTTGCAAATGCCAAGAACAAAACCCAACTGATCGATCTTCTAATGCAGGAGCTATCTGCTATCAATATTCAGTCCAAGCAGGCCGAGGCTGATGCTGATGTACTGATAGCCGAAACTGCACTTGACATCGCTCAAGATGACAACAATGTTGTCGTTGTGGGAACAGACACAGACTTGTTAGTCATTCTTACCTCTCGAGTTCAACCGGGATGTAATATTCACATGATGTATTCCATTACCCCAAACTTACTAGTTTCAGTTAGTGAAATAGCAACCAAAATGGGTGACCATAGAAGCAACCTCCTTGTAGCACATTCTATAAGTGGTTGTGACACTACTTCTGCACTCTTTCGAGTTGGTAAGAAGAAAGTATTCAGTACAATTGTCTCCGATGTTACTAGCGACTCACAACAGTATGTCAACACAATTTTGGCGGATGACAGTACACCAAGTGCAGTAGCCGCTGCCGGGGAACAACTTCTCCTGATCTTATACGGGAGTAAAACTGTTTCCTCTCTCGACCAATATAGATATGTCACTTACAAGCGTTATGTAGCAAAATCTAAACTGAATAAACCCATCGACCTAGCCTCACTCCCACCAAGCAGCGATGCTGCACAACAACATGTCTACAGATGTTATCTCCAGGTCCAACAATGGCTGGGCACTTCGCTTCCTCCGACGGATTGGGGGTGGTCGCTAGACAATGGACTTCTTGTACCGACTGCAGCCACAAAGCCATGTGCCCCCGATAACCTACTGAATCTGATCAGTTGTGGTTGGAAGAGTGCTTGTACAAAAAGGTGTGGGTGTAAGAAGGCAGGACTCTCTTGCTCAGGTTTGTGTAATTGCAGTTCGGATTCTTGTAACAACCACAGAAACACTGTCGTGTCGGAAATTTCTGAGTTCGATGAATAATATGTATATAGGTCATGTCATTTCTGTATATAGCGTTGATAATAGTCAATGTAACTTAATCCATGTTGGTTGATTTGTACATTCTGTAAATATTATTTATTGATTTTTGTACATTCTGTAAATATTATTTATTGATCTAATGCTGCCAGACACAGACGTGTCTGTTCGGTCCCAAGCCCGAAAATAGTTGAGTTCTCATGCTGACGAATTTTATGCCAAAAGGGGAACTCGGCCAGAAGCAGAGGGGGATCTTCCATAATGTCTATTTTGTAAGCAATGATAAAAGTCTTCAAATGGTGGTGGATTTTTATCGTCTGGCCAACTAACATCCCGTTCTGTACTACGACCCTTTGGGCAAATCCGTTAGGAAAATCGTCATTTTTTGCGTAAATCCGATACTTTTTTGTGAATTTTCAATAATTTTTCGCAGAAATTGTCACAGAATGCACATTTTCCTCTAGGTAAATGTATATTAGACATTATGTAGCTCGAAATACGCGTAAACAAAAAATACAGTTGGATCAATTCGAGGTTACAAAGTTCGTGCGATTTTTTTTGATTTTTTTCAAACGCGTTTTCGAAAAAAGGCTGTAGAAAAAAAAGCTCAACTGGGATTTTAGGGGACTTTTGTCTAATCGTTCAGTGACATGTACTCGACATTCCCTGAAAAAATCAGCTTTCTCCGATTTTTTTCCCTAGTGAAACCTAATGTTCTTGGGCTAAATTGACTTTCCTTGAGATTGATACAGGGAATTATCAACCCTTGAAGGTAATATTCACCTCGTCCTGCGGCCTCTGTGACTATTACTTTTATTGGGGGCACGGTGGCGTTGTGTACTAAGGCGTACTGCACGTCGATGGTGCACCTGTCTTCAACCAATGCTAACCCTGCTTGTGTGGAGTTGGAATGTTGGGGAGCTGACAGTTGCTCGCCGTTGCTCGGTGGTTCTCTCCGGGTACTCCGGCTTCCTCCACCCGTAAAACTGTCACGGTCATGCTTAGCCATTGTGCAGAAATATGTGACCTTAAACACCAATAAATAAATAATTACTTTTATCGGGTTGATAGTTCCTTGTATCAGCCTCGAGGAAAGTCTATAATTGTAATTTCTGACTGCGAGAAATAACCATGAAAAATAGGAAGCACGCAACAGGGTAATTTCGTGGCAATCAGCCTCTTCCTCTTCCATGAAAGGGTTAACCCTTTACCCAACGTAACGGCCAAAACCGGCCAGCGCTATTCTCAAAAATCGCCAATTAATTTTCAAAATATTTTCATTTTTTGTCTCAAAAACATAGGTTATGACCCCTCGTTGGAACGAACTCGTCGAGCTCGTTCCAACGAGGGGTCATAACCTATGTTTTTGAGACAAAAAATGAAAAAAATTAGTTATTCAAGAATTTTTTTTGCAAGTGTCGTCTGCTTTTCATGTTAGGTAAAGGGTTAACAATCATTTGTTATTCAACCTTGCATGTTGTGTCGATCAACAAACACCTCCGCACAAAGTGATAAAACACTTATTTAAATTCAGTTGGCTTCTGTCACGCAACAAACCTTGAGAAACCACAAAACATGAATTGTTTGAACTGCATAACAAAATTACTGCAGCATTCAGCGACTCACATATGTCGTGACAGAGATGTGATGACTGTCATATATAAGTTATTTCTGTTTACGTCAGTCCTACTCCAACAGGTTCGATGTGGTGTGAGCCAAAAAACAAATTATAAATATGTAAACTAATCTCCATAAACAATCTATTTTGTGTTGAATTACGTGACCACATGCATTTACAACTACGCTGAACTCGTGACACCCAAAGCGGATTGACCGTCAATTTTAAATAAGCTTCATTAATGCTTCCACCCCCTTGCAGAGAGAAGTTTTAAGGTACTCTATAAGTAAGGGAAATTTGTTTCCACCTCTGATATTCCCAAAATCCAAATTAAATATACATCTCACGGAGTTGACAGTAGGCACAACTGATTCCTGGAAGTTTGCTACCGTATTCGTACCAGAACTGATAATAAAATAATATTTCAGGAGAACAACTCGTGGCCAAATGTACTTTAAATATCCAAGAACAAAGCTAGGAAATTAAAATTCTTCAAAACGCAGCGACTGAGCTGCATGTGGGTAAATTCCAAAACTAAAAAAAAACTGATTTGTTTTCTGTTTGTTTACATTTCGGTTAACCCTTTACCCAACGTAACTGCAAAAACCGACCAGCGCTATTCTCAAAAATCGCCAATTAATTTTCATTATATTTTCATTTTTTGTCTCAAAAACATACGTTACGACCCCTCTTTGGAACGAGCTCGTCGAGCTCGTTCCAATGAGGGGTCATAACCTATGTTTTTGAGACAAAAAATGAAAAAAATTATTTATTCAAGAATTTTTTTTGCAAGTGTCGTCTTCTTTTCATGTCAGGTATAGGGTTAAGGTCATCGGAGCCAAAAAAAAAAACGTCGCCATACAATGCTGTCTAATTGTATAAAACAAATAATGCGACAGGTCGTCTTCACACTATATGGAGGATATCTACGATGTTTTAGTGAATATCGGGAATTATCTCGTGAGTGTGGACCTGAAAGTTTTATTTTTCACGAGCGCAAGCTCTCGTGAAAAATAAAACATTCAGGTCCACACTCATGAGATAAATCCAGATACTAACTGAATAGAGTAGATTTTACCAAAGATCAGCTCATCGTTCCTTCAAGGCGACGTGATGCGGCGTAGCGTGTCGTCATTGAGGAAGCTACTGACGGATATTCTTCGATGGATATCGAGACATATCTTTTAGATAATTTGCGATAATTCACAGGCTAGAATATAATAAACACTATTATTATATGGAAACTGTACAGTTGCCATGTTACTTGCAAGGTATCATGTGTGAATTTTTTTTAGAATTACGCGATTCGTTTCGCGTGACATACACTCATGACCAAATGTACTTCAGATATCAAAGAAAAAAGCTAGGCAATTCAAATCACTTTACGATGCAGTGATATGACTGCATTTGGGAAAGGCTAACACTGTCTACAGATTTTAGTAAAGAGTGATATACACCCCACCCCCCTCGTGTTCGTCCCTAATTCGCCGCTACGATCGTCGAATGATGCTTCACATCATGACTCAAAGTTGAAATGAGGCTCCCCCTTAAACCCAGAATCCAAGACCAGCCACTGTGACGTAAATGTGATGTATGGCCACCCCCTTCAGTACATTAGCTGAGATATCGTGCGAGGGTACAGATATACAGATAGGAATACGGCAAGCAAAGAAAGGTCAATGACATTGACGTTTGATCTATAAATCTCCAAGAACCCAATGAACCATAGCTTCAACCTTTGTACTGAGTGTCACCATCCGGCTTGAATGGATGCTCGGCTATCTTTCCCTCAAATAAATATACAGGAAAGCGATACTAATCGGTGATCGCTCCACTCTCGCTTAACCATATGAAGATTGACGCACTGAACGGTTTTGGTATTATAGCGTTGGACATTTAAACCGAAAGGTATACGGTACCGCTGTATACTAAAGCGTACTGCATGTCGATGGTGCACTTGCCTTCAACTGTTGCTTGGGTAGAGTTATTAGGTTGGTGCGACTGACAGTTACTCGCTAGAGCTCGATGGTTCTATCCGGATACTTTGGCTAATTCCATCCGAAAACTGCCCGACACGGCGTAACCCTGGCTGTTGAAAGTGTCGTTAAACCTCAGCAAACAAGCGATATCGACGTATTTACTACTATCGACAGGGTAACGGACCAGTCTGTTTTCTTTTTTTTGGGAGGGTTAAGTAATACTTTAATCCTACAGCACTATAGGGCTATAGGATTAAATTATTACTTCTCCACCTTCCCAATTTCCTTTTACCTTTTCACCTTGTCGTGGAGGTCCAACGCTTTAATTGCGCAAAAGATTATTCATAGTGGGTTGGAAGGATAAACTCACACGTCGGCAAGCTCAGAATAATTTCCCGTCCAATTTGGGCCTTGAATTGAGGGGCTGAATGACCCTGTACATGAGACCTGATGATAGAAGGAGAGTTCAAGGGGGTATAGGCTCCGAAACTACTTCGATGATGTTTTGGAATATTCCTTTTTTGATTCACTTCACCCAACAGAGTCGTCGAATAATACGATACATTTGTGGATTATTTATTTATTTATTGGTGTTTAAGGCCACACACATTCTTATGCACGATGACTAATCGTGACCGTGGCATTTTTACGGGTGGACGAAGCCGGAGTACCCGGAGAGAGCCACCGACCATCGACGAGCAACTGCCTGCTCCTCAAGATTCTAACTCTGTTCATGCCCCGCTCAAGCAGGGTTACAGCGGTTGAAGACATGTGCACCATCGACGTGCAGTACGTCTCAGTACACGGCGTCATCGTGCCCACATGTTGGCAACCGGGATAAAGTGCCTTGCCCATGGACACAACGCGGGCCGTCCCGGACTGGGATCGAACTCGGGACCTCTAGCATAAAAGCCCACCGCGCTCCCCACACATTAGTGGAGACGGACAATTTTAATGTTAATTGCTGACAATTTTCGTTATTGAGGGAGATTTACAGGGCAGTTATCTCCCCTTAAATTTTTAAAGTTGCAAGTAATTTTAACACTAATGTATTTGAATTTCATATAAAAACTGAAATTTTCGAAATGTTAGCAAAGTTATTGCATCCATTTGCGCATTACAAACTTCGGGCATTTCCTGTAGAGTTGTATAAAAATACAGAAGCTGGCTTCTTAAAAAAAACTTTTTTCGAAATCAGTTTAACCCTTTACCGGACATGAAAAGCAGACGACACTTGCAAAAATATAATTCTTGAATAACTAATTTTTTTTCATTTTTTGTCTCAAAAACATAGGTTATGACCCCTCGTTGGAACGAGCTCGACGAGCTCGTTCCAACGAGGGGTCATAACCTATGTTTTTGAGACAAAAAATGAAAAAAATAATGAAAATTAATAGGCGATTTTTGAGAATAGCGCTGGCCGGTTTTGGACGTTACGTTAGGTAAATGGTTAAACGTTTGACTATTATTCTCTGTTTAAACTCGTTTAAGAATACGAAAACGGCGCTTTTACCATCGTTTGATGTTCTGTAGCTTTTTTTCTATTTATTGTATCAACAGTATACACACAGTGACATATACTACTCAAAGTTTGCTAAGCACCAAATATTTAACATGCAATATCTACTGTCGCGGAGAAGCCCCATCGGGTCGAACCACCTGCAAGAGCCACTATGTCGAGTGGGTGAGTGGGGCAGCTCCCATTTCGAGGTTGATGCAGTCCACAGATTACTTACCCTGCCCCACTCACCCACTCACCCACTTGACACAGTGGCTCATGCAGGTGGTTCGGCCCGATGGGTCTTCTCCGCGACAGAGTGATCTCACCACACAACTCCTTCAACCCCGTGGCTCAACACGACACGACCCTACCATTCTTCATATGTGTTATCAGAGTCAGAAGTTTGTTCCACGCAGTAGCCTACCCCGCGATCCAACATACTAACGATGTCCTCATAACAAAACTCCAGTCAAATTGACCCGATCAAATCATCTTCCTGATCCACTGGTCAGTTGCATTGGCCCTTTTCAGAGATTCCATCCCAACCCAAGTATAATACGCGGGCCCGAAAGAAGACTGTTCCCGACGACTGACTGAGAAAAGAGTGGGGTGACTTTTGAAAATTTCCGAAAATATTGGGGAAATGAACTAAAAACCTAAATTTTGTATGAAAAATGCACTCACATTCCAGAAAGAAGAGGTCAAAATTTCCGACTGGTCGGCCCCATTAGCCTCGGGCCTGATAACACAGTCACCTACATCCCAAAGACACTTCACAACCCGGTTGTCAACACCCATACCTATGAACTTGGAGACCTTCCTCCACCCGACCGAGTCGCCCGACCTGTCCTGGTGATTTAACACTCTTATCTTTCGCCTCAATCCAGTGATCCAACACGACTCATTAACATAAAACTCCTACCTTCATGCACGATGTACCGCCCCAATCATTCATTCCAAGTGCGACACAATCAGCCGACCTGTTCCTCTAAACCATCGAATCCATCCACGACCAAGTGGTCCACTGTGTCTGCATACCCACTCATTGATCTTGATCTCCCTCTGTCGCATCAATGTTACGCAACCCAACACTTAAATCCCACAACGATCAAGTGACGTCAACACACAACTCTGACAATCTGGTGGCCGACCCGCCCCCCTCCATCCCACAACATATTCGACCCGACTCAAACTCCCACATTTCGCGTGTTGCCCCACCCAAACTACGCATTCGACCAAGTACTTGACCAGTGACCCTACATTACCAATCGACCCGACTTGTCACGGTTTTGTGAGTCACTACTCACATATTTCGGTCGCGACCCTACCCAATTACGCCACCACCCACCCCCCCCCTTCCCCGTTCCAATCACCCTTCGCGACATAGGTGCCCAACACCCCATATCACCAGTGACGGAGCCAGGAATTCAAAGGTAGGAGGTATAGGTACCTTCTGAGGGGAAGGTGCCCAGAAAATGACTGAAAGGACAAAGAAGGAAGCACAGACGGGAAGGAAGAATCCGAGAGCCACTTGCTTGCCATATATATATAGAGTATAGCACCTTTCAAACGTTAAATCTTTCGGGTTGACCATAATCCCCAAGTCTCAGTAAGGTCACTTACGAGCGTTGGCCAACCTGGGCACGCTGCCCAGGTAGGTCTAAGATGGTAAGTAGTTTTACCGAGATTAGTCGTTGGGGGTCCTACTGAGGAAAATGTTTTTGAAAAAATATACGCTAAATCCTGCTATCTTAGTCGTGATGGGAATATTAATATTCTTATATAACTTAATATACATGAGTTGAGAAAATGATGCAAGTTAGGAAGGGAGGAGCGTTGTGAGGTTTTAGGAGGCACAGTCCCTTATGATCCACATGACCCCCGCCAGTGTTCCACCACTCATTAACTCGTTTATGTGATCCCAAGATCAAATCCCACTACCCATTCGGCCCAGTATACCACTCCACCAGACCACTACACCCTTCTCTGGGTAGTGGTAAATTGTCCAGGTAAACGATTGCGTGGTCAAAAGGCCTAAGTTTCATATAGTCTGGGAAAAGAGTAAACCTGATAGGGGCGAATTCCTGGTGATAACAAGATTTGGGCCAGGGCAAATTATTAAAAAAAATGAAATAGTACACCCCCCCCCCCCTCCGGGTTGGAAAAAAGTGGGCTTAGCCGCTTAGTTGAGAATTTGTCATATAGACGAAAAGACCCGCAGTATATATATATATCTTCTGGTAATCTATATATGTCTGGCTGTATATAAAGGGATCATCAAATAACAGCCGCAGCAGCTGGTGACAATTTCTGCATGATTGGATGAACTAGCACGAAGAAGAGGCAAATGATAAATACCTGTGACAGCCATATCATTTGTATGGCTCTATTGATAAGCAAATGATTCTAAAGTGGTACATAACTAACCACTGTTGAAACTTTCAACCTTAATATATAAACAGACTTCGAATATGTCTGTTACATTCATATTTGTATGGCTATATTGATAGGTAAGAGGTCAAAACGAGGTGCATGATCTTCAGTATGACATCCCCAACAACTTAAAAAAATTCCGTCTAATAAAAAGAGGATATGGAATGAGTGTTTTTCTCATATAATATTTATGAAACGAGTCTAAGAATTTTCCGTTTTGGCGAGCCTCTGACGAGCCCCAAACGGAAAATTCGGACGAGTTTCATAAATATCATATGAGAAAAACACTTATTTCATATTCTATTTATCATATGACACACACGCACAAATTAGCCACTTAGTGTGACTTTTTAACCCATCACCTAACTTGAGTTGCAGACGGCACTTGGAAAAAACATCCTCGTACAACTAAAAATTTTCATTTTTTGCTTCCAAAACATAGGTTATGACCCCCTCATTGGAACGACCTCGTCGAGCTTGTTCCAATGAGGGGTCATAACCTATGTTTTGGAAGCAAAAAGTGAAAAAATAAAAAAAAATGAACGGCGCTTTTCATGTAGGTAAAAGATTAATACAATATAACCCACCCTAAATAGGACAGATAACGTAAATTCTCCCCACTGAAATTATGCAAATATAACCCGGTTGTATTTTGTTTAGCCAATCAAATTGTCCAGTTTTGAAATTGACCAATGAAAGCTCTCTACTCTAATTATGCAAATTATGAAAATGTGGCCCAGTTTTATTTTGTTCAGCCAAACAAATTGTCTAGTTTTGAAATTGACCAATGAAATTGACGGAAGGCTTTATTTATCACTGATTAATATGAAAACAAAATATCAAATGTTTTAACGTGAACAAAACGGACAAGTCATATGATAAAATGAAATATCTTATAAAATGAAAAGTTGTAACTAATACATAGACAGTTAGTCCCATTTCATTTCATTGCATGGGTTAAAAATGGTGCAGGACGCTCATCATACCATCCTTAACAACTGTTGAAAGTTTCAGTTTCAACATTTTCTTTCCAGTGGCTCTGAAGAAAAATGTAAAGCGTTCTTAAGTTATTATCTCTCGTTTGCATCTCTCAGGTGAACTAAAAATTGGATCGGAAAGGTGCAACGGACCACTCAGTGCCGAGTCTGGTGGAAGGTCGGGTCAGTTCTGCGCAGGCATTACGATTTGAGCTCAAATAGACCGTTTCATGCCAAAAAAAATGCAAAAAAAATTTTCTAAGTTCAACGACCATGGGAAAGAGGAAATCTTTTTACTTCAAAAGTGGTCAAATATTAATTCAAAAGTGGTGGCCTTGTTTTTTTTACTTCAAAAGTGGGCGATGGTTACTACAAAAGTGAAGACCTCATTTTACTTCAAAAGTGGGCGACAGTTACTTCAAAGGTGGACAGCTACTTCAAAAGTGGTCGATTTTTACTTCAAAAGTAGTGAGCTACTACAAAAGTGGTCAGTTACTTCAAAAGTGGACGTAACGGACGTCCGATGGAGATTGGATGAGGTGAGTGATTTGGGTGGGATCAGCCCTATGCTATTACTCAACAGTGGTTAGTATGCGCTGATCGTCCCCTTTCTCCCGCCACAGGAACCATAGGGTTCGATGACGTCATTCTAATTGTTTTGATTTTTAAAAAATTGTTTTAATTTTTTAAAGTTTATTTTTATTTGTTTTTTTTTTAATTTAAAAAAAAAATTATCTGCTTTTTAATTGATGTTTTCATTGGTTTTAAATTAATAATAATTAGATTTTCAGAAAATCTCAGCTCACGGTCATCTAAGGTCAGGTTTTCGGGTCAGGATAATTAGCCACTTGGTCGTAGAGTTCCGACATTTGTTTACATCACCAACCACTTGATTGATAAGTGTTTATATAATGGCTGGTCTATTTTTATGTATCTGCCATCACTCATACTCGAACACGCGTTCGCTGTCATATTAAGCGGAGAAATAGTGTAAGAATCATTTGTCAAATCTAACCGAAGAAGCGCCAAGCCTTTTGCAATGGAACGTGTCTTCTGTCGCGTATGTTCCAAGACCGTTTCATCGATTCCCAGCAGGAATCAACATGAAAGGACACTTTAAAACAATTAAAATGACGTCATCGATCCCTGCGGTTCCTGCTGCGGGAGAAAGGTTCCGCTCTTCAGTTTCGCACGATTGCACAGGGGTGAAATTCTAAACATAGGGCCTATGTTGAAACTAAAGCTATGTAAAATAGAGATATATTTTTAGTATCAGATATATGATACATTAGGCTTTTTGTTGGACAAGAGAATTTGAAGTTTTGGTCCCAAAGTTGGAGTCTGATACATAAGGGTAAATTACCAGATGAATTATGGGAAACAGTGGCTTCGAAAAATTGGCTATTTTTTAAAATGTAATCTTTACACGGGTTTGTTACCAGACATGTAACTAAAAAATGAAACGAAAGCATATCATTTTTTTGCATTTAAGTAACAGGGGATGCTCTGCTCCAGTCGTAGGTAGGTGGGGGTGGTGGCAAAATTCTGCTTTTGAGGCTGCTGGGTGGCTGAAAATGACTGGTTTCGGCATTTTTTCGTGCATTTTTTTTAGGTTGAAACCTTGTCTATGACAATAAATCATTCCACCCACATTCAGATTGTTTATTTCTACTTAGTCAGATAGTGTTATATATTTTTAGTGGATTTGGGAAATGTAATACATGTTATGGGTTAGATGACTAAGTTACAGAATATTTGCATTTGGAGAGAGTGTATAGCATGTCATTTTTGGAAATGCCTGAAAAGTGTGGAGCGGAACCAAAAGGGACGATCAGTGCATACTCACTCTCAACACTCCCTCGACAAGAAATCATCAAAATATTTTATGTGTTTAACCCTTTACCCAACGTAACGGCCAAAACCGGCCAGCGCTATTCTCAAAAATCGCCAATTAATTTTCATTATTTTTTTAATTTTTTGTCTCAAAAACATAGGTTATGACCCCTCATTGGAACGAGCTCGTCGAGCTCGTTCCAATGAGGGGTCATAACCTATGTTTTTGAGACAAAAAATGAAAAAAATAAGTTATTCAAGAATTTTTTTTTGCAAGTGTCGTCTGCTTTTCATGTTAGGTAAAGGGTTAAGACAAGTTTGTCTGTTTCATACAGAAACATTACCTGTTTTATTACAGTTATCTACAAGAAATTATCAATAAAATTCACGTTGTGTATTCCCGCTCAGACAATTCAGTACTCCCAAGTGTTGTAAACCTTGCGAGATGTTCATGCAAGCTTCAACAAATGGGCATCCAGATTGAACACGCGTATACATTGGCCGGAGCTATACTTGTTATCACGATGCGTTTTACAGAATTCCACTTATTGCTTGAATGTAAACTCCATTCTGCGGATGATTTAGTAGTGATTCTCCCCCACTCACTGAAAATGATTGGTGATACAATCAGTTCTTTTTGTGCGTCCATATGAAGGGAAGTAACTGCATTCTTCTTTCTTCGATCAAAAGTTTTCTAAAAAACCCGAAACGTTGGACCGTCGTTCGTTTTCATTGAATAATCTGTAATTAAAACTTTCATTTTCCGCCCAAAATATATGGCTTATACCCCCCCCCCCCCCCCCCCCCCCCCCATTGGAACGAGCTTGCTATGAGGGGTTATAAGCAATATTTTGGTTCGGAAAACAATTCTTTGTCAATTTTTGTGAACAGAGATTGGATCGTAATGGTCTTTGTGTTTGGTAAAGGGTAAAAAAAACTGCAGACATGCGTGTCAAAAATGTTCGACCAGTCAGCTGGATGAATATTGTTAAATGAGACTTTACTTGATGAACCATCCAGTGTTGCTTGTGACAGATTGGTGCTGAACTCAGAAACAGTGCCCTTTTCGTCACGGTGTCGGTATAAGCAGAATGGCACTTTATTTCACGCCTGTTCTATGGAATCCACATCCACAGCAACACTAAACCGTGAGGAAAATGAAAATCTGTTCCGCACATATGTGCCGAACGGAAATCGTTGACGGACTATTTTTAAATAGAAGCGAAATTTCATTGAAATTTTCTACAAGTCAAGCACTGCAATTAAAATTTGAATCGCTAACGGTAGCTAAAAATCGTCCCCCGAGTTCCAATGTATTCTATGTGCCAGTAGGCACATAGAACACATTGAAAATCAGGGGACGAAATAGTTAAACAGGTTCCCATCGCAATTTTGGTTGGCGATAAAATGTGTTCTTTTTGTTGACAGTTGTCAAATGAATTGCTGGGTGTCCTTCTAATAATTGTTTTATAGACGCGAAGACATGTAATAAACACAGAACGACACACCCGTGTGAATGGGTTAATCGATATGGCACTTGTGCCATCGCGAAAGGATAAAACTCGAGGCCTGTGGTTTGGGAAATGTAAGGTGCGCAAGAAGTCGTCGCAATGGACCGGGGGGTCGACGGCACAAGGGCCAAGGACGTAGACCCGGTGTTAAGGCCCGGAAGAAATTGTTTTTATTTTGGTATTATTATTGCTCTGACTGCTGACTAGAGTTGGTTGTGAGTGCGAATGTGAGATACACTGCCCCGTCCGCCGCGTGTGCGTGGATGGGGAGCCTGTGTGTCGAGTTTTGTAAGTGTGGGATGCACAAACCCGGTGTTAAGGCCCAGGGAAACCGCGCTTGTTTTATTGACGAGAGTTTGTTAGGCACACTAACCTCGTCTGTGGCAAAGGCGCGGTTGGAAAATCTGTGTGTTGAATGTGTGACTGTGTGAGGCACAATTTTAATCCCCTGGTTGAGCTTTGCGAGGGTGAGGCTCAACATAATGCAGGGGTCGTTTGCCCCTTCACAAGACATAGGGGAATGGGAGGTGAAGTTACACTCCGTTGGAATTAACCCATCTGACGCAAAGGCGTGGACAGTGTTACTGGTCGGAGTGAGTGCCAAGTGAACTGCTTGCAAAATGGGCGAATGTGTATAAAAATGTGTATGTTTAGGTGTAAAAATATAGCATTAGAGAGAGAGAGAGTGCTGCAAATCTAAGGATAAGGCTACTCTCCATATGTAAACTCCATAGACGGGAGCATGTGGTGGCGTGTGTGTCGTGGGAATCGACATGGCCGACGCATGAGCCCGGTCATGAGCCCCGCGACCACTAGGGTACAGTTTTGTAGTCTTGAACATGATGGGTAGATTGTAAAAAGGCGTGAGAGGCGAGCGTGCGTGGCTTTGCCCCTTGTGTTTTAAGAGATACACAGGTGTTTCTCTCGGGAAGGGAGTTATCAGGGCAAAGAGCCAGCCTAAATATAGGGGCAAGGGGCCTCATATATAAAGATAGTGTAAGTTCAAAAGATATTCCGCATGAAGGTGAAAAACCTACGTGAATTGCACTTCTCTGTGAAGCTGGACATTGAAAAAACACACGTGGTGTATATCCAGCTTCAGCGCAGGGACCCAGGGGAGAAACGGTATGTTAGATAAGGTCTAATCTCATTTAATTTATACAGTAGTCGCGAGTCTTACGAGACGTAATCGGTTGGTGGCAGGATATCGTCACGGCCAATTGAGAAACGAGATTCTAAAAGATAGAAATGTCTGTCGTGTCGTCACCTGATAGCAATGTGTGGCAGGAACGAATCGGTTTTCTCGACAAGTGAAATCACCGTTAAGTCACGCGCGAGATGACTTGTATTGATTCTGCCTCGATATACGTCATCTCCCACCGTTTTGACAGATGGACAGATGAGCGTCGGTCCACCTGACAGTTTAGGGTAAAAAGTATAAATACCTTGAAGAGCCGAGCATTAGACACACACTTGGGGTCACACACACGTTGGTGAAGTCCAGGGCAGGCGGACTCTATTTCCTGGCATAGGGGTACCTTCGACCACAGGACCCTGAAATGGCTGGAATCGCCAGAGAGGGCATTCCACGATTGATTTAGCTTAAGGTTGATAGGCGGCTACAGTGCCAAATTCGTTGAGAAGGAAGACCCAAGGTGGAACGTTAAAGTTTAGATTGTCGAGTAGCAGGTATCAGCCTGCAATAGTCAGAAGAGTAGGTTAATTGTATTGTGCGTATTAACCATTTGAAGCGTCAGACTGATTGCGTCGTGAGTAGTTTGTTTTGCTGTCGAAGCATCGTAATACCGACTGGAGATCGGTGTGAGTGACAATTTCGCCCTAACACAAAAAGGGGCATTTGTGAATCGTGAATTCAACAAGGAACAGTGAATATTTCAATAGGACTTTCACGGAGGACTTTCAAAGGGCACATAAGGTATGAGTAGACAATATCTGACCCAAATCAGAAGTACGGTGGCTTTATAGATGACGAACATTGCTGGTCGGAACCCTCCGACAGCCAGAGGTACAGTTACGCGCAGACGTTGACATTTGAGCCTAAACGGGTGAAGCTCTTATGGCGAGCTCACGGTAATAACATTTCAGATTTGTGAAGCTCTTATGGCGAGCTGACGGTAGTAACATTTCCAGTGTGTAGACTATAGTGCCAGTACAGGGCTATAGAATGACTATATAATTGTTGAGAATTATTTAACCCTAGTAAACCACTTTCTGTGAAAAGAATCGAATTGTTGATTGTTCAAATATTGAAACGGCTTTATTTTTATGTGTAAATAAAAGAATCGTTGTTACTTTAAATCATTCTTTCCATTACACAGCCTGAAGTGATTAGGAATCACACCTAACGGAAATCGAACCTATTTCAGGCCAATTTGGCAGAGAAGGAATCACGGCGTCGGTCTAACTCAGCTCCCCGCGCCGAGTTCGCGACACTTGGATTCCGACCCTCCACGTTGGTCTAACTTTCCCGCAATTTCACAAGCGGGACTAAATAACCCCACGTCAGCCCAGGCCTTACGGGGCCTTAGGTGTCCCTGTCAGTGGGTAGTCGGAATATGGGATCATCGGAGCATTTGGCCTAGGGAATATAGGACCTTCCGGGTAGTGTGCCTTCAGAATATCGGTTCTTCGGAATAACGAGTCTTCGGAATAAAAGGCCGACGGTATCGTCGTGATCGGTTGATATGAAAACCCATCTTACCCTTATCAACTAGTCTTATATTTCGGAGTGCTAATTTGCAGTTCCATATCTCGAAAACTGTGGGTGTGTGAGAGAGAGAAAGAAAGAGAAAGAGAGAGAGAGAGAGAGAGAGAGAGAGAGAGAGAGAGATATAAATTCATGTCACTGCAGTTTTATTGGGTATAAGTAGGTAGAGGATGGACCGAATCTTTACTCGAGATTTTACAAAAGATTCCCTCGTATGATTTGTCTCTTCTACGGCGTATATAAAGTCAGGAAAATGCATATTTTTGTGTCTATATTTAACAAAAAAATTTTCTCAGTGTAGTGGTGTGTAGCCCCAAATATAGTTTTTGTATTGTATTCCTACCATGCCAATAAGACACATGGGCCAAAACTGATATGTCCTCTCAAGTTAGAAATGTTTGCTTCGCCTCTCATTGTTGGAACAATCAAACTCCATTGCAACTTCGATAAGCTGTGGTACTTGTGAAAAGAATCGACCTGCGTAACAGATAAATGCACAATGCACCCCAATTACTATTTCACAAACCCTCACTGGAACAAGCCCCCCCCCCCCTCCCCTCCCCACACACACACACGCACACAGCTTGTTCAATCAAAGGGTCACGGGCTTTGTTTTAGAAACGGAAGAAATTTCTGGAAGCTTCTAAACTTCTGTAGTATAGGTTTTGTGAGTTGCGTCAGATAAAAGGCAAAGATATCGTGTTTTAAACTGTTAAACACGCATGAAGTGGAGTTTTTACTCAAATATTACTTAAAACATAAGAAACACAAGCGTTGGTTCAGTTAACTGAGGGAACTTCATGTTGGACTTTGCGAACTTGAAATTTTGTTGGCCTAGAATTGAATCGGAAAAAAGATATCCAATCGACTCGAAGCTCGCATGATGACGATAGAGTCTATCAGACAGTTATACTGTATAGGGGATACAGTACTGTGATCGGAAAAGTGGTGTCTCTCTCGATCGGATCGTAATAGAATCGCAATCTCGTCACAATATATTTACCCCCGCCGATCGCAGCTTCTAAAATAAACTGTTGCGAACTCAAGATTAAATCCAGAGAAATAAATGAAAATAACATCTGATAAACCGCACCTTTGCTCCCTCCTTCATAACAGATGGAATCCTACATCGGTGTGGACATAAAATCGAACATTCTTTTCACAAAGTCCGAAGTTTCCTGTTCTCCTGGTTCATCTATCCGAAAAATAGAAAATGGACTATTTAACCCTTTACCCAACAGATACGATATCAAAATTTATTATTTTAAATATTATTTAAAAAAAATTTCAACAAAACTATATCATGTGACCCCTCATTGGGACGAGCTCCTCGAGCTCGTTCCAATGAGGGGTCACATGATATCGTTTTGTAGAAATGGTTTGAAAAATATTTTTTTTCCAACGGCTCATTTTGTAATCTCGGGCGGATGTGGCCGATTCGTTTAGTAAAGGGTTAGGGTCTAAACTGGTTCTCAGCTATAACAGCGTCAGATTCCGTTAAAAATTTGAGTGTTGGTTTGTGAGTTTGAGTCCCTGTAAATTGACACACGTATGCTCTCTCTGGTTTTTAATATTCATTGTGTAATTATTTAATTTGCATATCGGTAACTATTTAAAGAATAGAATACAATCACGTAATTAGCCATGAGGGAGCACGATGGCTCAGTTGTCAAAGCATTGAACATCAAACCGAAAGTCGATGCTGATCAACGGTCACTGCGTTGTGCCCTTGGACAAGACACGTTATCCCGAATGCCCAATGTGGGGGTACTGTGACGCTGTGTAATAAGGCGTACTGCCCGTCGAAGATGCACCCCCCCACACCCCTGCTTCATATGCAAGATATGCGCGTCTCATGTGAGAAGGATATGTGAGATAGATATCGTGTCACATGACCCACGTGGTCTGCTTATTAGCATATTTAATGAGCGCACGGACTATTTAATCATCGCATGATGGACATTTGAAGGAACACAAATATGGAAAGCAAATAATGTCAAATAAAATGACTGTGCAGAATTTCCATCGATCGATTGATGCACGCGCCCGACTGATATCATCGGAATGTGTCAATGTTCATTTCGCTACAGATCTTTAACCCCTGCCTTGCCGAGGGGGGATTTAATTTGGTGTTATATACCTATGGTATTTACCGGAATTGTTGCCCTCTGTCCAATAAGAAAATCAGTTTTTTTTCAGAAATGGACAACAAAATTGTTCGATATAGCTGCACGAAAAAAATAATCCATGATGAGTTGGGGTGAGATGGGAAAATCTCATACTCGGGATAGGATATTTGGTCCAGACACTCGGCAAGTCGAGTGTCTGGACCAAATATCTTGTCCCGAGGGTGAGATTTCCCCATCGCACACCCATCCCCATCAGGGATAATAATAGCCTTCAATCGCTGCTAACTCTGCTTGTGGAAAGTTAGTAAGTTGGAGAGTCTGACAGTTGTTTGCCGCATCTCGGTAGTTCTCGCCGTGCACTCAGGATTCTCCCACACGCAAAACTGTCCGATTCGATCTGATTCTGTCTGTTGAGCGTGTCGTTAAACCTCCTCTAAACAAACAAATACAAGTAAATGGATATATCGCTCCACCGCATCATGCTGGATTTTTACCAGAACTAAAAGTGAAAAAAGTGAGGCTGCCATTATTATTTTTTTCAGGTTTTGCCTCAAAAACATAGCTTATCACCCGTCATTCTTTTGGGGCAGAAAACTGTCCGATTCGATCTGATTCTGTCTGTTGAGCGTGTCGTTAAACCTCCTCTAAACAAACAAATACAAGTAAATGGATATATCGCTCCACCGCATCGGCATTTTTACCAGAACTAAAAGTGAAAAAAGTGAGGCTGCCATTATTATTTTTTCAGGTTTTGCCTCAAAAACATAGCTTATCACCCGTCATTCTTTTGGGGCAGAAAACTGTCCGATTCGATCTGATTCTGTCTGTTGAGCGAGTCGTTAAACCTCCTCTAAACAAACAAATACAAGTAAATGGATATATCGTTCTACCGCATCGGGATTTTTACCAGAACTAAAAGTGAAAAAAGTGAGGCTGCCATTATTATTTTTTCAGGTTTTGCCTCAAAAACATAGCTTATCACCCGTCATTCTTTTGGGGCAGAAAAGTGATAATTTAAGTTACTCCAGAATTCTTTGGGCAAGTGTTGCCTTCCCTTCCTGTTAGACACGATGTTAAAAAATAACAATAAGGGGAAGAGGTATAAGGAAAAATTATATGATCTGAAAAAAGAGGGGTCATGGCTTCCCTACCGATTTCCACCAATCCTGATCACTGCCAGATTTAGCCTCGGTGAGGCCATAGGCCATATGAAGCTCGGTGGCCCATGTTGAAGTCTGGGGCTCAAAGTCAATGCTTCAATGTGATTTTCAATTTTCAAAACAGTTTCAAAATACAATAATACCGGTATATGCTGACAAAATAAGTAAGTTCCTACGTGCTTTAAATCTATAAATATACACTTTTGAACAAACTAAGGATTAAAACATCGACAGAAGTTTTTTTTAAAGATTATTTATTACTTTCCAAAGTGTGATTTACTGGGATTTCCGGGTTTGATTATAAACGATAAGTTCACAAGTAAATAAAAAATAATGAAAATTAATTGGCGATTTTTGAAAATAGCGCTGGCCGGTTTTAAACGTTACGTTTGGTAAAGGGTTAAATAATATAATTATCGTTAATAATGAAAAGTAATAAACAGAGTAATCGCTTGACTGGACTGGTTACGTGAAATCATTGATTCTAGGCGAGGGACTATATTGTAAAACACTCGTGCGCATTCGCACATTCGTGTTTGTACAACGTCCCTTACTTCTCATGAATTATTTCACGTAACCAGTCCAGTCAAGCGGTTACTCTCTATGTTATATCGATCAGAAAGTCTTGTAGTAATGCAGTGGTAAAATAGAGTTACACCCCATCCACTATAGAACAGCGATAATTCCTTTGAAGTTTTAATGATTCCGTGGTACGCAATAAAAAAACTGATGTAAGGAAATGACATATCCGGAGACCAACGGGTCATCTTGTTGGAAGCTTTCCAATCAATTTCAACCGTTTAAAGGTTATCTTGTGCAAAAACGTGACTCTGATGCGATGAAACCCGGAAAATTTCATCATAAAAATGAATTTCTTCGCGTATGGCACCAGGTGTTATGGTACCAGAGGACCCATGATATATTTTAGGGCCACCTGCCTGCATATTTTCATGGAGATCACCCCCCCCCCGACCCCTTAGCGGCTCTGTTGTAAAATTCGAAACTATTAAGTTATTCTATAAGTTCATAAAGTCGGTTGACTCGATTCCTTTCCTTAGAAAATTAAATTATCTTTATTTCAACCGACTATTATCAAAATATCTTCTTAGAACCAATATTTCAGTGATTACCACAATTCTCATTTGGAATATTTCATCAAACAGCATTTCATTTTCACTGCATGCACCTATCATTTTCATCACGTGATCATTCACGTAAGTCACGTTAAAGTTTATTTCATGGAACAATATTCCTGGACAAAAACCCATCTCGGTAATTAGACATGGGCGGTATTGGAATTTTGAGTTTGGTATCGGTTTCGTCATTTTTAAGTGGATAAACCACGGTATCGGTTCGGTATTCGGTATCTGACTTGGCTGAGATTTGCTCATTCTACCACGGCGCCACATTAATTTTTATTATTTTTTCATTTTTTTTGTTTCAAAAACCTAGGTTACGACTCTTTATTGGAGCTCGTTCCAATGAGGGGTCATAACCTATGTTTTTGAGACAAAAAAAAAAAAAAAAATTGGTTATTCAAGAATTTTGTTTGCAAGTGTCTGCTTTTCATGTTCGGTAAAGGGTTAAAGGCCTATTTTAGGGTTTTGCGATCTCAGGGCATATGTCCTGAACATGCCGTCATTAGGCAGACCCTCAAGTGTTAACAGAACTGAAAAGAAAATCAGTCTTTTTTTTTTTTCGTGAAAAGGAAACTTTCACTGCTACCAAGCATCAAGAAGGCCTTATAAATAGCGAATGTAGAAAATTCTGTTTCGGTTTTCAATGATTGGTTCGGGACGGTTTTTCGGTATCCCCGTGATATCGGCATTGGTTCGGTAGGGGGCAGGGGCGCGGTGGCGCGGTGGCGTTGTAGTAACCGGTTCTCGTCAGATCACCAAAGCTAAGCAACGTCGAGCCCAATTAGTCCTTGGATGGGTGACCGTCTGAGAGATCGATTCGGACTCTCGCGTTGTGTCCTTGGGCAAGGCACTTGACCCCGATTGTTCACATGGGAGCACGATGACGCTATGTACTACGTCTTACTACACGTCGATGGTACGCATGTCTTCAACCACTCTTACCCTGCAGTGCGGAGATACGATGTTGGGGAGCTGGCAGCTGCTGGTCGTTGTTTGGTGGTTCTCTCTGGGTATTCCGGCTTCCTCCACACGTACAACTGCCACCGACACGATATGACCTTGACTGTTAAAGTGTCGTTAAACCCTAATAAATAAATAATTGGTCCGTTTTTTTGTATATTGCCCATTTCTATCGGTTATAGTTTAATTTGAATAACCGTCATTTTAACCCTCCCAATAATATTTAGTTAGCTTATCGTCCGAAGTTCATTACAATTACCGATTGTCATATAGCATAATCAGAATACAATAAGGCGCTTGTCAGAAGAAAACCACGAAATCACGCATCGCACCTGTGAGGCCCATGTGGATAGTGAGGCCTAAGATGTAGCTTGTTTAGCTTGTAGGGACATCCGGCACTGCCACTGCTCTATTGATTGGTCTTGACAGTTTGAACAGTATCCGCCTCTTTGCTATCACTGAAATCATCAGGTATTCAAAAATTAAATTTTCAACATTCTCAATTTGATGAAGATAATAGGTATTGATCTGTCTACAAACGTCAATCGCCCGAAAAGCACTTGGTGCAAATACACAAAATAATAAATTATGTTCCACATGAAAAGTTTTTAAAAATTATTGCTTGTGATGACGTGAAGAAGGGGATCACTTAACTCTTTGCGTCCTTCTGTTTCATATACTTCCCAACGAACACCTGTGGGTGTGTAGGGGGAGGGACGTCAATTCTTGGTCGAAGTACTTTGATTGAGTACCACTGTACGTCTATAAAATCTTTGCCGTGGAAGAGTAATTCCAAGCCAACCAGAGGCAGCGGAAGCTTGATGAAAGTGGAGGCGCACAAATTTTCAAGGCCTCCTTGGTTCAGCCCAATGGGAGGAAAAGTTACAATCGTATATCCGCAAATAATGTCTTGTTTAGATGTCCTGTCCATTTCGTCTATCTACTTCATTCATCTTCCAACCCAAAGGCTAGCCTTCGGGTTGGAAAATGGTCGAAGTAGAAGAAACAGACTGAAGCGACCGAAGGTGGGATTCATTGGCAAACTGTTGTTTGGATTTGCAAATAATATATTTCAGGAATGCCTGCATATTGGCACGTTTACATACGCCCACTTTAACTCATTGTGTAACCACGCAAAATGTATGTGGAAAAAAATGGAGGGGAACGTGACCCCTGTGCCCCCTGGTTCCACCGCCTCTGAAGCCAACAGAAGGAGATGGACGCATTGAACGATATCCGTGCGGATCGCTGTCAACTTAGTTATAGACCTCGAGTAATCCATGGCTCTCTCGGGGTGTATCGTGGCTGTCCCGCCTACTGTGTCGTCTGAAACATTAATTTAATGGCTGACTGAATGCATGTTATTTGACGCTTTGCCTGTAACGAGTATATACACAGAGTATACATAGAAAAATCGTCATTAAATTTCCTCATAATGTTTTGTTCTAAAAGCATAACTTATAAGCATTCACGTGCGGGGGGGGGGGGGGGGGGGGGGACGCTATGGGCCGGGTTTGACAGCGAAATAAAAAATGAAAATTTTTACCTTTATTTAAGAAGAGAATAAGATATTGCTGCTATCTACAAGACTATAACTCGAGTTGGTTTAATAAGTTAAAGGTTCAATGTGAACAGGGGCGCTGGAGCGGGGGTGGTGTGGGTAGGGGCACAAAAGGCATTCTACTTGATTACACAATAAACTAAAAAAAAACAGAGAGTGTATAGGTGTATCAATTTACAGGGACTCAAGCTCTCAAGCCACCAGTCAAACTCTTAAGCGAATCTGATGCTGTTATGCCCTGGAACAAGTCTAACCCTTAAATATTACATCGCCTGCTTTTAGATTCAATCCGCTGGAATATTTCACTTGTCGGAAAAGCGAAACTGCGGTATATAGAATATACCCATAGTAGCTTGGTGTACCAAATGTTCACCACGAGGGGTGAAGTGGTGTTAACCGCGAGCCTTTGGCGCGCGGTTAACACCACTTCACCACGAGTGGTGATCATTTAGTACACCAAGCTACCTAGGGTATATTTTATTTATATCATGATCGTCAGATTATTAAGAGTCGCTATTATTTTTTTCCAGATTTTACTGAGCATCAGACGTATATACGTGCGAATCTGTTTTTGTTTACACGAGCATCGGCGGATGGTACTTCCGCTGTCAATGTTATCACCGAAACGAAATAGAAAAAGAAACTGGGCCTTTTTCATTTTAATAACATAATAACATACCATTTCGAGTTTCGGATGCTTTATTAACATGAGTCAATGCATGTTTGTTAAGTTTTGGTGTCTTATGGGGTAATTTCATTTAAAAACGTGACAAATAACTGTCACTTTCATTTCACTCTTCGTGAGGCGACGTGCTCTAAATTTAGACACGTTGCATTCAGGTCGACGTCACCAAAGGTCAACTGGGATGTAGTTCCACTGCAGGTGTAAATATTAACTACTGAAATCCCATTGCTTGCGTGTTCACCACGGTTGGTGTGTAAAGCTAAAATTTATGTTATACTATTAGGCTTTTCATATATTGTAGAATAGGTAATCATGGAATAAATAAAATATTCCATCTGATCAATGTAAAAATACCATAAACATACAGTTTATTTGAAACATCCCGATATTTCTCAATCGAGCCTTTATTTAACTCTTTACCTATTGAATCGGCCGTATCCCACCCGCACAATGTACAAATTGATGTGATGAAAAAATATAATTTAAAAAAAAGATGCCAACAAAACCATATCATGTGACACCTCACTGGGACGAGCTCCACGAGGAGTACTTGATATGGTCTTGTTAACCTTTTTGCAAAAATATGAAAAAAGAATAATTACAATAATAAATTTTGATATCATGTGAGTTTGTTAACCAAATCTATGAAGAAATTGGGAGCGCGGTGGCTCAGTGGTAGACTGTTGGACTTCTATGCTAGAGGTCCCGAGTTCGATCCCCGTCCGGGACAACCCGCGTTGTGTCCTTGGGCAAGGCACTTTATCCCGGTTGCCTACATGGGGGCACGATGACGCCGAGTACTAAGGCGTACTGCACGTCGATGGTGCACATGTCTTCAACCGCTGTTACCCTTCTTGAGCGGAGCTTGAACAGAGTTAGAATGTTGAGCTGACAGTTGCTCGTCGATGCTCGGTGGTTCTCTCCGGGTACTCCGGCTTCCTCCACCCGTAAAACTGTCACGGTCACGATTAGCCATTGTACATAAGTATGTGACCTTAAACACCAATAAATAAATAAATAAATAAAAGAAGAAATTACCAATACTAGTAGACATGTTTTTTACTAAATAATTATGAACGAAGACTCACCACGGCTTAGTTTTGTGATTACACCTGTGGTTCCCCATCAATACAATACAGTCGCCGTGGATACAGTACAGTCGCCGTGGACTGGTCGTAATCCACGCTTGACGCGTGGGCAGTGATGTCCACGCATGCGTTTACCAGGTAATAAAAATCATCATCATGTACCCGGTGCTTCATTAATTAAATTTTTTATGATTACTCCTATAATTAGTGTTTGGAATCTAATGTTGTTGCGTCCGTGGAAATATTGTCCACCCGTGGAAAGTGACCAGTCCACAGCGACCGTACTGTAAGGTTAATATCTTGATATTTTCAAGGTGAATTAAATACTTATCGATAGGAACATATATAACTGGAGCAGGAAAGAAAATCTGTATATAAACTCAAGTTTAGCCTATCGCCTACATGCTTTCTACTTTAGGGGACTTCTACTTCGGGCGTTGGTTACAGAGTCCTATTTTACCAAATAAGTAAAAATTGTTTTCCAAGGTAAAAAAGCACAGTTACCATGATTTGTTAAATTATAGCACTCTTCATAGTTTGAACATAATATTGATATCTCCTCGGGTGCTTAGTGTATGAGGTAGATGCAATCACATGACGTAGGCCATTTGATTGCATCTACCTCGTACACCAAGCGTATAACGAAATACAATGTTGATTCAGATGTTGGTGCTGCCAGTATCGCATACTCAGAAGAAATTCCTTCACTTGCACTGAAAGAAGCTCGCCAACTATGACTAGCACTTCCATGGTTGTTCCAGTTATGGTCATGTACACTTATCAAATATTTTAAAACTTATAAGGTACTATGTAAGTAAGAAAACAATTTACTATGAAATTCCCAAGTCTGAAATACCATAAATTTCGAATAAATATACACAAATTATACATCAAAATGAATCCTCCATCACTGCATCCTGGAATATCTAGCTCTGACGTATGTTTGGCCTCGTTAGGCCTGGAGACATTATTTTATTATCAGTTCTGGGACGAATACGGTGGTAGACTTTAAGGAACCGTTTATGCCTGATATCAGCTATTTGGGTTGAACGCATATTTTGTCCTGTTCTATACACCAGAGCCTTCATTTTGACGTATACTTTGTGATTATTCATTTAAAATTTATGAAATTCAGACTTTAGACTTTCATAGTAAATTGCATCTTCGATTTATCTCGTCTTGAAAATCAACTCTCGATAAGTTATCTCCCCTGAAATTATTAGGCGACGAAGGTCCAATTAGGAAGCTTGTAATTGGTAATGACATCAGTAGAAAAAAATTCCCTTCTGTTCCTTTTAATAAACGAAAACAACAGACAGCTGTTTGAGCTGCCTGTTGCTTGCGTTTATTAAAAGTTACAAAGGGAAACTTGGCTTTTTCATGGAAAGCTACTTAGAAGGAAGTAGGCCTAAGTAGCTGTCCACTTTGGCGTTTTGTTTAGTGAATGTGTTTCCACAGCAATTTGAAAGTTTTTATTTTTCCCAAAATTTAGATATTAACAGAAAGGATTTCCCCCTCCCACTCATCATGTAATGAAAGCTAGAGAATGCGACTTTCAATCGACTCAACCACTTTCGAAACAACAATCAAAAACCAACTACATGTATTATATGTTACGACGAGCACACTAGTGACAGTGCCGTATTAACCCATAGCCGGGCCCCAAGGCTTTTAGGTACTTCGGGCCCCCCTCCGGCACTTCAAACTTTCATTCCACAACAGCTGACAGCCTGACCCTGGTACGGTAGGCACTATGCCGCAGTACATAGCCCTATATCCATTTAGCGGGTTTTCTGAAGAATTCTAATCACAACTGACATATTATTTAAATAAGCATTAAAATAATGTACTGTATATAATATATATATATATATATATATATATATATATATAGTATACTTATGAGAGTATATATATGGATAAATACATATGTACATGTATCGCTACGGCGCAGAGTGCAAAGTGCCTTTAACCATTGGAGCCCTAAGGCGCTGGTTATAGTGCCTCAGCCAAAAAAAACCAAAACAACAAAAACAAAAAAAAAAAAAACAATTGGCGGGCCCCCTGTCCCTGTGGTCCCCTAGGCTTCATCCCAGTCAGCCTTGTGAATAATACAGCCCTGGCTATTGATATAAGGAACAGACAAAAGTTGTGGAACATCAAAAGATAGTGAAAGTGTCGTTCTCTTATTTTTAAATGAGCGTAAACCTAGAATAATAGTCAAACATTTAAACTGACTGGCGAAAAAATTGTAAAAAGCCGGCTTCTGTATTTGTATAAGATTAATTAAGATTAATTTTATAAGCCTTATATCCACACGAAGTGCTCTATGGCTATACAAACTGAAAGATAGAAAGCTAAAGGTTATAGCGCCTATGTCATCAAGTTCCTAGTTTTTTTGATCGAGGAAAGTTAGTTGGTAGATGTGTGTCTTCAATCTGTTTTTTGAATTTGTCAGGTGTTTGTGGGTTTTTTAAGTGAGGTGGTAGAGCATTCCACAATTTTGGGGCAATGACCGAAAAAGCTCTATCGCCTGCTGTAACCAATTTAGACTTCGGTTGGACGAGATCAAGAATATCTTGAGAGCGGAGCGATCATCCAGGTTTGTAAGCACTTACAAGTTCAGACAGATAGGATGGTGCCATTGCATTCAGATATTTGAATGCGAATACAATGATTTTGAACTGGGTTCTTTTTTGTACTGGGAGTCAGTGAAGTTTGAACAGTATTGGGGTGATGTGACAGAATCTGCGACTTTTTGTGATCATGCGTGCTGCACAATTTTACACATGCTGCATTTTTTCAATCTGTGTTTTAGAGCGTCCAATTAAGAAGGAGTTGCAGTAGTCTTGGCGACTGGTGATGAATGCATGAACTAGTTTTCCTATTGTTGACTCATCTAAAAAGGCTCTAATTTTACCGATCTTCCACAGATGAACAAATGCTTATCGACAGACATGATTTACATGTCTCGCGGCCGACAGAGTTTCATCCACGAAGAATACCAGGTTTCGTACAGATGAGCATAGTGTTGTAGACACACCATCCACGATTATGGGCAGTTTCGAAATTTCAGATATTTCTTTGGCATTCCAATGTAAATTATTTCTGTTTTGTCCCCATTCAGCTTCAGGAAGTTTTCGGTCATCCAAATTTTTATGCTAGCTACACAGGCCTCAAGCTTGCTGCACGCAGCACTCTCTGCAGATGGTCGAAAATGAATGTACAATTGGGTGTCGTCAGCATAGAAATGGTATTCCAAACCGTGTTGACGAATTATGTCACCAAGTGGCAAAATATATATTGTATACAACAGGGGACCGAGGACCGATCCCTGTGGCACACCAAAGCGCATCGTGACTTTATTGGATGCAACACCCTTTATTACGACACTCTGAGTACGGTTTTCTAAGTAGGTGGTGAACCATTGCAGGGCGTTTCTGGTGATGCCGCATCTCACTTCAAGCCTGCGCAGAAGCAAATTGTGATCTATGGTGTCAAAAGCTGTACTTAGATCTAGCAGGACAAGGCAAGATACCAAATGCTTGTCCATGGACATTAGGATATCGGACTGCACACGCAGCAAAGCTGTTTCAGTACTACAGAAGGGTCGATATGCAGACTGATAAGATTCACTGAGCCCTGTGATGTTAAGTGGGATTTCATTAGGAGAATAACCACCCTTTCAATAACCTTTGATAGAAAAGAAAGGTTAGAAACCGGGCGGTAGTTCTTCAATACCTCCGAATCTAAGCCAGGTTTTTTTTAGAATTGGCGTCGCAAGAGCATGCCTCATTGTTGTTTGGAAAACCCCACATAAAAGTGAGGTGTTAACTATTTTTGTGATGTATGATATCAGACTAGACAGGTACGCCTTTAGTAGCCAGTTGGGATAGGATCCAGCGTGCACTGCTTTGGGGGTGAATTAGCAATTATTTTGGAGACCGTTTGGCAATATACTATTCTATAAGAAAATGTCTGAAGTTTGGTAAATGTTCAGCACATCGATAATACAACTTTTCGGAACATTTCGAAATTTCAATTTTTATATGAAATCCCCATACCCTTAGTGTTAAATTTACTGACAACTTTAGAAAATTAAGGGGAGCTAACTTTCCTGTAAATCTTTTCCAATGACTAAAACTGTCCGACATGGTTTTTCTTTGCTTTACATAGCATCCTAACCCCTTGAACCCTCGTTTAATGGAATGGTATCGCCTTTGTGTAGACTTACAGTGAGTTTGATCAGTCCAATATCAATATGCAGGGAGGAAACAATAATAACTGCAGTCTGCAGCCGGACGGCTGCAGACTGCAGGTATTATTTTACTATCAATACCTCGTGTACAGACCTATTATAATAAGACAAAAAATAGGACGAAATTATGCCTTGGACCGAAAAATCGGTCTTGCGTTTTCGAAGGGTTAAATAAAGTGTATACAATGCACAAGGAAAGAATTTGCAAGGCAAAGTAAAAATAAGTTATCGGCACTTTGGAGCTTACCCATTCACACACCCTCCTAGTGTATCGACATTTTTTGCGTCCCACGTGTTTTCAAACAGTATTAAAACAATGACATAGCAGGGATTCGAACCCACGCCGATAGAGTTTCTCTCGGTCCGCCTAGCGAAACTATACTGAACAACCAGAGACGCCCCTCGGTCCGCCTAGCGAAACTATACTGAACAACCAGAGACGTTCTCGCTGATTTCCATGAGGTGCTCAGGAGCAGCAGCGTGTAGAATTTAGTGATGCAATTATATTATAAATAGTTTTAAAACAGTGTGTATTATTGACAGCGACGACAATAGACGTCTGTGCAGATGTTGATATGAATATAATATCGTAAATCAAGAACGTTAACCCTTTCAGTCCGGTGTGCATACATTTTTAGGTGGCGAAAAATTTTGTAGTGGACGAGGAGACGATATAAAGAGCAAAAAATCTGAAGCGAAGCTCGGTAATAATTTAACCCTTTATGGCAGCAATTAGAAGAGTCCATATTCATTATTTGGGGTAGACCAATCAATATTTTCAAGGTGCAGCCTCGGGGATGCACGCTGAAAATATTGATTGGTCTACCCCGCACATTTACTGAACAGCCATGCCATTTAATGACGTTATGACGTATCATGATGTTGGCCGGAAAACGGCCGCTAGGGTTCAAAGGTTTAATTCAACAGCTCGACAGAACCTCCCAACAAGCCAGGATGGTTTCGCCCATTCGCCCATTTGACAGTATTGACTGAAATGATACTTTCCAGGGTGCCAGTGTTGAAAGAGTTAAACAACACATATACATAAATCAGCTAGGCGAAACTGGGAAAGTCTTTTTCAAACATTCTCTCTCCCACTCATTCTTCAATCAAAGCTAAAGAATGTGACCTTGAATGGGCCCAGCATAAACAACAAACGTGTTATTTTTTCTATAGAGTATTCTTGTGCAGTATTACACGACACAAACAATTCTTTATCTTACGATATCATCAAAGAATAATTTCCTTCTTGTGTCACGACTCTTCTGAAAAGAGAGTGTATGAAATTTTTATTCGAAAATGTATTGGTTTATTTTGACGGAATAGGACCTGGCATTGACGAAATAAACGAGCTGAATAATTATGTCAGAGCGCTTACACAACATGACATTCAAATAAACAAGTTTGTCTAGTTTTGCATTTTTTTCTTTAACCTCTCTAAAAAAGTACTAATTGGCAAAACGCGGTTGGTATGACGCCAGTCTCTGCCAATATGAACCAAGCTGGAGTTATTCCTCTTGAAGCGTCATTACTAGGCGCAACCAATTTGTTTACATCGAAACAGTGAATCGACGAACGCCAGGGAGAGAGCGGGGGCCCGGGGTAGTAACCACGGGTCCGAAACTTTGGGGACCGGGTTTGACCAGGAGTCCGGGATTCTTGGGTTAGCCCTACTCCCCCCCCCCCCCCCCCCAGTTCAAACATGACCTAAAGGATTGTATTTTAAAGTTTTGTTTTGGTACGTCCTTTCAAAGGACGTACGAGACCACAAAAATTAAAATACGGGCCCTCAGGCCATGTTTTGACTTGGGCTCTCTTCCAAGGTTCTGACTCCTGTGCCAGTAGCTAAGAAGGGGGCTGTATCGCGAATGAAGCTCTGCACTTGACCAACGGTTGTGTTTTGGACTGCATGGTTCTTGAAGTAATAACGTTATGAAAACATGACGTAATAAAGTTATTACTTCAAGAATTATGCAGTCAAAAGATATAACTGTAGGTTACTGAATTCTCGCTGATGAACTTGGAAATTTGAAACATGCTTCTAAAAAACGTCATTTTGACGGTCAAAAAATAACGTGATTTTTTATCCCAAAAGCCGTCAGAAGTCTCCATTTAATAACTGATTTCAAAATATTCTTGAGGGAGACCCCACCCGACACCCCCACCCCCTACAATCATGCATGACTTCGGTACTGGCGGTACTCGTGGCAGCTGCCTTCGGCATATGCATCAGTATCCGGACATTTTTGAAAGGGGGACCGTCACAGAATTAACCCGGCAATGAGTGAGGATTGTGTGGAGGAAATTCGAGGAAGAGAAAGAAAAAGACAGTTGTACAGAAAATTAAACACAAACTAAGATTCAGAGCCGTAAGACTTGATTCGTCGACGTGGGGGAAGACAGAGGCGGCGGAGACGGAGGGGGGGGGGCACACGGGGTACGTGCCCCACCACTTTTTTCCACAAATATGTTTCGCAGTTACATAATGAGTTAAAATTTGCGCATGCAAATGTCAAAACAATATTTAGCCAAAGAATCCCACTTCCGGTCGCTTCGGCCCCTTTCTTCTTCAGCTATCTTCCAACCCGGAGGTTGGCCTTCGGACTGGAAGATGGTTCGAGTAGAAAAAACGGATAGGACACTGACCATGCACACAGCGGCATATTCATCTGAACGAGAGACTACAGCGAGTCATGGTACATTTACCGATATACGGTTGTTACCTTTCTCACACTTGGTCGAACCGTGGTAGCATTGTAAATTTCTGCCCCTCCACTTTTATCGAACCTCCGCCGCCCATGGGAGAAGAGGTGGGGATGCCTAGACGTTCGGATAGCCGAATTAGGAGAACTGGCTTCCCGTCAAACAAAGAATTCAATTTAAGATTGTCCTTTTGGTGTTTAAGTGTATCTCGGGATCTGCACTATCCTCCCTGCCCCATCTGCTTACCATCCACAAACCACCGAGGTCTCTTAGGTCATCAGGTCAACTCAATCTGGATCAGCCCGCATCTAAATTTACTAGTGCTGGTGATAGGGCGTTTGCGGTTGCTGGCCCAAGGCTTTGGAATTCTCTTCCAATCGACACAAAAATAGTAAATAACTTGAATCATTCAACTCTACTAAAATCTACCTTTTTCGTAAGGCATTTCCTTCAGTGGTCTTTTAATTTTGGTCCAAAACTGACATTACCAGGTGTGTGAGTGTGAATGAGTCAGTGAGGATTGCCTCGTAACTCATCAAGCCACACTCACATACTTGTTTTGGTAAAGTTGTAGTTTATTATTTTATTTTAATTCAATACCCTTTTTCTTTTAGGTTCTGTCGCTTTTATTTCCAGGATATAGTTTTGTTTGGTTACTGATGTGACGTTGGGCACCAATAAATAATATTAGTGATCCATGTATCAATGTATCTGTGAGAGAATGTACGTGTATATGAGGAAACTTCGCAAATGTGAAAAGAATGAGAAACAATAACATTGTCAGAACACTGTAAGAGATCTGAGAATTTTTTTTAATTATTTGTTTTGGTTTGATAAATAAAGAGGTTATTACTTGGTTAGTTACTTGGTTAGTTTCATATCGGTCGAGATATCAGCCCTCGATTACTCCACACCAGCCTCGACTTCGTCAGCTGCACATTGAACGGCCAAAAAGGTACAATTAACTCAACGGCCCAACACACAAAACTTGAGGACGTCGAAACTTGCCTCCGACGCCTGCCACGCTGCTTCTGAACCCCAGCTTGAGTTTTATCTTATTCAGATAGTTGTGAAATGATTTTCGGAATAAAAAAAGGTGTGTTGCCGACTGATAAATTTACAAGATCTGAATATTTTACCTCAGCCATGTCCCATGACAACCACCATACAGTACGGCCGCCGTGGACTGGTCATTTGGAACGGGATGGGGGGGGGGGGAGGGGTGGGGGTGGGGTGGGTCAATATTTACTCGGACGCAATATCTGTTTCCAAACACTAATAATGGGAACAATCATCAACAATTTAATTATTGCCGGTACAACCCGGCGCTTCATTAATCAAACTTTTGCTGATGAAGATTTGTATTACCTGGTAAACACATGCTTGGACATCACTGCCCACGCGTGGATTATGACCAGTCCACGGCGACTGTACTGTATCCTCCTCTGACTAAAAAAAAATCGCAACCTATCACAGTACTGTTTGCGGAAATGTTGTGGCAACCACTTTTGTTAAAGCTCACCAGTTTTGTTACAACATTTGCCCACTTTTGTTGCAGCTCACCACTTTTGTTACAAAATCAACCACTTTTGTTACAAAATGAGCTCACCACTTTTGTTACAACAATCGCCCATTTTTGTAAAAAAAAACAAACTCGCTCACCACTTTTGTTACAACAGTTGCCCATTTTTGTTACAATTTTTGTCAGTGTGAAAAATGAAGTAATCTGCAAATACTTGGTCGTGACGTTCAGACATGATTATCAAACCTAAACCTGTTGCGTACATCAGGTACCAACATCATATACCCATGTGTGCAGGAGTTATAAAGTTGACTATTTTCGGAAAATTCTAACTTTTAGGGCAATGAGACTGCTGTTTCTTTCCCAAGCTTTTGAACACAGTCTTCTTGGAAGAGACGCATTTTTACTTTATACAGTAGGCCTAATCTCCTGAATGTCTCGCCATTTCTCTTCTTTTTTTATCGAAGGAATTGACTTAGCTGAGTGGGGTCTTTTTGTCAATGCTCTTTAGCCCGTCACCACAGTATTTTAGAAGGGCGCGGTGGCCCATTGGATAGCGTGTCGGCCTTGTGATCGAAAGGTCGTGAGTTAGAATCTCACTGGAGTCATGGCGCGTTGTGTCCTTGAGCATGACACTTAACCTCACTTGCTCGAGTGGGATCACGGTGGCACAGTGTGCTTAGGCGTACAGCACGTCGATGGAACACACGCCTTCAACCACTGCTAACCCTGCTTCTGCCGGGTTAGTAAGTTGGAGAGTCTGACAGTTACTCGTCGCTGATCGGTGGTTCCCTCTGTGGTTTCCGGCTTCCTCTACTGTAAAACTGTCTGACACGAGATGACCCTGGGTGTCTAAAGTGTCGTTAAACCCCAATAAATAAATAAATAAATAAATAAATAAATAAATAAATAAATAAATAAATAAATAAATAAATAAATAAATAACAGTTTTTCAGAAATGAAGTAAACGTTTGAAAAATCTATATATAATTTATTAACCCTTTACCCAACATAACGGTCAAAACCGGCCAGCGCTATTCTTAAAAATCGCCAATTAATTTTCATTATTTTTTCATTTTTTGTCTCAAAAACATAGGTTATGACCCCTCGTTGGAACGAGCTTGTCGATCTCGTTGCAACGAGTGTTTGATAACCTATGTTTTGGAGACAAAAAATGAAAAAAATTAATTATTCAAGAATTTGTTTTGCAAGTGTCGTCTGCCTTTCATGTTAGGTAAAGGGTTAACATAATAAAACTATGAATGTCATTGGAATGAGATCACTGAGCCTCTTCCAATGAGACTCAGACTGTATTGTTATTTTAACAAATTAGAACGTTTGTTTTTACTGTTTTTTTTATTGTGAGTAATTATTTGACTTTTCTGGCCTCTTTGTTAGATACACGTTTACGGGTAAATATCTAGTAGGCCGATATCGAGTGAGAAAACGTACAGTGGTAGTGTGTGGTCAGCGGGTAGGGTGGGTAGGTGGGATTAACGTCGATTATACTCCGGTACAATATAACGATTTTCTTTAACCCCATCATACATAATGGTTTTTTGTTTAAAAAAATCCTATATCGGTGTAAGTCTCACTTTCCTTCAAATATAATAACAAAATTATGGAAGTCATTGAAAGCCTATCACTGAGCCGGTTACAATGACAATCATATTTGTGTGGTTTTGTATAAGAAGTTCAAATCTATTCCAGGTAGTGCTGGATTTATTATTATTATTAATATTTGGTTATCTGCTGTGTAATATGCCCGTCGATACTCTCTTTCTGGAAAGGGGTCATCTTCAGGGTTTACTCTACGGACGGGACTCTCGAAGTGGGGGGGGGGGGGGGGGGAGGGGTTACTCTGGTACATTTTCAAGACATCCAGCGACATACATCTATATGACTGCATTCTCGTGTAGTGTAATGGGTGTTTGTAGTAACGGGCCTTCGGAGTTATGGGCCTACTGGGTAATAGGCTTTCGGAGTTATGAGCCGTCGGAAAAAATAAATGGACCTTTGAAGAAATGGGCCGTTGGAAAAACGGACTTTCTGAGAAATAGGTCTTCGGAATATAGCTACGTCACAGTTTTTAGTTTTTTTATATTGTGGTTGCGGGGTTGTTTCGAAGGGATGTGCTGTAACGTAATAATAGGAAAAGTGTTAAAAAGGGATTATAGTGGAAATTGCTCAATTCGCTGATTACCTGAATAGAAAAAGCGGCAAAATGGCTTTAAATTCAGGAAGATCATCCTACTAGCTAAAAATATACCTCTTTAAAGAATAAGTGGTGAAGAAACAAAAATAAAAATGCCGGGGCCAAGGTCAGTAGTATGTAATGTTGACTTATTGCCCTTTTAGCAGGTTCTCATGCAGGTTCTCATCTGACGCCATCAGTCACGTGACCGGAAAAAGCGAGATGAGGTTTCCATGGTAGCCCGCCAGAACGGCCAGCTTGTGACGTCATTCCCATGGTGACACGTGGTCCCGCTAGGCATGCGCAGCGCGTGTTTCTAAGGTGACGCACTCTTCCGACAGCCATTTTGGCTATGGGTGTTGCCATCTTGGTTGTTTGGGTTGCATGTGGTTACTTTGGGCCCAATGGCCTCCTTCTTGGGAGGGCCGTGTACTGAGGGTGTGCTCGAGTCTGTGGGAGTATGCCCTGCCAATTCTGGTACACCTCCAGAGCAGAATACCCTTATTTGTAGGCTTCCAGCCCATTTTCTTATACCATACGGTAGGACTTGGTTACTGTGGTGCGGAATACCTTCTTGTTGGACAGGGCGTGCTCTGAGGGTGTGTTCGAATCAGCGGGAGTACATCAAATCACCACAAACAATCCAACAACGACCCAAACCTACCCCAACGGACCATTTATTCGTCCGAATCCCTGTCGAAACTTACCCAAACGAACCTTTGTGAGCTTCGCCCACACGAGTACAAAAAGCCTATAGGGATAGGCTTCAATGAGACCCGAACTCATAGCTCTCATGTCTCCCATGCCCTCTTAGCCCCACCTCATGACCTTCCCTGACTCAAAGACTTCACCTCTTGGCCTCATCTTGCCATCATAATCCTCTAGTGAACATCTCCCGTATGAGGATAAGAGAAGGGTGTGAGGTGAGGCCCCTGTTATGAGGTAGAGGCAGTAGGGGATGTATAGTTTCAGGGGTCTCGTAGGGGGGCACACGAAAGTCTGCTGGGGGCCAGAAGGGTAGCTGGCGGACCAAGGTAAAAAGAAACCACAGAGGATTCCACTGGCAGAGCCAGCGGACGCAGGTCACTACACCCAGACTTAGTTATCCCCGGTGGCACACGAGTGGACCCCAACGAGACCCCTAAAACGATACATCCCCGGGGCCACACGCTGCTACTCTGCCAATGCCTCATAACAGAGGCCTCACCTCACAACCCTCTTATCCTCATACAGGAGGAATGATCACTAGTGCCACGACTATGAGTCATGGAAGACCATGAGATGAGGGTTATGAGGGCAGCGGAAGGAAGGGGAGGCCTATAGGCGATCAATAATGATCACTTGAGCCTAGATGAGGATAAGATGGGTGTGAGGTGAGGCCTCACCCCACATCCCTCTTATCCTCATATGGGGAGAATGATCACTAGTGATCACCACAGGCGATCACTAGTGAGGTGATCCAAAAGGACGAGCTAGTGCGACACAGTCGCCCTTCTTCCAGAAGCCCTTGCTTTCCACACTTGACCCAAAACCTCATCATCACTTCCAAAAAGACCTTCCCTGGGACCCTACTCCCACATCCCATCCGGCGACCTAAACCCCGTGGAGAAACTTCGACCAGAAGACCTCCCCACGTGACCTACCATCCCATCCATGTGTGACCCGGTGACCCACCCCAGTGATTTTATCCCTAGCTTTCCCTGTCTTTCATGGGGGCCGGTCCTCGGAACCAATCCAAATGACCCTACACAGACACTCTGGCTTAGAGCGACACAGTCACGTTCCCTCTCCTTCCAGAAGCCCCATCTTCCCCAGCCCAGTGACCTGTGCCTCACCTCATACCCTTCTTATCCTTATACGGAGAGCTGAACACAAGTGATCACCACAGGCGATCACTAATGATCACCATATGTGATCACTCGAACCGAGATGAGGATAAGAGGTCTCTTATCCGCATACTGGAGATGTTCACTAGAGGCCATGAGGTGAGGGCTATGAGTCAATAAAGGCTATGATTTGGGGATTAAGAGGACAGTGAGAGCTATGCATTAGGGCCTCTCCCCATAGGCATCTCGATCTCGTCTGGAGGAAACTCACAAAGGTCCGTTTCGATACGTTTCGGTGGGGATTCGCTCCAATAAAAGGTCCGTTGGGATAGGTTTGGGTCGTTGCTGAGTTGTTTGTGGTGATTCGATGTACTCCTGCTAAATCGAACAAACCCATCAGAACACTCCCCTGTCCTAAAGAAGGCTACTGGGATCAGTAGGAGCCAGGTGCTACCCCTAACATCCAAGATGGCGGCGCCCATAGTCAAAATGGTTGGCGGAAGAGTGCGTCACCTAGAAACACGCACTGCGCATGCGCAATGGGTTCATATATCACCATGGGAATGATGGCCGCTCGCGCCTGCTACCATGACAACCTCACACCACCCCTTCGGGTCACGTGACTGATGGATGACGTCAGATGAGAACCTACATGAGAACCTGCAAAAAGAGCAAGAAGTCAACATCACATACTACTAAGGTCAAAGGATCAAGGAGTTGGAATCTCCCATAATTGGCACCGATAGGCACGTGCCATTTCAGATATACGTGTGCGCATGCGCACGATATACAACATATCACCACGACAATGATGTCGCAAGGTGGCAGGTTACTATATCACTCAATAATAAGCAAGGCATTAATACTGAACATGCGCGACAATGGTTTGGTTTGATAATTATTGTTGGCTTGTTGGTATTTTATGACATTTTTATAGCTGATGTCATATTGCGTCGAAGATAGTTTTACGTGTGGAAGAAGACGGAGTACCAGGAGAGTACCACCGAGCAACGGCGAGTAACTGTCAACTCTTCAACGTCCTAATCCCGAAAATCAGAGTTGCGGATTGCTTAAAATTTACTCTTAAGCTCTATGTAGAAAATATTTATAGTTCAAATTTAAAAACAATAATGATTAATTTTTTAAGAGAAAAACATCAGATCACGAAGCCATAAGAACTGCTTACCAATGATGTACGATTTTAGTGACCAAGATGATGTTTCAGTACTTCCATTTTGATTTGAAGTTTGGCACTTTCTTCCTGTACAGCTGTACATAAAACTACATACAATATTACAAAAAATTACTGTCTGGTGTTGTTTCAAAGTCAAATTATTATATTTACTGCCTTTAAAAAAACTACAACATCGTTTCCGAAAAAACAAAGATTGAACTTAGTAAATCAAAAGAAAATATCAGAAGAGTTTTCTTTCTATATCCATTTAACTCTGAAGAAAGGGTCTTTGTAATCTCAACTGGGATTGTTTGAGTTTAGCAAGTAATAGTTACTACTGAGGTGGAGGTATTAATGAATTTCAACAACCTGCCAACGTGCGGTATGTGACGCCGAGCCGCGAAGAGGCGAGTTGTTACAGCACGTTGGAGGGTTATTCAAATGTATGAATACCGACAGCGAGGTTAGTAACTTACTTGCACGCTAATTCACAGAACGCTCGGACCCAAGTATGGAAGGTGAGTACAGGTGTTCAAGTCTATTACCAACCCAGAGAAGACAAAGGAATTGGTGTGCAAACTGACTTATATATTTTCGGACTTTTGAACATTTTGACGTAAAGTATCTTTATGAGCTGTTTTATCTGGTAGTAATCAGGGGAGACAAATAGATTGGAAAAAGTAAATTTTTTTTTTTCAGATTGATCTGAAGTTTATTACTTTATTGGAACGCTCGTCTCACGTTCTCTGTGAACTTATCTTGAATGAAAATTTCACGATTTTTGTAAATAGCCCAAATAGTATGTATCGGGTTAATTACAGTTTAATCACATTACCTTAAAAGGCTGGAGTCGTATTTTCACTGAGCCTCCCTGCAAATAGAAAATATATTTGCCTGTTTTTCAAAAATATAGAAATTCCATGCAGTAATTCATTCCATTAACTAAACTAGGAATTAAGCCAATTCATTCTTGTTTGACAGAGCTCTATGAGCTCTGTCAAACAAGATTGGATTGGTTTATTTATTTATTGGGTTTTACCGACATTTTCAACAGCCAGGGTCACCTCGTGTTTTACAGTTTTACGGGTGGGGGAAGCCGGAGTACCCGGTGAGAACCAACTGTCAAGACTCCCAAACGTACTAACTTCACAAAAGCAGGATTATCATTGGCTGAAGACAAGTTCACTGTACACAGCCCCAGCGTGCCCCCATGTGGGTAATCGGGATTAAGTACCTTGCACAAGGACACAACGCAGTTACCTCTGGCGGGGAACGAACCATGAACCTTTCGGCTTGAAGTTCTATGCTGCAGCCACTGGGCCACCGAGCTCCCTCTGGGTTGGCTAATTTCTTAGTTGTATTATTGGAAAAATTTACAAGTTGAAATTTTAATATTTCGAGATTTGTGTGCAGAGGGTTAATCTAGCTTTGTTGGTCATTTTATGGCATCGCTTCCCACTAGACGAAGTGAGCCAAACCTGAGCTTCGACTGTGTAGTACTGTGATCGCAAAGGCGTTTTTTTCTCGATCGGATCGCGATAATTTTGCTGCCATGTTACCTACAAATTCACATCGGTGAATTGAAATCTAAGAGATAATGTATTGAAAATTAAAATTAATACTGATTACAGAAAAAACCCAACATCTGTCTTTCGCGTCTCTTTTTCGACAAGTGAAATTCCCCAATGTAAAACGGACAGTAAACGTGGAGGTGATCGCTACTGTGTCGTAATTCTCTGCCTTTGTTGCAATAACAGTACTGCAATCAGGAGGTACTGCTAAATCAGGTAGCGGAGATTTGAATTTCAAATACGGGAGGTACGCGTGGCTGCTGGTAATGATCGTGCCAAAATTACGATGCAATATGTTTGTATCGGAGAAGTTGTAAATCAAGGGCGATAACTTGTCTACAGAAAAATGCAAACGAATAATCGTTTCATTGGATTCCAGCCTTTCAAACTGTTCAAAAATTATTTCACCTTGTTTCCCACCAGAAGAGTTGTATCCCGGTTTTTCTTTTTCGTTTCTTCCTTTTAAAAACACGTACAAGTGATTAGTATGATTTTCAATAATTCTTCTTTTTAAATTGAATTTCTCGTTGCACCACACCAAGTTTAACCATCTGAACCCGAAAGGCGATTTTCCGAAACAAAATCGTGAAACGATCTGAATTCACAAAGTTGATAGTTACTCAGTGAATTTGTGTGGTTGGCCAATCAATATTTTCAACGTGCAGCCCCAAAGCTGCACGTTGAAAATATTGATTAGCGTTTCCCCAAGTAACGAATAAAGACTCTTCCAACTGATGGCACTGAACTGGCGTGGAAGATACTATAATAGGGTTCAAAGGGTTGATAATATTTCACCTGGCATGTGCCAATAACTGGAGAATTTGGTGATAAATTGAAATTTTGTCTCCGTTAGGGTCTTCTTGATGCATTAAATGAACACAAATCTACCACTATCAACTGTTATAGAAAGATGTGAATGTACGAGTATGCCTTGCTTCTCACAGACTCTTACCCCTTGTTTTCTTATCAGGACGAGGAAGAGAGAGAGAGAGAGAAAAAAAAATTAAACATGCGTCTTCGAAAGAACACAAACTTTATTGTGTAGGTCTCATAATATCGGTTAAACATGCCCTCACGAACGGAAAACACACCATCACTACTTATGGATCAAAATTTAAAAGGTATAACTACTTTATTTCTTTGCCTTACACAAGGAAACATTGAAAAGACCTTTTTGTCCAAGCCATATCAGCTCGGGTCGACGATTTGGTTTCAAGAAGGAAACATTGACTTTTATTATGAGAAAAAAAATGTACAAACAGTTCTGGATTGGGTGATCGATTCGAAAAGTAAATTCGGCCACCATTACCTGGCAGGATATTTTTAACCCTTTACCCAACGAATCGCTCGCATCCGCCCGAGTAATATGCAAATTCAGCAGTTGAAAAAATATTTTTCAAAAAATTTCAACAAAACCATATCAGGTGACCCCTCGTTGGAACGAGCTCGTCGAGCTCATTCCAACGAGGGGTCACATGATATGGTTTTGTTGAAATTTTTGGAAAAATTTGAATAAATAATATTTAAAATAATACATTTTGATATCGTCTGCGTTGGGTAAAGGGTTAAAATGCAATAATTCCTCTACTCCATAGACATGAACATTATTATTGTCATCTTATAGGACAGCGGACGGAAGCGCGGCGGATAAGTGATCAGAGCAATGGACTTTAAATCAAAATGTCGACGGTTCATTCCTGACCAGCGGTAACTACGTAGTGTCCTTGAGCGAGACACTTTATCCCGCGGTGGCTCAGTAGATACAGGTGCAGGCTGCAATCTGAGAGGCCCTGGGTTCGAATCCCACCTGCGGCAACTGCGTTGTGTCCCTGGGCAAGACACTTCACCCCATTCCTCACATGGGAGTACGGTAGCATTGTGTACTAAGGCGCACTGCACATCGATAGTACACTTGTCTTCAACCAATGCTTACCCTGCTTGTGTGGTGTTAGTATGTTGGGGAGCCTGACAGTAGCTCGTCTTTGCACCGGGTATTCCGGCTTGCTCCACCTGTAAAATTGTCCGACACGGGGTGACCCTGTCTCTCTAATCCCAATCAATAAATAAATACACTTAATCCCTATTGGACATGTGGGAGACGCGGTGTCTCTGTCTACTAACTGTTCGCCGATGGTGAACTTGCTTTCAGCCGCTGCTAACTCTGTTTGTGCGGTGTTAGTAGAAAGTTGCTCGCCGCTGTTCGGTGGTTATGTCTGTGTACTCCGGCTTCCATCATCTGTCAATCTGTCTGACACGATTACTATGGCTGTTTAAAGTGTCGTTAATTCCCAATAAACAATAAACAAACATCAGCTTTCACAGTAAAATCAGTTGGGTTAAAAATTAATCCAAATCAATTGGGTTGAGTGAATATGTAATGCATAATTTCATTAGACAAAAGAAATGTGCCAATCCATGAGAACAAGAGGTAAAGAACTTTGCGGCCAAAGAAAATTAATCTTTTGATTCTCAGGCAGCCTCGCTTTTATCATTTTTATTTCGGAGGCAAAATTCAAAATGTGCAAAACTACCATGTGATTTTAGCGGTATCACATCGCGATTTGCGATGCATTATGTCGTATACATTAATACAGTATTGTTATTCTCTTCGCGAAATGCGACACGATTCTCATATGTATACAAAATAAATATTTATTTAACTGGCTGAGGACTAGATTATTTTGGCGGTCAAATTTGTTCATCAAAAATTGATCTATTACAAATTATTGGAGAGTGCCAACAAGCACTCTCCAATAATTTGTAATAGAAAAACTTTGTATAAACAAACTATTATTTACGTTTAACTGAATACGAAACATGGGAAAGGAAAATGTTACTTTTGCACTAGTACCCTCATTTTTTTGAAAGGCCTGATTGTGGCCTCTAGCACTCAATCAGTTAAAAACCTCCTTATTATTTTTTATCTCCATTTTAGTTATTCTATATTGATTTTGTGTTGTATGATCGCTGTTACAAAAAAAAAAAAAAAAAACTATCAGCGAAATCAACATGGAAGCTCTAGTATTTAATATTAGGCTCTCACAACTGGATTTTTGGCATCGACGACCATTCCATCAGGAATAAAATATAAAAATAAAAACCGTCCTCCCTCATTCGTTTTAAAAACAAAATGCCCGAGAATCAATTATTTAATTTTTGTTTGGCCTAAATTGACAAGAATGATCAAAAGTAATTTAATCCTACAGCCCCAAACGTCTGTAAGATTAAATTATAATTGAACATCCCCATCGATTTAAAACGAAGTCACCCACAAGAAAATGTTTTGCGCACGCTGAAGGTACGCAGGGATGGAACTGGGATAGATTAGTCCTTTTCGACCCCTTTAACACTTTACCCAATGTAACGACCAAAACCGGCCTGCGCTATCCTAAAAAATCGTCAATTAATTTTCATTATTTTTTCATTTTTTATCTCAAAAACATAGGTTATGACCCCTCGTTGGAACGAGCTCGTCGAGCTCGTTCCAATGAGGGGTCATAACCTATGTTTTTGAGACAAGTTATTCAAGAATTTTTTTTGCAAGTGTCGTCCGCTTTTCATGTTAGGTAAAGGGTTAACAGTTTAATTGGGAGCGCAGTGGCTCAGTGGTTATGGCGTTGGACGTCAAACCGAAAGGTCCACGGTTCGAACCCCACCAGGGGCAACAGGGCTGTATCGTTGGACAAGGCACTTAATCTCGATTGCCCACGTGGGGGCACGTTGTATGCAAAGGCGTACTGCACGTCGATGGTGCATTAGTCTTCAACCAGCGCTAATCCTGCTTGTGCAGAGATATTACGTTGGGGAGTCTGACAATTGCTTACAGCTGCTCGATTGTTCTCTCCGGGTGCTCCGGCTTTCTGCACCCGTAAAACTGTCCGATACGAGGTAACCATGGCTGCCATAATAATAATAATAATAATAATAATAATAATAATAATAATAATAATAATAATAATAACAGTTTAATTACCATAATAATAATGGTTGTCGCTATTTTTTATGTGGAAATAGGTGAAAATGGTATTTTTGCAACAAATTATTCTGAATAGAGCCTAAGACGTACACACGTATTTTACATTTAAGGCTCACACTGTTATGTGGATTTTATTTTTCATTTTTCTAATAATGTACATTAAATGCACAGTGTAGCCACAATACTATCACAATCGGATTTAATATCAATTCTGGGGAGTTTCTCTAAGAGACAAATACACGAAGATGACAATGTGTGGCAACGCCCTCACACTTACTTGATCCCAGTGAATTTAAAATCAGGAGCGGAAAATTAAATGTGCAATTGGAGATGGAGGGGATGGAGGGTGGATTTTCTCCATTCCACTTTGCAAGTTAAGGTGCTACATAAATTCCCACCTTTGATGTTAATACAAACTAAATATACACAAATTATGCATCAAGATGAAGGCTGTGATGCATAGAACACTAGTACTGAAATGGTTAACCGGATAATCGGTTTGAAACCAGTTAGCTACCTAACCGATTAGAAAAACCGTCAACTGGTTATCCGAAATATCGATAGAGATCTTCATTCCACGTTTAAAACGTAGTAAATCTGCTGCTTCTCCTTTTGATAGATTGCACATCGAAGCCACGTTGTTTGTTGTGAGAAATAATCGATTTTGGCGTTCAAGACTTCGTTAATGATCGGCAGTTTCCGTGAGTAATGAGTAATCGCAGAAACTATTCCGAGGTGTGTGTACAAACGAACGTTGTCGAGTACTCGACAACGTTCATTTGTATACACACTACGGAATAGTTTGAGAGTCCTGCTTTCCAATTCCTGTAGTTTTGATCCCATATTCAGTGAAATAATGGCCACGGATAACCGGATATTATCCGGTTATGGCTCTTGGTTAGTCGGTTACGAAAATGAGCCAACCGTTTCAGCCCTATAGAACACGCAAAATATATAGGCAGTCAACTCACACCTTGAAAGCAGACACCAATAGTTCTTGGAAATCTGCTACAGTATTCATACTAGAACTGATAACACTATAATATTTCAGGCGAACAAACCGTGTCCAAATGTGATTCATATAACCAAGAACAATGCTAGAAAAACAAAATTCTTCAAAACAGCGACAGAGCTAGGTCATCTGAGCCGAAAAAGCACCGATATACAGGGCCGCCTAAAATCAAATAATGACAAAGATCGCCTTCATACCACACACTATTACTACAAAAAGGTTGCACATTTGCCATATTGCTTGAAAGATATCATGGCATCTGTTTGAATTTCTTAGAATTACGCGATTGTTTTTCGATGAAAATTCGTGATATGTGCATGCCCGTCGGTCATGGGATTCATTTTTAATAAAAAAAATGCAGACAGTGTTGTCTTTTCCCCACTTATAGTCCTGTCGCTGCATCGTATGGTGTTTTGAACGCCTAGCTTTGTTCTTGGAGCACATTTGGCCACTAGTTGTTCTCCGAAAATAATATTTTATTATCAGTTCTGGTACGAATACGGTCTATTCCAGGGGAGATGCAGAAATCATGTTAACATACAAGTGTCCCAACAACTTCAGTCAGCATGAACAAAATCAATGAAGACGTAACTCTCCCCAAATCAAAATACATTGCAGTCCTCACAATTGTATATTTACGAAAAAATAATTTGACTGTAGCCGAACTATATTTGTAACATAAAGAAGGCTTGTTGAAGTCTACTGATCGAAAAAGAAGACCAATGTCAAGGAGAATTTTCAGAAGGTTCCTTTACTGTTCACCTAATATAGCAAAATTCAGTACCATCGTCAATTTAAATTTGAACCGCATTGTGTGTAAGATGGACCAAAGTCGATTTTGACCGCCGTTGCAACCAAAAGGTTAAAATTGTTTCTGTTGTTTGAGGGACGAATTAAACGGAAACTATTTTCTCCATGGTGTGGTCAGAACATCGACCGTTGTCCATCAAGGGTATCAAGGGAGATAAGTGAGTGAATATACGGGTACTTTGGTGACGTGTGGTCATCTTGGGGCGATTCGACAACAGCAAGACGACGTTGGCAATTTTTATTTAATTTCATTCTACACCTTTGCAACGCACGTTTTTGCCATTTTTTTTTTTTTTTTGAGATTCGTTTTATTTTTTCTTGCAGTCTGCATGGCGACACAGTAGCGATGGTCTCTGGAAGAACAGGTCTCGGCTGACATCTTCGACGTTGGAGGTGCACTTGAAGGAAACTGAATGAACAGTTTTCAGGCTGACGAGCCTTGAGAATACGTACATGTGTGGTGTTCACTGTGTATGGTGTATTAAGAGGTGTATATTAAAAGTTGTTGTATCGCCAGGTAACCTAGTTCTGCGTTGTTGTAACTGACTTGTGAGTGGGTCGATGTGTTGTCTGGGGCATGGAGAACAAAAATTTATGTGTATTGGCATCAGAAATAGCATGAAGCCACCTGATGGACAAAATCACACGAATTATCAAAATGAGCTCACAACGTTTGTAAGTTTTTAGAAAAATGAATTTAATAACCAACATAACTGCGATATTGTTCAGGCCGGTAATTCACTGCCTATAAAATTAAATTAGTTTTGGCAAGCAGATCAGTTATTAATGTTCTTAAGGGGTCGTCCAACCTAACTTTGGTCAATTTTTTGACATTTTTCCCAATGCCTCAGAAACAGATAAGAGAAGTAAGGAAAGGCAAATTATATATCAAAATAATGAGTAAAGTGCATAGAAAAGGTACATATAATTTTTTTCAGGAAAAAAAGTGAATTTTATGATTTTGAAGAAGATTAAATTGCAAATGGAATAAGTAACGAACCGGTAAAACCACAAAATAATCGGTAATTCGAAAGCCTTGTCCTCAATATAATGATAACATACTACAGACTCGGAGAAAGCATTTTTTGACACACACTCTGGTGGGTTTTGACGTTTGAATGTAATAACATCAACACAAATTTTTGATCTTCCGGATGTGGCCATGTTTCAACGATGTTTTTCCGGTCATGTGATTACGATGTGGTTCTTGCAGAAATACTCAATTTGGGCAATCGTAAGAATGCAAGGACGTGATCACGCCCTTTATTTGTTCGAGACAATGTATGAGCGGATTTGCGAACAGGTGACAGCAAGTACTTGAGCTGTTAATGTCATAACTGCAAAATATGGTTCGAAATTCCCTCTCGCGTTTACAGGCCGTCTGAACTTTTTTGTTGACAAAAAATCTGAATTATTGCGCTCTAGAAAGACAACATGAACCACTTGTAAAAAAAATAACCGAGTGTATAAAATCGGGACGATACACACAAAATAAGGCAATATTCATAACAAAGTAAGCAGAATGCTTCAGAAATCACTTTTTCACGAAGTATATTCCAAGTGACCTGGAACTATATTGCGCGTGTTAATTTCCCCCTGTCGCTGCGAAGTTATTTACTTCCGAGTAACTATGGAATTTGAAGGCGGGTATGTTTGATGTCTGCAAAGGACCGATTGAAGATGGGTTGAAAATGATGCATTCGTGCTTTTAAATAAGGTGCGCTTGGACGATGCTGAGAATTTAGTTTTTTCTTGCAATCAACCATAGTAATACAAGCGTCGATCAGTGCCTTTTATGATCATTTTACACTGACAAATGTGACAAATCTCCTTCACCGGAAACCATCCCCCAATTTGCATATCACAATAAACATAACCGCTGTCACGGAGTGTCAGCGTGGCCGTGTGGTCAAAACCGAAACGAATTATCGAATGTACGGTCAATATTAGCTGCAATTGGCTTTTAAATAAATGAAATACACGAAATATTCGCAATTTCTTCATTATTCATGCCGAGTTACTTTTTAACCAAACCACATGCGTTCAGTTTCGTTTATCGGCATCAAACTGGTCTTGTTTGTGGTAATTAAATAGTACGAGAAGGCGCAGGAAGCCAAATATTTTCCATCATCTATTATTTAATTCAAATTGATAATTTCTTTTATTTTACTGAAATTATGAACTGATAAGGTGGTTGTGTTGCGATTATTATGCCCCAGACCTGGAAATTGGAAAATCAAAGGTGCATCTAGGGCCGTGCAGTAGTGACCCCTGTCCTCTTAATCTTAGTCTTATCCATTCATCATTACATGTACGAACATTCCCCCTTGTATCTCAACCATTGCTACTCCAATTTGAAGGATATTTGGTTTTGTGATCAAGCATCATGGGGAAACAATGCCTGTGTAGCTGCTGTAGCATGTGTTTCTTCCCACATTTTTTCAGAGTTGTGGTACTTTTTCACTCTTTTGAGTTAGAAAATTTTGTTTATAACTAGTTGATTTGTTACAATTTGTTGCAAAGTGTCTGCTAATACCCTCAATTGTATTGCTACAGAATTTTCTTGTGAAGATTTTGTTCCTATTACTTATCAAGCAACAACCTAATGAATATTCTGTATAAAGCCACCAATCTGATGTTTGACACTTTTATCGGAGCTGTTTTGAAGGCTTATGGAACTCGAAATGTTGATTATGGCAGGACTTTTCTATTCACCCATTAATTGATAAATTAAGTGTTATAGATGGAAGTAAGAAGCATGAAAGGTCCAGAACTAAAACTCTAAAAAGAATGTTTTGCAATGTAACATGATTTTTGCAGATACACTTATTTGGAGGTTTACCTGTCTGATGGTGTTTGGAACATGTGTGGCCAGGATCTTCAAAAAGAAAAAAGAGTTAAACTTTGAGAAAAAACGCATATGCCTTGAGTGCCGGAGGTAGAGTCATACAAGGAAGAGAGCCCCCCCCCCCCCCCCCCCCCCGAAATTGTTTGTGTCAAATGGAGCTCACTTGTCATCTTTTGGGGATTGCTTTGTGTACTGCGTTCTTGAAAAAAATATGTGAGACCCTCTGGATGTGCCCTTCTGATCTCAATATGTCAATAAGCCTCCTTGGGGAAAGTGCACGCAATAATGGTTATGTAAGGTTGATTTGATGTGTTTTGAATAACAATGTACTTTTAAGTACATTAGATGGTTTATTGCAGTGACAGGTTACAGTTACCCTTATTTCTTCTCCAACAGGTATCATGAGTGTATTGGTGTCCAAGAGTTAAACAAAGCTAATATACCTATTGATAAACCAGACAAATTTAACAATTTAATCACTATCAAATTGATGCATGGGATAAAAGGGGTTACAGTGCAAGGGGTTTGTATATATATTTATTCAACTTCAATGTATGACTTTGCAGTGCATTCTACATAGGAGAATATCATATTTTCTTTCCAAACCATTACAGTAACACATAATCTTGATATTGGGAGACACTCTTTTGTCCTTCCATACTTCTTCTGCTGGACTCCTTCAAGTTGACCTTTGTTGAACTCCCCAAATCAAAACATAAACAAAAGAAAATGTCTGCCTTCAATCAGTGAGCACTCCACTTATAAAATTAGGTCTCAATCTTCATTACTTTCATGAATTAGGAAAAGATTTCTTCGAGTATGTACTTAAATGTTTATAGAATACAGCTGTTATTTTATTTTGAGGTATTTTATTGTAAAAATTTTGTTCTCTTACTTATGCCATAGCAGACTTTCAGGTGGTGCTATTTACACATGGCAGCAGTTCCATGGCAAATGTCAGTTTCCACATGTTCTATGTTTCATTCCAAGCATTTTGGTATATAATTTATTGGGGTTATTCATTTTGGGCCTTTTTTAGACTTGAAAGAAAATTACATGAAATTTGACCAAAGTTAGGTTGGACGTCCCCTTAAATCTCACAAGTAAGCAACAGCCAAACAGCAACTACAGAAGGACGATAGTTTCAAAACAAATGAAGCATACCAAACCATGTACACAAATGAATTAGAAGCCAGGCTTTCTAACTAAACGAAGCCGACTAATGCAAGTATTCTGCAAGCAGGGCAGTTCAGTTTTGTTGTTTGGGCCATACTTGAGCATTGACATGGCACTCTTGGCAACTGTCTTTACACATGCAACCCCACAAATGGTCACAAATAATACCAAATGAGGAAGTTTGGTAGTTTTCCCTTCTGGTGTATCAATCTCATCTTTTTTTACCAATTTGATGCGGATCTTATGCAAAATGGCACAGAATTGTGGTGGTTTGATCCTAGCAGTCTGACAAAAGCCACATGTTTCATTCTTCATTTAACATTGATGCACTCTCTCATGATTCCATACTTGTTCTTGCTAACTGTGTGAACTTGGCTCTTGATGAATTCCATAAAAGGTACACAAACACAAGAAAAATGGCACCCGTTGTGAAATTTAGACATTCTAACTTACAATTAGTCTTGCTGTCCGTTCCATGCAAGAATTAGAAAAATATTTCTCCGAGTCTGTACTAGAAGGATTGCAGAATTTAACTATTCAGTAAATCTAAGGTATTTTGTAATATAAAATCTGTTCTCTAACGTTTGTAGACTTTCAGGCAGTACTTTCCACCACACGATAACGGTTCCATGGCAAATATTAGCTTCCATAAAATCTAGTCTCATTCCAAACAAATTGATATATAATTTCTTTCTGGCCTTTGGAGAAAATTACCTGAAATTTAACCAAAGTTGACGTCCCCTTAACTCATCTATGTAGTTGTCACTCTGATAACCTGTATTTCCACCTAAATCAAATACCATACGAACTGAACATAAAAATAGGATTCGTCAGCAACCACAATGCTTTTATTAAGGTGCTATATGAATAAAGGAAATTTGTTTACTTTGAAATTCCCATCACTGATATTCCGTAAATTCAAATGAAATATACACGAATTATACACTAAAATGAAGGTTGTAATGTCTAGAAAAACAAAATAAATGCAGTCAACTCACCGTGTTGATAGCAGGCACCGATGGTTCCTGGAATTCTGCTACCATATACGTATCAGTACTGATAATAAAATAATATTCATGGTCAAATGTGCTTCAGATATCCAAAAACAAAGCTACCACAAATCACACAGTGGGTTTATTTGAGGTACATAGTATGGGTATGGACTATTGATGGGGTAGTTGAGTTTTCTTGAAAGTTTTCCCCACGAAACGGTTGATATGGCTAATGACGTCGTGACGTCATGATGCGCACGCGACGTCATAGGAACGTTTACCGCTGTTGTTCACTGTACAATATGACATTATTCGTACTGGACTGATATGGTAGTGTAGTATGGGCGTTATATATCCCATAGGTCCCCTGTTAACCCTTGAAATTACGTTTCCAACTAAGGCTTTATATTATCTTATGACTGGTATAGGGAGTAGGTGATGCTAGGCCGGGTGCTATTGTGAGGATAGATAGGGGTCTTGTATAGTCGTCTTCTGCAGTATTGCGAGGTAGTTCTTCGTACTTCAAAATGGTAGTATAGAATGTACGATCTGTAACCTCTATAGGCCTACTGTTAGCCCTCAGTACCACTGATCCACTCAAGGCGTTATACTGACCCACAGCAGATATGGGTAGGGCATAATGCTAGGCAAAGCGGTGTTGGGTGGGTGTAATATCTGGTAGTTTAGAACGGTAATATAGTGTGGGCGGTATATATCCCTGTAGGTCTCCTCTTAACCCTGGGGGGGGGGGGGGGGGGGGGGGGTAATGCACGGTTGTCTAGTTCGGTAGTATATGATGTGCAGTATGTACCTCTGCTGGTTTAATGTTAGACCTTGATACCACTGTGCCAAGCAGTTTTGTGGGGCGGGATGGCAGGTAATGGATGGTTGTCTAGTGTGGTAGTCCAGAAAGGGCTGCATATAACCAGTCGGTCTAGTGTTGTTGGTCCTTCGTACTATAATCCACCTAATGCTTTATATTATTCTATAAATGGTGTAGGTAGTAAGTGATGCTTGGTCTTTTGGCTGTGTGGTGATTGCTTGGTTTCTAGTATCGTAGTAGAGTATTTATTGATAGACTTTTGGACACCCTAAGACTTGGCTGATGGTAAACGTCTTGACCAGAGATAGTTAGCAAGCCTGTAGTAATGCTACAAGTCAGTAGTAATGGTACAAGGCTGCAATTACTTGTACTAATGCTCGTTGCTAGGGGGTCACGATAGTTGTTATAGAAATCACGTGACATGGTCAGTACCCACTATGCAGGATTCGAAATGTATTTTGGGTCCATATACCAAACTGGTAAAAAACTGCCCAGTACCTTTTCTAAAGGCCCAATAGGTCGATTTCCCAATGTACTATGGGTTCATATACCAAATTTGATTAAATTCGGCCCAATAGTTTGCCCGTTGCTAGTGAGCCGCTTTGGTTACTATGGGTGTCACGTGGCATGGTCACTGGCCCAACAGATCGATCTCCCAATGTATTCTGGGTTCATATCCCAAATTTGATTAAAATCGGCCCAGTAGTTCTCCCTTTGCTGAGGAGTCGCGCCGGTTGCTATGGGAGTCGCGTGACCTTGCCAGTTTCCTAATAGACCGATTTCCCTACGTATTCCGGATCCATATACTATATTTGACCGACATTGGTAAGGCAGTTTGCCGGTTGCATAGAATCGCGCTGGTTGATATGGGTGTCACGTGATATAATCAATGACCCAATAGACCGAATTACAAGACATTACTGCTTCATACACCAAATTTTGTTGGAATCGGTCCAGTAGTTTGCACATTGCTGTGGAGTAGCGTCGGTTGCTATGGGTGTCACGTGACCTAGCCAGTGCCCTAATGGGCCGATTTCTCCATGTATTCTGGGTCCATATATCACAAAATCGTCCTAGTAGTTTGCCAGTGGCTGGGGAGTGGCGCTGATTGCTATGGGTGTCACCTGACATGATCAATGGCCAACTAGAAAGAATTTTCAAGGCATTATGGGTTTATACACCAAATTTGGTTGAAACCGTCCCAGTAGTTTGCCGGTTGCTAGGGAGTCGCGTTGGTTACTTGGGAGTTACGTGACAGGGTCAGTGAATTCCTAATGTATTGTGGGTACATATATCTAATTCGATTAAAATTGGCCAAGTAGTTTGCCCGTTGCTAGGGAGTCCCGTGGTTGCTATGAAAGTTACATGATATGATCAGTTGTTCGATAGGCCGGATTCCAAATGTGTTAGGGGTCAATATGCCAAAGAAATGTGGTGTAAATCTTGTCAAATTCGGTGTCTTCGTCCTGCGTGTGTTAAATGGTCCCTGGAAATGGTGACATTCTATGTTCATTATCTTCCACGAGACAGTAATTACTCTCGTCGGTTCTCTTCTAACAACAACTTCCAACATTAAACATGTGATTTTAGTACAAAGGGCGATCGAGAATCCGACGTCTTCACTCGGCCACCTTCGCCGCGATCCTCCTTTACAAAAATGTTCAAGATCGAGGCGATGGCTTATAACAATGCGAATCAATTAGCTGACGTTATTTTTTACCTTTTGCCCTAATATTCTAGGCTTTTTTCCTATTTCTATAGTACGTCCTGCATGCTGCCGGAAGTTATGTGATTTTTTACTCTAAAATTTTCTTCGAGGCCTACGAAATCACTTTGATGGTATAGAAAATTAGTAATATAGAAATTTAGTATTACGTCATCATGTCTACATACGCATTACCGTATTAGCAACCACAGGTTGTAGTTGCTTATAAAACCGTCTACAGGTCACAATGTATATAATCTAACTTGTGATGAAGTCGTAATTAAGAATTTTCTGTTCCCAGTTTAGAATTTCACACGATGACAGCCATTACTTCCGAATCTTGTATTAAAATTTGAACATAAAATCACTGAATATACTTCTGACGCAACAATGTGGGTATTTCACTTTTGACATTGGACTCCCTTCATTTACTTACTGTCTTTGCTCGACATCAAGGCTCGAATTGGAGATGTTGCTTTTCAAATTGGCATGGGGCACCGTTAATCTTTCTTGTAGCTTCGCGTGAGTTACACGTAACGCTCTCTTCGCATCCATCGCTTCCAATGTATAAACTCTTTCAAATTAAGGACAAATAGACAAACTGAAGAGACAATGGGAGATTCCAAGAATATTTCATTTAAGTTTTTTACAGTGTTTCCTAATATGTGTTATGAAGACACTAATCGTCAACTGATGACTTATAGTTCCGTAAGCCTAACTAATGGTCATACCATTTTATTAATCCGCTCAAAGGCATGGGTTGTTTTTTTTTTACAAAATTGTGAATGATACCCACAAAAGACTGTAACCACTTGATCTCTTTTACCGGAAAGATGTAGTCTTGATATTCATCTGACGCTAAACACCAATAAATAAAAAGAAAATAACTTGATCAATGATCAACAATGACCAACCAGTGACCAATACTCATCATGATGACAAGAAAACCAAAAAATGGTGAAAAGGATGACAAGGGAAATAAAATTAGAACCACTCATTGCAATAAAATAAATACGTGTGCAGAGGAGGATAAGGTAACAGGCAAACAACAGAATAATTGAAAAGGGGATGGCATTTTAGTTTATAGGAGATAGATTCGGAATGGAAATCGCTAAAATAATAATCCTAGTTCACAGTGTTCCATAAGTCCTAAAAACCTGATCGTATATCTTCCACTTTAGATCTATTGCATCAGTCGAAAAAATCGGGTTTCATTATTTGTGGATAGACCAATTCGCATTTTCAACGTGCAGCCCAACATTTATTGAGCAGCCATTTATTCTATGAAATGAGTATATCCTTATCCTAAATCTAGACCCAAATAGCGCGCTTTTGCGTTGATGTGGTTAACCGATGCACCTATACTTCAGTAGACGCGACGCGCGTTTGAACATAATTATGAGAACATGAGAAGAGTGGTTGGCTGCAGACATGTTGTTCTTACTTGTTCTCCGAGATACTCGAGATATTCTGATGTTGGCAACTGCTGCATCGACCGTTCCAAATTCCAAGACTAACCATCTGAATCAAAACCATAGAAGTTGACAATCATGTTACCCTATTGCAGTTTGATTTACAGTACGTTGAGAGTGGGCTGTAACCAAACCACCTGGGGAGTGGCGTTATCACCCAAAGTATCACTTTCAAATTCTGTACATATAGACAAAAAACATAAGCAATGTTTCAGCCAATGGACCCCTGGGTATAACCCGGAGGTCCATTGGCTGGAACTTTGCTTGTGCATGTTATGCTTTGCAACAAATTTGCAATTATTGGTTGGGTGTAATCTCCACTCTGTTGGTGATTCAGTGACAATACACTCTCCACGTACTGTACACGTCTATTGCTGCTGCATTCACCATACCTCGCAATGTTCGTGAATGGACCAGTTCCAATGTCCACACCTTTGAATAATCATGGGTAAAGTTGAATATTTATTTTCATGTCCCATCATATTGTCAAAAAGTATTGATTTCACGCATTAGCTGCGAAAAATATAACATCAGTATCCCCCCCCCCCCCCCCAACACTCTGTGTGCAAAAGAACCCTAGGAAGTCGATAGTGGTGGAGTGAAAACCTTATTCCTTTTCTCCTCTCATTGAGTGAAAGAGTTTCTGCAGTCTTCTTCGACAAGGACGGGAGCGCGGTGGCTCAGTGGTAGACTGTTGGACTTCTATGCTAGAGGTCCCGAGTTCGACCCCCGTCCGGGACAACCCGCGTTGTGTCCTTGGGCAAGGCACTTTATCCCGGTTGCCAACATGGGGGCACGATGACGCGGACTGCACGTCGATGGTGCACATGTCTTCAGCTGCTGTAACCCTGCTTGAGTGGAGCTTGAACAGAGTTAGAATGTTGAGAAGCTGACAGTTGCTCGTCGATGCTCGGTGGTTCGTTGTGCATAACTATGTGACCTTAAACACCAATAAATAAATGAATAATATTCGGCAAAGACATTGTCCGATTTTATTATAATTCTCTATTTACCTATACCACCTCTTCATAGACGTGCAATGGAAGTCGAAACCAAAATTTAGATCTTTTGTAGACCGCGTGTCATCGATCGGATGGAAGATATGCACCAGGTTTTGATAATGTCCGCATGATATGGTTTGCATCCATAGTCTTCTCTACCTCAGCTCTCTGCCGCTGCTTCGTTTTCAGATATCAGTCAGGTGAAAAGTGACCTATGGCGGTGTAGTTCATTTCTCTTATCATTGATGGGGCTTCTTCTCTTGATGGGAATGACAAAGCGAAGTATGTTGTCAACTGTCTGTTTAACCCCTTGAACACCAAAGGACGCTATTCTGGTGCTGGATTGTGATACGACTTGATTTCATAAAGTAGATAGTTGCTCAGTGAATTTCTGTAGTAGGTCAATCAAGACTTTCAACATGCAGCCTTAAAACCCTTTACCTAACATGAAAAGCAGACGACACTTGCAAAAATAATTCTTGAATAACTAAGTTTTTTTCATTTTTTGTCTCAAAAACATAGGTTATGACCCCTCGTTGGAACTAGCTCGACGAGCTCGTTCCAACGAGGGATCATAACCTATGTTTTTGAGACAAAAAATGAAAAAAATAATGAAAATTAATTGACGATTTTTGAGAATAGCGCTGGCCGGTTTTGGCCGTTACGTTAGGTAAAGGGTTAGGGCTGCATGTTCAAACTAATGATTGGTCTTCGCCCCAATAGACGGTTAGAGACTCCATCAGATGGTGGCTCTGAACTGGCATGGAATATACCTTCTGGTTACTAAGGGTTAATAACCAGTTTCCGGACATAGTTGTAAATTTGAAAAGTGGATCAAGAATTTAGAGCTGGTAATAAAAGTACGTGGCTTTCCGAAAGGCAGGAAAAACAAATGCTGTATACGAAAGTCTTCCAAGAACTTTAAAAATGAAAATGTACCAAGTAAACTTAAGTTTTAAACATGTTGAATTCCATCGTTCGTCGTATAATTTTGAACGCGACTGAACCAGTTGCAGATCCAGGATTCTGTGTTTGGGGTGCCACATTTCCATTACGGGGCTTGCTGGGAAGCATCATTCGACTCACGGATCGGCCAGTTGGGGGAGAGCACGACGGGGTTATTGCACTCTCAGCGGGAAAATTTTGTGAAATGGAAGGTTAGTGTGATCCTCTGATGGCTTTTTTGCGTATGACCACAATGTATCCCAGCCAAAATATTTCTAATATTTTGTAAAGACTCATTCAAATTTTGTTGAATTGGGAAGCCAATTTATAATGACTCATAGGGGAGCACGAAAGCTCGTTGGTGAGCAGATTAGACAAAAGATCGAAAGATCGGCAGCTGGATTCCGACCTACGTCATTTGGGCAAGACATCTCATTCCCAGTGCCCATGTGGGAGGACGATGGCGTTGTTTACTAAAGCGTAGGCAACGACGACGGTTCCCTTGCTTTCAACCGAGTGTCAGCTATTTGTGCTGGATTAATAAGTTGGACATTCAGACAGTTACTCGTTGTTGCTCTGCAGTTCTCTCCAGGATCCTCGGTTCCATTCACCGGCAAAACGTTCTGACGCGATATTACCTGGGCGGCTGTTGAAAGTGTCGGTGAAACCCAATAGACAATAAACAAACAATGGCTCATAGGAGACTCGCACATGAGCAATAGTTGTTTGCATGGTAGGGTATTATCCACAATAACACGTGGACATCCACTACTGGTGGTACTGGATGTCCCTGTGTAATCACGAATAATACCCATCCTCTGATATTGATGCTTGTGAAAAAATTGAGGTGCAAAAATAGGGAGGGTGAGCCCTCTCTCTCGACCAGCCCATGTAAACCACGTTTTTGTGCGATGGAGTTGAATTTAAAGTTGACCCAGTCAGTTACCAGATCACACTCGCATGATGGGGCACATTTTAAAAAAAAATAAACATACAGTTAAAACTAGAAGTCCTGTCATGAAATGCGCACGAATATCACGTCGATCTGCGCGTTAATCTACGCGTTAGGAACATAGTCAGGCTTTCAAATTCTGTACATATGGCTTGGCCTGTGCACAAGGAATGTGTCAGCCAATGGACCCCCGGGTAACTCGGAGGTCCATTGGCAGAAACATTGCCTGTGTTTGCTATGAGTAACCAGGAGAACCTGTCGTGCTTTGGATGCCATTCGATATGACAATTGCGCGCAATTCCTATGCACAATTAAGCCTAGATAAGCGCACAGTTCATGACAGGACTTTTAACTGAAAATGTGCGTTCTTGCGTTCTGTTATCATGTAGTTGTGTTGACCTATGCTGAACTACACATAAAAAACTTATTGAATTCAAAGTGTTGTATCGTGTGTCTTCTCGCTAAATAGTCAAATGCACTGTATTCACAATGAAGTCCGACAATAGGACAGAAAAAAGTATAGCGCATGTGTAAATACGGGTATTATTTCTACATTGACGTGCACTCACGGAAGATCGTCACTGAAGAATGTCTGCGTCGTACTACCCTGTTACTTTGAGTTCGCTTGTGAACACGTTTTTCTTTTGTTGACATTAGCTACTGTTACTGCCAATGCACTGTGCAGTGCCGGGATTACAAAAGCGGACAAATAATTTCGATTGGATCGCGACAAAGTCGATCTGTTCGAGAAATAGGCCACACTTGGAACCACAGTACTGTACATCTTCCCCTACTACCCTTGTTCACCACTCTGTTCGAGAATTAAGCCATCTTTGGGATCACAGCACTGTAATCTATCCCCTACTACTCCTGATCACTACTCTGTTCGAGAAATAAGCACCTTTTGGATTCTCAGCACTGAACATCTACCACTCCTGATCACCACTCTTCGAGAAATGAGCCACCTTTGGAATCACAGCAGCACTGTGCATCTACCATCTGCTGCCCCTGATCACCACTATGTTCGAGCAATAAGCCACTTTTGGGATCACAGCACTGTACATCTATCACCCCTGATCACCACTCTGTTCGAGAAATGAGCCACTTTTGGGATCATTTCACTGTACATCAACATCTACTGCCCCTGATCACCACTCTGCTCGAGAAATAAGCAACTTTTGGGATCATTGTACAGTACATCTACCGCCTACTACCCTTGTTAACCACTCTGTTCGAGAAATAAGCCACTTTTGGGATCACAGCACTGTACATCAACATCTACTGCCCTTGATCACCACTCTGTTCGAGAAATAAGCCACTTTTTTGGATCACTGCACTGTACATCTACCGCCTGCTACCCTTGTTCACCACTCTGTTCGGGAAATAAGCCACTTTGGGATCACAGCACAGTACATCTATCCCTTACTGCTCCTGATCACCACTTTGTTCGAGAAATAAGCCACTTTTGGGATCACAACACTACATCTGCCCCCTACAACTCCTGATCACCACCCTGTTCGAGAAATAAGCACTTTTTGGATTCACAACACTGAACATCTACCACCCCTGATCACCACTCTGTTCGAGAAATTGAGCCACCTTTGGAATCACAGCAGCACTGTGCATCTACCATCTGCTACCCCTGATCACCACTCTGTTCGAGAAATAAGCCACTTTGGGATCACTGCTCTGTACAACTACAACCCGTGATCACCACTCTGTTTTAGAAATGAGCCACGTATGGGATCACAGCACTGTACATCAACATCTACTGCACCTGATCGCCACTCTGTTCGAGAAATACGCCACATTTGGGATCATTGTACTGTACATCTACCGCCTACTACCCTTATTCACCACTCTGTTCGAGAAATAAGCCACTTTTGGGATCACATCACTCTACATCAACATCTACTGCCCGTGATCAACACTCTGTTCGAGTAATAAGCCACCTTTTTGGATCACTATACTGTACCTCTACTGCCTACTACCCTTGTTCACCACTCTGTTCGAGAAATAAGCCACTGTGGGATCACAATACAGTATATCTACCCCTATCACCTCTGATCACCACTCTGTTCAAGAAATAAGCCACTTTTGGGATCACAACACTGTACATCTACCCCTACTATACCTGATAACCATTATCATTGCAACGGTAATAGCACAACTCATGCTAAAACAGTACCGTTTTTACCGTCCTAATTTATACATTAATCTGATGCTGCCCCCACCCTCTTCACCACCACTGATAATACTTCTTCGTGCTTCTAACGCTTCTAGTTCTAACAGTAGTGTGTACTGTGTCCTCTTGTTAATGACAAACAAATCAAGATGTAATACGAACACATGGAAATCAGCTTGGAATATTTAAAATCTGTTCCTCAATGGATCCAACTGGGAACGAAATCTGCAAATAATTTGGACTCTCTAAAATAAGTTGAGTTAAAAATCAACCCAAACCAACTGGGTTGAGTGAATAAGAACCCAATTGGGTTCTTATTCACTAAACCCAGTTGGTTTGTGTTAATGTTTAAGGGGAATATAAACAGAAATAATATGGGGGAAATTACCAAATAACACACAATGCAAACTGGTTATTAATTCCAGTTTGTATTTTTAGTTTATTTGCATTCTATACAATTAATAACATATCCCAAGAACTATAGCTTTATTTTTAATATTAAATATTTAAATATTCAATAAATTCACTTTTAAAGAATATTTTTCATGGCTCTCATTCTCATTTTCTCATCATGATGGGGTCCTCCCTCGACGAAACCAACATCAACTGTTCTGTACTCATGTGGTATATATGAGCCGAGGCCTGATAATTTGATATATTGTGCCACATAGAAATAATATTTGAAGCTTTTTAAAATATGTTAATGAAGCTGTTGTAAACAAAACCTTTCAGTCGATGTGTTTGTCTAGAAGGTGTGGTTGGTCATTTCAGTCAATATTTTTTATGACAGAATTTCACTCAGTACTAGTACCATTATGTTAAAAACGACTCGAACCCAGGAAAACCCAGATATGATCCCAGGAATGTGATCTGAATGAAGTTTTTTAGGCAGCAGTGTTTAGGTGTGCACATGAATATCATTTATGCCATGATTACCTATTCTACTATATATGAAAAGCCTATGACATAATTTTAGCTTTATAAAGTGGTGAACACGCCAGCAATGGGATTCCAGTAGTTAAAATTTATACCTACAGTGGAACTACATCCAAGTTGACCTTTGATGACGTCGACTTGAATCCGAACTTGTCTAAATATATCGCACGTCTCCTTGCAAAGAATGAAAAGAAAGTGGCAATTATTTATTACGTTTTTGAATGAGTTTACCCAATAAAAACACAAAAAAATTAACAAACATGCATTGTCTCATGATAATAAAGCATCCATAACTCGAAACAGTTTGTTATGTTATTAAAATGAAAAAGGCCCTCTTTCTTTTTCTATTTCGTTTCGGTGATAAAATTGACAGCGGAAGTACCGCCCTCCGATGCTCATGTAAACAAAAACAAATTATCACGTATGTACGGCTGCTGCTCAGTAAAATCGAGAAAAACTAATAGAAACTCTTAATAATCTGACGATCATGGTATAAATAAAATATACCCAAAGCAGCTTGGTGTACCAAATGTTCACCACTCGTGGTGAAGTGGAGTTAACCGCGCGCCGAAGGCTCTGGCTCTCAAAGTCAACATTATGTACTCTAGCTGACACTTCTCTTAATGTGATCATAACTGTATCAGCTACATCACATCCAGACAAGAAAATGTTGTCTAAAAACAATCACTGGGGTTCCTCAAACAGTAGAGACCCTGTCATATATAAAATTGTATTTATTTATTTATTAGGGTTTAACTACACTTTAACAGCCAAGGTCATGTCGTGTCGACGACAGTTTTAAGGGTGGAGGAAGCCGGAGTACCCGGAGAGGACCACCGCGAACAACGACGAGCAGCTGCCAGCTCCCCAACATCGTAACTCCGCTCTGCAGCACAGGCAGGGTAAGATTGGTTGAAAACATGCGCACCATCGATGTGCTGTACGCCTTAGTACAAGGCGTCATCGCGCCCCCATGTGGACAATCGGGGTGAAGTGCCTTGCCCATGGACACAACGCGGGAGTCCGAATCGATCGCTCCGACGTTCACCCATCCAAGGACTAACCGGGCTCGACGTTGCTTAACTTGGGTGATCTGACGAGAACCGGTTACCGCAACACCACCGCGCCCCATATAAAATTGTGTTGTCTTTGTATTGGTTTTTCTCACAGTATCTGGCCCAAACACACTCTGGATAACTTCTCTGACTGGTTTTGTCGACCATAGTCTTTTTAGAAAACCCTTCAACATAGCATGCCTCGGGATGGCTTTTTTTCTATTTACATAAGCTTCATTAACATATTTACAAAACTTTCCTCTTGTATCTATTCTGGCACTATATATAAAAATTCCTGTTCTCAGCTCATATATGCCACAAAAAGAGAGAACTGTTGACATTAGTTTTGTGGAGAGTGTACCTCTCAACAGTGAGAATAAATGCCCGGTAAAAATATTCTTTAAAATTGAGTTTATTAAATATTTAGATTTTCAAACAATTTTTGGAGACCTCTGCATATCTTATTTATGATATAGAACGTACGTACACCAGGCGTGTATCAACATATCATTATATGAATAAAAACGTTTGTCCCCTGACGATTTTTTACATTTCCCTTAACCCAAATGTTTTCAGAGTGTACGTCATGTTGGAAAAGGCTGGTAATAAAAGGACAGATATCAACTCAAAACGGCACACTGATAATAAGATGTTACATTTTCTGAAAATTCCGAGTAAGGAAAACATGAACGAAGGAACATTGCAAATTTTATTTGTTTTAAAATGAATTTTTGTTGTATTTCCAATACTAATGATGAATGGCGAAACTTAATTGCTTTGTTGTGGAAAATAACTAACAAGCAAGTGCACGAATGTATTGTGAAACAATGAATCCTAAGCAATCGGCATACAAATAAATAACTAATAAATAAATAAACGTAAACATTTTAGAGTGAACGCAAAGAGCTTGGCTAATATTTGCAATTTTAAGTGGAACGAGGGTACAGGGATCAGTATCTATTTTTTCATTTATTAGAGTTTAACGACATTTTTGTCAACCAGGGTCACCTCTTGTCGGACAGTTCTACCGTCGGAGGGAGCTGGAGAACCCAGAGAGAACCACCGAGTAACGACGAGCAACTGTCAGACTCCCCAACATACTAACACCACACAAGCAGCGTTAGCAGTGGTCGAAGACAGGTGGACCATCGACGTGCTGTACGTCTTAGTATACAGCACCACCGTGTCCTCACGTGGGCAATCGGAATTAAGTGCCTTGCCCAAGGACACAACGCAGTTACCCAGGGCGGTTTGAAGTTCAATGCCGTAACCACTGAGCCACCGCGCTCCCACAGGGATCAGTAATTCTTGTTTGTTTCCAACACAATCTCTCAGCAACCGTTTAAGCCACAGATGTTAAATTTGACACACGTGTTCGACCGAAGGCAGGAGTGTAGCCAAGATTCGATATTATTATGCTAGTAAATTTGTTTATCCAATCAAATGAAGTTACTAAGAGACATAGACTCCGCAATATTAGGTTCAGGGTGGCTGAAAAGCACCCAATATTAATTTAATATTAGGTGCCCGTCAGCCATTTTGTTTTATCTTTATATCCACACGCCTCAGCTTTTAATTTACACGTACGTACATGCTGCAGCGCTGTCGTACAGAAGGCCCACCATATAAAATAGCCCCGTCGTATAAACATTGCATTCGATTGAATGAAACTGTTATAATAAAATGCCAAACGAGCCCAAAACATTGGCGGTTATAGAACAAGTCACGAGTGATTTATTAGAATGCGGAAGCAAAATTACTCCCCTTGTTGCGTATGTAAACATCGTCTGCTTTGTTTACATTTTTCGAGAAGTGCGCATCATTTAACTATTCGTTGAGTTAACTTCCCCAATAACATTTTAGCATGCCGTGCATAATAAATACGTTACAGGGCGTTTAGTTGGCAGATACAGTGTCATATACGGCTCAGAGAAAACAATATTAGGTTTGCCGAACCTAATATTGTTTTCTCTGAGCCGTATATGACACTGTATCTGCCAATTAAATGCCCAGTAACTTATAATATGGGCTGCCTTGGCCAGTGTTTTGGGGGAAGGGGAGGGAAGGGTAAAGATGATATTTGAAAAGCCGCTGTGTGTGGTTTCGGGGGCTTCCTCTAGGACAAACTAAGACACCCCCCCCCCCCCGGTCGTTGCCACCTTATCCCACTTCCCTTTAGGGAGAGTACAACCACCAGAGGGTCCTAGTTAGAACCAGGGTGCAAACTTTAGTGCTCTGAGAGCAAATTTTAGCATTTGTGGCGTGTGTAGTCCATATTTTGGAGGTCATTTTTATATTGTGTGAAACATGTATAGGGCCAATGTTTCTTGAGGGGTGGGGGTGGGGCAGCGAAAATTATAGGGGAGCCCCCACGCCCCCGTTGCTACGCCACTGACCAAACATCAATAATCCTGATCATGTGCTCATTTACAGGTCAAAATATGTCAATGGTAAACACCGTTCACGCTGGTCCGAAACTGCCTGGAGCCAGATTTTTAGCCATTCTGGATATTTTAGTGTCAAACAAAGTGAGTTTGTGCTAAAACGCTAATTGAGAGGGGAGGATGTGCATTTTTCCCTGTCTGATCCATTAAATTGAACGAATTTTGAAAAGTGGACTGGAAATTATTTAAAAAATGAACGGACAATTGGTCAGGAAAAAAAACCCGATAGAACTCGAAAGGTTTGACAAAATCCTCGGAAGACGAAAAGGTCTTTCACCTAAGTTGTATCTATGCTATTGATTCAACTAATGGCCAGACTGAATGCAATCGGTATGTATACCTGTTGTTGCACTTACATAATAAAAGATTAATCAGCTAATTTCTGTTAATCCACTGACTTAGTGGGTCGCGAGTCTTCACAAAATGCACCATTTAATTAGATAAATAGTTCATTCCGTCGCGAGACGCTCGCGACAGTATGTAGTATTAATCTATTTGAATGTTTCCTTTTTTAAAGTGAGTAATCTACAATGCTTTATTGAAGAAAAACACACCCCACCTTCACCACGCACTTACAATTAACGTCGAAAATTTGTCAAAATACTATTTCTGACACATAATTGACGAAGGCACTGGGTTCGAATATGTTTCGTGAAAATCTGTTATTGTTTCCAGATTTGTTGCAGTTTTCGATTTTCTTGTACTGGAAGTAATAATAACAAAATGTTTCGTTATCGATCGCGCTCATCACTATTGCAATGATTTTCCTCCACAAATGAAAAGGACTTTTTTGGTGCCAAAATTTTAGAAGATCTCGTGGTACCAAATTAAAATGTTTACTGAGGTTGGCTAAATTGGTACCTGACATTGTGTACACTGATGGGGTTAACAGATTGAGTTAACACATTTATGGCGGTTGTGATATTGTTCATTGAGTTATTCTTGCGATATTCTAAATGAAAGTGAAAACAACATAGCATGATTGAAACTCCTCACCCTAAGGATGAGACCAAAGATCTCGTCGTTTGATTTGTGTCTTCTACGGCCTTTAAAGTGTAAAATCAAAATGTACATTTGTGGATCTATATTTTACAAATTTTCACACTGGGCCGAAACAACGAAATTTGTTTAACCCTTTACCCAACGTAACGGTTAAAACCGACCAGCGCTATTTTAAAAAATGGCCAATTAATTTTCATTATTTTTCTCAAAAACACAGGTCATGACGCCTCGTTGGAACGAGTTCGACGAGCTCGTTCCAACGAGGAGTCATAATCTATGTTTTTGAGACAAAAACATCAAAAACATTAGTTATTCAAGAATTTTTTTTTGCAAGTGTCGTCTTAGGTAAAAGGTTAAAAAAGAGCAAAAAATGTATTGTAATGTAACACTAAACAGTTTTGAGTATTGTATTCTTACTATCCTACAAAGGTACATGGGTCACCACTGATATATATCAGCGTGTTGGTGCCCCTGTATGACCCTGCACCCCCCCCCCCCCATCCCAAATTCGAGAGGCTGCCCATATGCACCGGAGTGGCTGGCAGAATAGAGACTGGTGTCGTCTCTCTTTTATAGAGTATGTTTGTTACTCTTGTTTTAGAGAGTGCGGCGGCTCAGTTGTTACGGCATTGGGCTTCAAACCGAAAGGTCCACGCCAGATCCACGCCCGAGGTAACTGCGCTGTGTCCTTGGGCAAAGCTGGGTAGGACATGTCGGTGCGGTATTATATGTATAAAGGCAAATGTCGTCAACAAGTTACACATATGTTACTAATTTTAAAGCACTTCGTCCACAGGCATTAGTTATCGAGTATTGATTTACCGGTAAAACAGAACGTGTTTACCACACCAAATTAGGGAGGATGGTGCCTCATTGGTTATAACAATGGACTTTAACCCTTTACCCAACGTAACGGCCAAAACCGACCAGTGCTATTCACAAAAATCACCAATTAATTTTCATTATTCTTTTCATTTTTTGTCTCAAAAACATAGGTCATGACCCCTCTTTGGAACGAGCTCGTTCCAAAGAGTGGTCATAACGTATGTTTTTGAGACAAAAATGAAAAAAATAAGTTATTAAAGAATTTTGTTTGCAATTGTCGTCTGCTTTTCATGTTAGGTAAAGGGTTAAACCGAAAAGGTACGACGTGATCCTCGCCATTCATAGGCAAAACACTTAATCCCGATTGTCCATGTTGAGGGCACGGTGGCGCTGTGTACTAAGGCATTCTGCACGTCGATGGTGCTCTTGTATTCAACCAATGCTAACCTTGCTTGTGCGGAGTAAGTACGTTTAGGAGTCTGACAGTCACTCGCCGTTGTTAGGTGGTTCTCTCCGGGTACTCTGGTTTCCTCCGACATAAGGCGCCCCTGTCTGTGAAGTTAGATAAAGAAATAAATATACACTTCGTTTCACTATGTCATCGACATGGGGAAGTACTTCCAAAACTGTATATGTGGGTTTATACTACAGATTGCACCTGCCTGAGTGTATTCTCATGGGGGGGGGGGGGGGGGGGGGGGGCATCGAAGTGTTTGGAGGTGGATAAATCTGCTATGCTGGTATAATGAACTGGCTAACCCGTCCGAGGCTATCCATAACATTTTTTTGTTTCACACTTCAATACATTGCCTTTTGCAAATGATAATTAACACAGGGTTTTACAAATGCCCTGAATGAGAGGAGCTTTCAGACCTCCCAATTTATGTAAAAGACAAAACTCACTGTCCAAAGCCCCGGGTGTTACTTTTATAAGACAGTGTAATTACAAATGGTAATCTAAACTCCATTTTCTCTTATAATTGTCGCGGACTTGATAAATATAGGCATAAAGATTGGGTATGGCCTTAAATCTCAGTAAACAATTAGTGGTAGCCTCAATGCTGGGTCATTTTTCCAACTTTGAATATCTCTTTCCTAAATGGTGTGCTATGTACATAGCATTGCCCTCGAATTGTCAGAAAGATCATAGCAACCGATATATAAACAGTTCTGTTATCCACAAACATTCAAAATCTGATTGAGTCTTGCTGTGTAAAGCACATTCAGCAACCTTTGATGGCCTTCAGAAATTCAGAAAAAAGAAATTATGAACATTATATATTTTTGCATGTACAATTTTTTGGTTTAGTCAGCTGAATTTTTGTTTCGATTTTTTTTCCAAAGGGGCCGACCGATCCCATTTTGAAATTCTTGAAAAAAGCAAAAAATAACTTTTGCGTATATTTCTATACAAATAAATTCTAGAGACAAAGGTGCCTTCCTTTTCACACTTTCGTCAACTGGCTTGGCTCCTTTTGAGAATATATAAATGCTCAAACTGAGAATTCAATTTTCTTCAGCTTGACAGTGGAAGTAGAAATCAGGTACATGCACTATATTCCTTTCCAGTGTATGATCAAAGCAGCACTATGGATGGACTACACACAAATAATATATGAACACACACAACGTAAGTCTTTAAAACATATCCTCAATATTAGATCCAAACATAGTGAATCTCTTTCAACTCATTCATTTACATTTCCACCAATACATAATATGAGGACGAGAAGTCAGCAGAAACTAATTTAACAGTGTCCAGCCAAGCGCATGTTTCTTTTCGCATTTCTATGGGAAAGCATTTTGTATGACTTGGAAGACAGTATTGTGTATTTGTACGACCACATCATAACCGTCGTCCCTCCCCTCAAACTTATGGTGTGCTCTATACATAGCAGTGCCCTCTAATTGTCAAAAAGGTGATAGCAACTGGTATATAAATAGTTCTGAGAGAGTTTTGCTATGTAAAGCACATACAGTAACCTTTGATGGCCTTCAACAATTCAGAAAAAGATTCGCAGTCATGAACATTACATAGTACGTGGAGAGTGGATTGTAACTGAATCACCCGCGGAGTGGAGTTATCATCCAAACTATAACTTTCAAATTTTATACATATGGACAAAAAACACAAGCAATGTTTCAGCCAATGGACCTCCGGGTTTAACCCGGAGGTCCATTGGTTGAAACTTTGCCTGTGCTTGTTATGCTTTGCAACAAATTTTCAATTATTGCTTGGGTGGAATCTCCACTCTGCGGGTGATTTAGTGATAATACACTCCCCACGTACTGTTTAAGTTTGCATTTTTTGGTTCAGTCAGCTGAATTTTTTTTTTCGATTTTTTTCCAAAGAGGACCGACCCCCTTTTGAAATTCTTGAAAAAGGCAAAAAATACCCCCAAAACACCCCTGTTTTACCTATTTTTGAATACAAATAAATTCTATAGGCAAAGGTACATTCTTTTTCACACTTCCGTCAACTGGTATGGCTTTTTTGGGTACATACATGCTCATACCGCAAATTTATTTTTTTTTTCAGCCTGAGGAGAAGTAGAAATCGGGTACATGCACAATACCACTTTCCAGAACATTATAGAAGCAGCATTAGGGATTGACTCTAGACAAATAACATATGGACACACATAAGGCAAGTCTTTTAAAAAATCATTAATATTAGATCCAAACATAGTGAGTATCTTTCAACTCATTCATTTACGGTCCCACCAAAACATAATATAAGGATGAGAAGTTTGCAGAAACTAAGTTGCCAATGTAATGACAAGCGCATGTTTCTTTCAGTACTTCTATGTAAAAGGATTTTATATGACTTGGAAGACAGTATTGTGTGCTTGTTCTACCACGTCACAACCATTGCCCCTCCCCTCAAACTTATAGACGCCATCGACATGGGGAAGTATCTACAAAACTGTATTTGTGAATATCCTCAAGATTGCACCTGCCTTAGTGTACTCTCGTGGGGGAACAATCGCAGTGTTTGTTTCTGAGGTGGATAAGTCTTCTTTACTGGTGTAAGTAACTGGCTAACCTGTCCGAGGGTTGCAATCCTGCCTTTGCTGTCCAGAACTTTTTGTTTGTTTGTTTCACACCACAATGCATAACATTATGCAAATGAAGGGAGATAATTAACCCAGGGTTTTCGCATTGCACTGAATGAGAGGATCTTTCAGACCTCCCCAATTTATGTAAAAGACAAAACCCACTGTTACTTTCATGAATAAGACAGTTCAATTGTAAACGGTAATCTAAATTCCATTTTCTCTTATTGTTGTGGGCTTGATAGATGTAGGCATAAAGAGTGGGTGTGGCCCCCTTTACCCAACGCAGACGATATCAAAATTTTTTATTTTAAATATTATTTTTTAAAAGTTTTCAAAAAAGTTCAACAAAAGCATATCATGTGACCCCCTCGTTGGAACGAGCTCGTCGAGCTCGTTCCAACGAGGGGTCACATGATATGGTTTTGTTGAAATTGTTTGAAAAATAATATTTTTTCAACAGCTGAATTTGCATATTACGCGGGTGGGTGCGGGCGATTCGTTGGGTAAAGGGTTAAATCTCAGTAAACAATTAGTGGGATCCTCAACCCTGGGTCTTTTTTCCAACTTTGAATGATCTCTTTCCTAGATGGTGTGCTTTGTACATAGCAATGCCCTGGAATTGTCAAAACGATCATAGCAACTGATATAAAAACAGTCCTGTTCTCCACAAACGTTCAAAATCTTATTGAGTTTTATGTACAGCACATACAGTAACCTTTGATGGCCTTCAAAAAAATCAGAAAAAGATATTTTCCCTGTTCGCAGTCATGAACATTATATATTTTTGCATGTGCAGTTTTTTGGTTAAATCAGCAATTTCTTTTTTTTTTTTTTTTTTTCCAAAGGTGTCCAAAACGCAAAACTAATTTTTTGCCTATTTTTCAATACAAATAAATTCTATAGGCAAAGTGCCTTCCTTTTCACACTTCCGTCACTGGGCATGGCTTCTGTTGAGTATATAAATGTTCATACTGCGAATTCAATTTTTCAGCCTGACAGCAGAAGTAGAAAATCAGACACATGCACAATATCACTGTCCAGTGCATTATCAAAGCAGCCCCAAGGTTGGACTGCACACAAATAATATATGAACGCATACTAGGCAAGTCATTAAAAAAATCCTCAATATTAGATCCAAACATAGTGAATATCTTTCTACTCATTCATTTACAGTTCCACCAATACATAATATACGTATGTGACCTTAAACACCAATAAATAAAATATTTGACTTGGAAGACACTATTGTGTGTTTGTTCGACGACATCACAACTGTTGCCCCTCCACTCAAACGTATTGACGACATCGACATGGTGATGTATTTACAAACCTATATATTGTGTATATACTCAATACTGCATCTGTCTGAGTGTATTCTGGTGGTGGTGGTGGTAGTGGGGGAGGGGGGGGGGGGGGTGGCGGGGAGAGGTGGAGGGGGCGATCGAAGTGTTTGTTTCTGAGGTAGATAAGTCTGGTTTACTGGTATAATTAACTGGCTAACCCGTCCGAGGGCTTGAATCTTGCCTTTGCTATCCAGAGCATTTTTTTGTTTCACACGTCAGTAGTATGTCATGCACGTTTCGAGGGTAGTTTGCCGGATCTCATTGCCGGATCTCATGTGACGTCATAGTCACGTGACGTAGTGCCGCCATGTTGTGTTGTCATGGTAACCCGCGTGAGCGGCCATGTTGTGACGTCATCTCCATAGTGATACGTGGTGTGAGTGCGCATGCGCAGCGCGTGTTGTTAGGGTGATAAGTGTTTCCGTCGTCCATTTTGTATACTGGAGGCCGCCATCTTGGGTTCTATGGTAGCACGTGGTTGCTATGTTACGCAATGGCTTCTAACAAGACAGGGGTATGTTCGGGGGTGTGTTCGATTGAACAGGGGTAAATCTGATTACCACAAACAACCCGACAATCCCTCCAAATCACCAAAATCCACCCGAAATCACCGAAATTGACTTTATTTGATACGGATTTCCCATTTTATTGGTTTTATTGACTTAGCACGTAGTGCCATAGTACTAAGGGGGTATAAGGGGTGCGTTCGATTGAACAGGAGTAATGTTCTGGCTTTGAATTCGCCCAGATTTCCTTTTTGGATCCCTATCCCATGACGTTGTTCCCACTAAAAGACACGTTCCTTTGGTCATTACCCAGAATTCTCTGCTTCTATCTATATTTGCAATACTTTTCGTCTACCTGACCATGTTCCTTTATCCTGGAGTATACTCCAGTAGCGTAAAAGAGCCTATTATTTGGAACAGCTTTGCTTATTATTACTATATTTAGCTATTCTAGTCCATTCTTGTTAGTTCTGGCCCTATTCCAAGTACTCTTGTTGTTTCATTTATCTAGATCATTTATATAAATTATAACTAACCAATCAGATTGCTTGATTTCCCACAACCTGTATGCAGAGTTATCTCCCTTGTGTACAACAAAAGCCAATATCATTCCCAAAGCCAATATCATTCCCAAAGCCAATAAGCTATCGAGCAGTTACTGATAAGTCATTGCTCGAACGACTCGAAGCTCATCGAGCAAATGATCCTTAGAGCAATTGCTCGATCGAGTGACTCGGCATATTGCTCGAATGACTCGAAGTCCGTCGAGCAAATGAGCTATCGAGTAATTGCTCGTTCGAGTGACTCCTCGAACGACTCTTCGACTCATTTCAGTATTTGAGGATACCTATGGCCCGGCATTGTATTATTTGAGGATACCTATCGAGGATACCTTTTACAGGATACTTATCTGAGGATACTATTACCTATATCACAAGGCATACCTATCCCAAATATCCCTTATAAGCTAAAGAGCAAGAGAGTATTTGCTCCATGAGCAATTGCTCGATCGACTCGAAGCTCATCGAGCAAATGAGCCTAAGCTCATCGAGCAAATGAGCTATCGAGTAATTGCTCATTCGAGTGACTCCTCGAACGACTCTTAGACTCATTTTAGAAAAAGGGATTTCATAGCCATAGCCGTTTTCGAAAAAGGGATTCTTAAAAAGGGATTCTGTAAAATGGGATTCCTATTCGAGTCCGTAAAATTTGGATTCCGTGTTTTAACATCGACACTCGAGGGTATTCCCCTTCCCTATTGGAAGAATTCAGTTCAATGGATTGTAGTTCATTCAGTTAAAATTTATTAAGTTTGAAAATTATTAAGTTGAACTTTGTTCAGTTCAAAGGTGTTAACATTGGGATATAGTTAGGGGTTATACTTCATTCAGTTCAAGGGTGTTAATACCGTCATAGGGGTTATAGTTAAAAACTTTCTGGACTCCAAAGGGGTTTTAATTACATAGAGTTCATTCATTTGAAAACTTTGTTCAGTTCAAAGGGTTCATTCAGGTTTGTTCAATTTAAGGGGGTTAATATTGGGTTATATTTAAGGGTTATAGTTCATTCGGTTGATAACTTTGTTATGGTCAATTCACTTCGATAACTTCATTGGATCTTTGTACACTTTGTTCTGTTCCCATCCATCTTGGTCGTATTGGATCTTTGTTCACTTCATTCGAACAGGTGTCTTGTATCTGTTCATAATTCAGTTCTGTTCACTTCGATCTTGGTTGTGTTGGATCTTTGTTCACTTTGTTCTGTTCTGTCTGTCCAACTAGTTCGATCAATCTGACTAGTTTGACATTCGTTCAATTTGTTATGTTTACTTCGTTGTTTTGTAGTGACTGGTTGTATCTGTTCAGAGTCTTGTAGTCATTGTTGAATTGGTTGTTATCAATCCCTTTCCATACCCTCGAATCCAAATTTTACGGACTCGAATAGGAATCCCATTTTACAGAATCCCTTTTTAAGAATCCCTTTTTCGAAAACGGCTACGGCTATGGAATCCCTTTTTCTGAAATGAGTCTAAGAGTCGTTCGAGGAGTCACTCGAACGAGGAATTGCTCGTTAGCTCATTTGCTCGATGGGATTCGAGTCGTTCGAGCAGCATGTCGAGTCACTCGATCGAGCAATTACTCGATAGCTCATTTGACAAAAAGGGATTCTCCAGAAGGCACCCCAATTTCGGCACCCCTTTTTGGAAAACATATGGCCTTCGGCACCCTTTTTTCTGAAATGAGTCTAAGAGTCGTTCGAGGAGTCATTCGAACGAGCAATTACTCGATAGCTCATTTGCTCGATGAGCTTCGAGTCCTTCGAGCAATTGCTCATGGAGCAATTGCTCTTAGGCTCATTTGCTCGATGAGCTTCGAGTCGATCGAGCAATTGCTCATGGAGCAATTACTCTCTTGCTCTTTAGCTTATAAGGGATATTTGGGATAGGTATGCCTTGTGATATAGGTAATAGTATCCTCAGATAAGTATCCTATAAAAAGTATCCTCGATAGGTATCCTCAGATAATACAATGCCGGGCCATAGGTATCCTCAAATACTGAAATGAGTCGAAGAGTCGTTCGAGGAGTCACTCGAACGAGCAATTACTCGATAGCTCATTTGTTCGACGGACTTCGAGTCATTCGAGCAATATGCCGAGTCACTCGATCGAGCAATTGCTCTAAGGATCATTTGCTCGATGAGCTTCGAGTCGTTCGAGCAATGACTTATCAGTAACTGCTCGATAGCTTATTGGCTTTGGGAATGATATTGGCTTTGGGAATGATATTGGCTTTTGTTGTACACAGGGGAGATAACTCTGCATACAGGTTATGAGAAATCAAGCAATCTGATTGGCTAGTTATAATTTATATAAATGATCTAGATAAATGAAACAACAAGAGTACTTGGAATAGGGTCAGAACTAACAAGAATAGACTAGAATAGCTAAATATAGTAATAATAAGCAAAGCTGTTCCAAATAATAGGCTCTTCTACGCTACTGGAGTATACTCCAGGATAAAGGAACATGGTCAGGTAGACGAAAAGTATTGCAAATATAGATAGAAGCAGAGAATTCTGGGTAATGACCAAAGGAACGTGTCTTTTAGTGGGAACAACGTCATGGGATAGGGATCCAAAAATGGAATCTGGGCGAATTCAAAGCCAGAACATAACTCCTGTTCAATCGAACGCACCCCTTATACCCCCTTAGTACTATGGCACTACGTGCTAAGTCAATAAAACCACTAAAATGGGAAATCCGTATCAAATAAAGTCAATTTCGGTGATTTCGGGTGGATCTTGGTGATTTGGAGGGATTGTCGGGTTGTTTGTGGTAATCAGATTTACCCCTGTTCAATCGAACACACCCCCGAACATTCCCCTGTCTTGTTAGAAGCCATTGCGTAACATAGCAACCACGTGCTACCATAGAAACCAAGATGGCGGCCTCCAGTATACAAAATGGACGACGGAAACACGTATCACCCTAACAACACGCGCTGCGCATGCGCACTCACACCACGTATCACTATGGAGATGACGTCACAACATGGCCGCTCACGCGGGTTACCATGGCAACACAACATGGCGGCACTACGTCACGTGACTATGACGTCACATGAGATCCGGCAATGAGATCCGGCAAAGTACCCTCGAATCGTGCATGACATACTACTCACGTCAATGCATTTCCTTTTGCAAACGAAGGGAGATAATTAACACAGAGTTTTACCAGTGCACTGAAAGAGAGGAGCTTTCAGACCTACCAATTTATGGAAAAACAAAACCTACTGTCCAAACGCTCGGGCGTTACTTTTATGAGTAAGACAGTGCAATTGTAAACTGTAATCTGAACTCCATTTTCTCTTATTTTGTGGACTTGATAAATATAGGCATAAAGAGTTGGTATGACCTTGAATATCTGTAAACCATTAGTGGGAGCCTCAATGCTGCGTCTTTTCTTTTACTTTGAATGTGCTCTTTCCTAAATGGTGTGCTCTGTACATAGTAAAGCCCTCGAATTGTCAAATAGATCATAGGAATGGATATATAAACAGTATTGTTCTCCATAATGCAAAATCTGATTGAGGTTTGCTGTGTACAGCACATACAATAACTTTTGATGACCTTCAAATATTCAGCAGAAGACATTTTCCCTGTTCGCAGTCATGAACATTATATATTTTTGCATGTACAATTTTTTGATTCAATCAGCTGAATTTTTTTTTTCGATTTTTTTTATTTTTTTCCAAAGGGTACCCCGTTTTGAAATTCTTGAAAAAAAGCAAAAAATATCGTTTGCCTATTTCTCAATACAAATAAATTCTGTAGGCAAAAGTACCTTCCTTTTCGCTCTTCCGTCAACTGGTATGTCTTCTTTTGAGTATACAAATTCTCATTCTGCGAATTCAATTTTTTCAGCCTGACTATAGAAGCAATAATGAGGTACATGCACACTATCACTTTCCAGTGTATTATCAAAGCAGCACAGGGATGGACTACATACAAATAATATATGAACACACACAAGGCAAGTCTTTAAAAAAAAAGTCATCGATATTGGATCCAAACATAGAGAATATCTATAAACTCATTCATTTATACGGTGGCTGATTTAAGCCACCCTCAATACTTTTTTATCTCGAGATCTCGAGATAATATCCCAAGATCTCGAGAAACTATCTCAAGATCTCGAGATAATTATCTCAAGATCTCGAGATAATATCTCGAGATCTCGAGATAATATCTCAAGATCTCGAGAAACTATCTCAAGATCTCGAGATAATATCTCAAGATCTCGAGATAATATCTCGAGATCTCGAGATAATATCTCGAGATCTCGAGAAACTATGTCGAGACCTCGAGATAATATTTCGAGATCTCGAAATAACATCTCAAGATCTCGAGAAACTATCTCAGGATCTCGAGGTAATATCTCAAGATCTCGAGATAAGCATATATAATCGGTGTCACCCTTTGATCATTAGCATGGATTCATTCAAACTGTTTATTCACTTGTCACATCTTTTCCGAGTGCAACATATTCGTGCCCCCCCCCCCCCCCCACACACACACACTCCGACCCCCCCCCCCCAATAACAATTACACGAATCCACTTCTGTCACTCAGAAGACTTATCAACCAATCACCTTGTTGCGAAGTTATGAGAGCCCACCAACTCTCAGCCCAGCACTACCAGCACTACCAGCACTAATATAAGCCGAGTCCCGTCATCCGGACTTGCACTTGCTTGTGTCCTGTTCCCACTCCAAACCCAAAGTGTCAACCTAGCACCCGGTACCTCCTAGTGCATACTGTAATGTTTTTTTTTTACCCTAAAACTCAACGATTTCTCACTTCTTTTCCTCCCAGCCCATGCTGATTGTAGTGATGTTTACCCTAAAACACAAAGTTTAATCACTACTTTACAAGACACACACCCATAAATACTAAATATTTCCTTCTAGTTCGACATTGAATGGAGTGTTTTGTACCACAACTCACAGAGTTTACTCACTACTTTGCAAGACACAGACCCGTAAATACAAATAGCTCCCCCAGCTCCACCCTGAAAGATTTCATCCCCACTTCCTTGGTTGATTTTTCACCTACTTTCCACTTTGCTGAGACATACAACATAAGTTTAACCCCATTCCCGCGTCCATTTTTACCGAGCAAATCGACGGTGCTACCCGATGTATAATAACCCTACACCAGCGACAGCTATAAACCTACCCTAGGATTCCCTTTCCTCTCGTTGGTTTGAAAAGCGTGGTTTACGCGTAACTAGTTACCTCCAGCTGATACTGCTTCCGGACGAGTGATAAAGGACCTCACTTATTACCAAAGACAGTGTTAGGAAAGGGTTTGCCCAGTACAAGGCTGCAGTTGCTAGACAAAACCGTGAATTTATGGTCAATACCCAGTAATCTCCTGACACACAGGAGCCGTTCTCACAATTACACACCCAAGCTGAAACCCATAATCCTGAGCCAAAGAGGCGAATAGAATCCCCCCCCCCCCCTCTCCTGTGAATCCCAAACGTGGCAGGATGGGCATGACTAACATTGTTTCCACACAAAACCCAATTACATGTAGTAATGAAAAGAGTGACCTGTCGCCCGACAAGTCTCAACGGTCCATACACCTTTCACACTCCTCCAGAGACATACCCGAAAGTGACAACTCCAATGGTGATATACAGTCCCGCGCATATATAGAAGGACAACTTGAACCCGATTCCCAGTATCTCCGAACAAGATGAAGCACCCTCAACGTCGTTTACTGCCACCCTTAACCAGCTGCAATATGGCACCCCAATTAATCATACGATCCTCCGTGATCATATACTCTCACCCGCTCACAGGAGGTCCCCCAGTACTTGTGACCCCACCCGCAACGTCAACTCATGAATCGACTGTAATACAGGACATCCCGTCCCATAACATTGATTGGTCTCCTATGTTCTCACCGGCTGAAACCCATTCCAACCTGGGAAACCTTAATTTCGCCATCCATGAGAACATAGTTCCACCAGGACCACGAGCCACTCCCTCTTAACTAACAAGATGACACAGACACACACCCAATTTATGAGAGCAACATCTTGCCCACCCAAACCCCGATACCGCATCACACCATTGATTTGTCCTCCAACAATACCCAACTATGAATACACGTTTCATACTACCAACAATACCCCTCAAAACGACACCACTGCGAGGCACCCTGCAATGATAGTCGAAACTCAAACCCGTGAACATACCGCCCGGTTTGACCTATCGCTGCTGCAGCTCCCAAAAAATGTTTGACCCAATTGGCGGTCCTCCCAAATAAGCGAAAGAGTCCCTCCCGCCAAACAGTGAACCCCGCAGTGTTCTGTTGAAAAGATGTCCCCGCGACATTTGAAACAATAAACAATAAGTAGCACCCCACTTTCTAGTTTGCTACTCCCGGTCCCACCGTAGATTAACTGGCCATCTGGTGCCTCCCTCCAGCCTATATCAAACAAACCCCTTTTGGGACGCAACAACAGTTTCCCTTTCTCCTAGTACCATAAAAGGTAAGTGGGACCCTCCTCAAGAGGACTGAAGCCTGGCTTTTAGCCTGCCAATGATATAAGGGAAAGATGCTCTCATAACACAAGAGCATCGCCTGCCCCTACCTGGTTATAACACATCCACTCCCTCTTTTTCGCTACTCCGTTTCCCACAAAGAGCCCCTTTCCCGACAGACCCGTGTAGTTCCCTTGATCCCCGATTTATCGGCAATCATGGATGGCTAAATTAAGGTTTCCCAGGCTGGTAAGTCGGTAAGAACATAGGGGAACAATCAATTTATTTATTTATTTATTTATTTATTTATTTATTTATTTATTTATTTATTTATTTATTTATTTGTTTGTTGTTGTTTAAGGTCACATATTTCTGAGCAATGGCTAATCATGACCATGACAGTTTTACGGGTGGAGGAAGCCGGAGTACCCGAAAAGAACCACCGAGCAACGGCGGGCAACTGTCAGCTCCCCAACATATTAACTCCACACAAGCAGGGTCGGCATTGGTTGAAGGCAGGTGCACCATCGACATACAGTACGCCTTAGTACACAGCGCCACCGTGCCCCCACGTAGGCAATGGGGGTGAAGTGTCTTTCCGGTTCGCGGTTGCCGAACCAAGGACCTCTCGGCTTGTAGCTTGCACGTATACCTACTGAGCCACGGCGCCCCCAGGACCAATCAGTCTTGTGATACGGGATGTCCTGTATTACTGTCGGTTCATGAGTTGACATTGAAGATGGGGTCACAAGTACTGGGTGGGGGGGGGGGGGGGGGGGGGCTCTCCTGTGACCGGGTGAGAGTATGGGATCACGGAGGATCGTATTGTTAATTGGGGTGCCATGTTGTAGCTGGTTGAGGGTGGCAGTAAACGACGTTGAGGGGCTTCATCTTGTTCGGAGATACTGGGAATCGGGTTCAAGTTGACTTTCTTTATATGCGCGGGACTGGATACTTCACTGTTGGATTTGTCACTTGGGGTATCTCCCAGGATAAGTGTGAAAGGTGTATGGACCGTTGAGACTTGTCGGTGACAGGTCAATCTTTTCATTACTAAATGTAATTGGGTTTTGTGTGGAAACAATGTCAGTCATGCCCATCTTGCCACGTTTGGGGTTCACCGGGGAGGGGGGGGGGGGGGATTCCATTTGCCTCTTGAGCTCAGGATTATGGGTTTCAATTTTTCAATTTGGCCCTGGGGGACAGGAGAGTGCTGGATATTGACCATAAATTCACGTTTTTGTCTGGCTTCTGCAGCCTTGTACTGGGCATATCCTTTCCTAACACTGACTCTGGTAATACGCGAGGGCCTTAATCACACGTCCGGAAGCATTATTACGCTTAATCCAGACCTTTCAAACCAACGAGAGGAAAGGGAATCCGACGACAGGTTTATAATTATCGCTGATGTAAGGTTATTATACACCGAGTAGCATCGTCAATTTGCTCGCTCAAAATGGACGCGGTATGGGGTTAAAGTTATGCTGTATGACGGGTCCGTGGAATAACAGCGTGTCAAGAGACGATGTGTCTCAGTCACCAAAGCGGAAAGTAGGTGAAAAATCCACCAAGGGAGTGGGTGATTGGTTTCACTGTGGGGGGGGGGGGGGGGGGGGGGGGTTGAAACCTTTCAGCGTGGAGCTATTTGGTATTTTCGGGTCTGTATCTTACAAAGTAGTGAGTACACTTTCTGAGTTGTGGTAAAAATCACTCCTTTTCAATGTGGAGCTGGAAGGAAATATTTGGTATTTATGGGTGTGTGTCTTGTAAAGTAATGAATAAACTTTGTGTTTTAGGATAAAACTCACTACAATCAGCGTGGAGCTGAGAGGAAAAGAAGTGAGAAAACATTGAGTTTTAGGGTAAAAAACACTACAGTATGCATTAGGAAGTACCGGGTACTGGATCAACACTTTGGATTTGGAGTGTTAGACAAACACAAACTTTTCATCTTGTAAAGTAGTGAGAAAACGTTGTGTTTTAGGGTAAAGTCGCACAGTAGGTACTGGGAGGTACCGGGTGCTGGGCTGACACTTTGGGATTGGGGTGGGAACAAGACACTAGCAAGTGCAAGCTCGGATGACGGGACTCTGTTTATATTAGTGCTGGCCTGAGATTTGATGGGCTCTCATAACTAATAAGCAACAAAGTGGTTGGTTGATAAGTTATTCACTTTTCTGAGTGACAGGAGTGGATTCGTGTAATTGTCATGGAAGGCATAAATATGTTGTAGTCGAAAAAGATGCGACAAGTAAATAAACAGTTTGTGTGACAGGAGTGAATTCATGCAAATGATCAAAGGGTGACACCGATTATATATGCTTATCTCGAGATCTCGAGATATTATCTCGACATCTCGACATAGTTTCTCGAGATCTCGAGATATTATTTCGAGATCTTGAGATATTATCTCGAGATCTTGAGATATTATCTCGAGATCTTGAGATAGTTTTTCGAGATCTTGAGATATTATCTCGAGATATTATCTCGAGATCTTGAGATAATTATCTCGAGATCTCGAGATAGTTTCTCGAGATCTTGAGATATTATCTCGAGATCTTGAGATATTATCTCGAGATAAAAAAAATACTGAGGGTGGCCTAAATCAGCCACCGTACATTTACATTTCCACCAATACATAATATAAGGATGAGAAGTCAGTAGAAACTAAGTTGCCAATGTCAAACAAATCGCATGTTTCTTTCAGTATTTCTACACTGCAAAAAATATAGATTCTCTTTAGAACCAAAACTGGTTCTAATCTTGTCCCTGAGATGGAACCAGCTCTGTTTAACCCTTTACCCAACGTAACGGCCAAAACCGGCCAGCGCTATTCACGAATATTGCAAAGTAATTTTCATTTTTTTTTCATTTTTTGTCTCAAAAACATAGGTTATGACGCCTCGTTGGAACGAGCTCGGTGAGCTCGTTCCAACGAGGGGTCATAACCTATGTTTTTGAGACAAAAAATGAAAAAAAAATTTCATTCAAGAATTTTGTTTGCAAAAGTGTCGTCTGCTTTCCATGTTAGGTAAAGGGTTAAACAGTATTTATTTCAAATCAGGGGTTATAAGCTATGTTTTTGAAGCCTGACACAAAAATTTCTCGTGTGACTAAACTTTTTAAATTCTCTACTCCAAAAGCATAGCATATGACCCTCATTGGAACGAGCTCGTCATGCTCGTTCCAGTGAGGGGTCATAAGCTTTGTTTTTTTTTAAGCCGAACACAAATTTCCTCTCTTAAATTACGAATAAGGGTCATAGTTTGGACACAGCGGGGCCAGGAAGTTCACGAAAATCATCAACAGAGTTCAAAACGACTTGCTTATCATTTTCAAAACAATATCTGAAGATATCGAAATTAAAAAGTATTTTGGTGCAATTATTTCTACTTTTTAATCGACCGTGGACTGCATCTTCGAATGATCTGGCCACGTATTGTAGTCGGGAGTGCTCTATATATGGAGAGAAAAAATTTGAAGTTAAAATTCTATTGACATGCGACTCTGGCTCCCACGATGAATCCACTCTCTGTTTCCGACCCATTTGATCAAATACTGATAATCCTGGAATTAAAAAATACGAGTTTTAGTTTAATTGTGTATGTCGAATCTGCAACCTGTATGTGCGTTGATAGTTATATAAAAAGTTATTTAAATTTCTGTACAAAAATACTGCCGGATTGTATTTAAATCGTCCTTTTCTTCTTGTTCAATTTTATGCAATTTAAAGGTGTGAAACGGCTTGTCTGTATTTTAAGTTTTGTGGTCAATTACTGTGTGACCCACGGCAGAAAGGACAATGGACAAAAGGATTTCACACCAGATGGAAGTAAGATGATAACTGGAAAGCTAATAACATTGTCTCAACAACACAAACGAGATACTGAAGTGTTTAGCTTAGTGAACTCATTTCGCTCGTAAAAATGTTTTATCGTACATATATATATTCTTCACTCTATTGTTAGGAATACGTATTAACGATTTTTTTTTATCAGAATGACTGCTTTCTAAGCTGATAAGTTGAAAATGTTAAAAACGAATGTCTACCTACATTTCCTGGAAATCTTCATTTTTCCACTTGAATGGTGTCAGGGCAAAGCCAGCCTAAATATAGGGGCAAGGGGCCTCATATTTAAAGATATTGTAAGTTCAAAATATATTCCGCATCAAGGCGAAAAACACACATGAATTTCACTTCTCTGTAAAGCTGGAAAAAAACACACGTGGTGTATATCCAGCTTTAGCGCAGGGACCCAGGGGAGAAACGGTATGTTAGATAAGGTCTAATCTCATTTAATTTATACAGTAGTCGCGAGTCTTACGAGACGTAATCGGTTGGTGGCAAGATGTCGTCACGGCCAATTGAGAAACGAGATTCTAAAACGATAGAAATGTCTATCGTATCGTCACCTGATCATTAGGTAGCAATAATGGCAAGAACGAATCGGTTTTCTCGACGACAAGTGAAATTACCGTTAAGTCACGCGCGAGATGACTTGTATTGATTTTGTCTCGATATATGTCATCTCCCACCGTTTTGACAGGTGGACAGATGAGCGTCGGTCCACCTGACAGTTTAGGGTAAAAAGTATATATACCTTGAAGAGCAGAGCATTAGACACACACTTGGGGTCACACACACGTTGGCGAAGTCCAGGACAGGCGGACTCTGTTTCCTGGCATAGGGGTACCTTCGATCACAGGACCCTGAAACGGCTGGAATCGCCAGAGAGGGCATTCCAGGATTGATTTAGCTTAAGGTCGATAGGCGGCTACAAGTGCCAAATTCGTTGAGAAAGGACACCCAAGGTGGAACGTTAAAGTTTAGATTGTCGAGTAGCAGGTATCAGCCTGCAATAGTCAGAAGTGTAGGTTAATTGTATTGTGCGTATTAACCCTTTGAAGCGTCAGACTGATTGCGTTCTGAGTAGTTTGTTTTGCTGTCGAAGCATCGTAATACCGACTGGAGATCGGTGTGAGTGAAATTTCGCCCTAGCACAAAAAGGGGCATTTGTGAATCGTGAATTCAACCAGGAACGGTGAATATTTCAATAGGACTTTCACGGAGGACTTTCAAAAGGCACATAAGGTATGAGTAGACAATATCTGACCCAAATCAGAAGTACGGTGGCTTTATAGATGACGAACATTGCTGGTCGGAACCCTCCGACAGCCAGAGGTACAGTTACGCGCAGACGTTGACATTTGAGCCTAAACGGGTGAAGCTCTTATGGCGAGCTCACAGTAATAACATTTCAGATTTGTGAAGCTCTTATGGCGAGCTCACGGTAGTAACATTTCCAGTGTGTAGACTATAGTGCCAGTACAGGGCTATAGAATGACTATATGATTGTTGAGAATTGTTTAACCCTAGCGACCCATTTTCTGTGAAAAGAATCGAATTGTTGATTGTTGAAATATTGAAACGGATTTATTTTTATGTGTAAATAAAAGAATCGTTGTTACTTTAAATCATTCTTTCCATTATACAGCCTGAAGTGATTAGGAATCACACCTAACGGAAATCGAACCTATTTCAGGCCAATTTGGCAGAGAAGGAACCACGGCGTCGGTCTAACTCAGCTCCCTGCGCCGAGTTCGCGACACTTGGATTCCGACCCTCCACGTTGGTCTAATTTTCCCGCAACTTCATCAGCGGGACAAAATAACCCCACGTCAGCCCAGGCCTTACGGGGCCTCAGGTGTCCCTGACATTGATTGGCGAGGCTACCAGGATATTTCTAAAAGGTAAAAAATGGCTATATGGAAATTTTGTTTTATTTTAACGGCGGTTCTGTTTAGGTTTTGACGCGTTCGGTCAGTTGATGCCGTTCAAGGGTTTAATATCGCAATACAGTAGTCCCCAAAAGGATACTTAATAGCCACTATAACTGCGGTAGGTTTCAGAATATTTGGGGCGTTTAATTACCTTAAATTACAGAGATAAATTAGGATCAATTGCCATATTTTTTTTTCTTTCTTTTCCTTCTTCATTCTTTCTGACGAGTGTTGAAGATAGAAAGAAAAAATCAAAATGGATGTTGTTACACCCCTCGCCCAACTGGTATCATTAGGCAAGGAAATGGGCCTTGAGGGAGCTGAACTTCAGAAGTTCGTTAAAGATGAGCAGAAACGTGAGGCCAAGGAGATTGCCTTACGTAATGACGCAAGGGAGAGAGAGGCCCAAGCAGCGAGGGAGGCAAAAGAGCGAGAGATCCAATTAGAACGAGAGCGCGAGAAAGACGCAAGAGAGGCAAAAGAGCGAGAGATTCAGTTAGAAAGGGAGAGAGAGAAAGAGGCGAGAGAGAGGGAAGCCCAATTAGCAAGGGAGGCAAGGGAGGCAGAACGGGAGCTCGAACAACAGAGGCACGAGAGAGAATTAGAGCTCCTCAGAGCAAGGGCCGATGTGGAGAATAAAAGTCGGCGCTCAGGGGATGGGAGTGCAGGGGTAGCAATTCATGCCCCACGCCCCCACCTCGCTCATTTTAATGAAAACACAGATGACTTGGACTCGTACTTGGAGAGGTTCGAGCGTTTTGCCTCCAGTCAAATGTGGCCAGAAGACACATGGGCTATGTGCTTGAGCCCTTTGTTGTCAGGTAAAGCCCTCGAGGCTTATACCAGTATGCCTCCTGCACTTCTTAACGACTACAGTGAGCTGAAGAATGCCATCCTTCGGAGATACCAGCTCACTGAAGAAGGATTCCGGACCAAGTTCCGAGAGATTAAGCAGGAGAAGGGAGAAGTACCTCAGTATTTTGCCCGAGCTAGGCGGTACTTTGACCGCTGGACTGTTCTCGCAGAAGTGAATGAGTCATATGGAGCCCTGCGAGATCTATTTCTCCGGGAGCAGTTTTTAACTACATGCTCCAAGGAGTTGGGCCTGTTCATCAAGGAAAGGGGTCCGCCCACCTATGATGAGATGGCAACTGTGGCAGAACGCTACATCGAGGCCCACGGTGGGAGTGTAAACGCACCCAAATCGGCTAGGGGTGGGGCAAACGGGTTGGCAATGGCACCCGTAAGGCAACACCACCCCGATCCTCCTGCGTCGCAGACCAGCCGGAAGGGGAGCGCTCCCAAGGACACCACTTGTTTTATCTGCAACAAGCGGGGTCATATTGCCAGGGACTGCTGGCAGAAGCAGGTTAGGACCACTGGGAACATTAGACCACCTCAGCAGGGGGTCGGGAACGCAGCACCAAGGGGTTGGAAGCAAGGTGACCGCGTAGATCCAGGGCCCAGTAGGCAGACGGCAGCGTTCTGTCAAACTATCGGTCCAGAACGCAGTCCCTTCCGGGAATGTTTACAAGAGGGAGAATTAAGGCTGGAAGGCGGGAAGGTTGTCCCGATAATAAGTGGCATGTGTGAGAGGCTCACAACTTCGCAGGAGAAGGTTGATATGCCAGTGTACCCAGGGTATATGGGACAAAGGGAGATCCGTCTGCTCCGGGATTCTGGGTGCTCCTCTGCAGCGGTTAGAAAGCAACTGGTTGACGACAAGCAATTGTTGGGGCGCGACCATTTGTGTATTTTGATAGATGGGACCGTTAGAAGGTTCCCCATCGCGAGGATAACTGTGGATACCCCATTTTATTGTGGCGAAGTGGAAGCCATGTGCATTAAATCACCTGTGTATGACCTGGTCATAGGTAATATCCCAGGGGTGGGGGCAAGCCCTGATGAGTTATGGTCCAGGGATAGGGGGCCAAGTGAGGGCCCAACGAGTAAGGAAGGGAAGGTTCCCAGGGGAACCAATCCGATGGTCCAGGGGATGGCCCCTACACGCCGAAATGTCGGGAAGTTTCAGGAGGGACGACTCCTGTCCAATTAGGGAGAAGGGGCCGCAGGCGGTCCAGGCGAAACGCCAAACAGCGAGGGAACCCAATGGGATCATTGGGGAAAGACCCTCAAGCAAATTTATGTGGGGGAGTTGAGCGCCCCAAGAAGTCAGTGTCACCCGTGTGGAGAGGGGAGGCCAGACCCACGCAAATGGCTGGGCAAACTTCCCCAGAATTGAGAGGACACGGGTCAACACAAGTTGAGTATGTTAAAGTGGATGGGACCGCTAAGATGGGTGCCCAGGGGGGCCGAGGAAAGGGTCCACAAATCAAAGGAGAAGCATCCTAGGTGGCGGAGACCACGCAGTGAGTGCCGGGGGCACGCAGCGCCCAAGGTGCGCAAGAAATCATTGCAATGGACCGGGGGGTCGACGGCACAAGGACCAAGGGCGGCCGGTGTCGTTCGGACGAAGGTAATCGCCGGGACGAGTGAGCCTGGGGGATATAGCGCCAAGGGAAGCTCTTGGGAATGCGACAATGACAGGGTATGGGGACCCTGGTGGAATACCCGTAGGAATAACGGGGCGAGAAGTAGGGGTGTGTCAAGGGTTACCAAAGGGGATACTGGGAACCGGGCCCCTACCAATGGTCGGTGGTTATAAAGAAGCAATACTTGGGTGGCTGTGGGCCTGGTGTCTGGGACGGGGACTCCAGTCGCAAATGTTTTTGTGGATGAGGTGATGAGTTTCGTAAACCCGGAGTTAAGGCCCGGAGGAATTTTCTTATTTTAGTATTATTGTTGCTCTGACTGCTGACTAGAGTTGGTTGTGAGTGCGAATGTGAGATACACTGCCCCGTTCGTCGCATGTGCGTGAACGGGGAGCCTGTGTGTCGAGTTTTGTGAGTGTGAGGCACACTAACCCCGTCTGTCGCAAAGGCGCGGTCGGGAAATCTGTGTGTTGAATGTGTGAGTGTGTGAGGCACAAATTTAATCCCGTGGTTGAGCTTTGCGAGGGTGAGGCTCAACATAATGCAGGGGTCGTTTGCCCCTTCACAAGTCATAGGGGAATGGGAGGCGAAGTTACACTCCGTTGGAATTAACCCATCTGACGCAAAGGCGCGGACGGTGTTACTCGTCGGAGTGAGTGCCAAGTGAACTGTTTGCAAAATGGGCGAATGTGTATAAAGATGTGTATGTTTAAGTGTAAATATATAGTATTAGAGAGAGAGAGAGAGAGAGAGAGAGAGAGAGAGAGAGAGAGAGAGGGAGGGAGGGAGGGAGGGAGGGAGGGAGGGGAGGGATGGAGGGGGGAGGGAGAGGGGGAGGGGAGGGGGATGGGGGGAGGGGAGGGGAGGGGAGAGGGGGAGGAGGAGAGGGGAGAGGGGGGGGGGTAGAGGGGGGAGAGGGGAGAGGGAGGGGAGAGAGAGAGAGAGAGAGAGAGGAGTGTGTGTGTGCTGCAAATCTAAGGATAAGGCTACTCTCCATATGTAAAACCCGCAAGACGGGAGCATGTGGTAGCGAGTGTGTCGTGGGAATCGACATGGCCGACGCATGAGCCCGGTCATGACCCCCACGACCCACTAGGGTACAGTTTTGTAGTCTTGAACATGATGGGGTAGATTGTAAAAAGGTGTGAGAGGCGAGCGTGCGTGGCTTTGCCCCTTGTGTTTTAAGAGATACACAGGGTGTTTTCTCTCGGGAAGGGAGTTGTCAGGGGCAAAGCCAGCCTAAATATAGGGGCAAGGGGACTCATATTTAAAGATATTGTAAGTTCAAAATATATTCCGCATCAAGGCGAAAAACCCACATGAATTTCACTTCTCTGTAAAGCTGGAAAAAACACACGTGGTGTATATCCAGCTTTAGCGCAGGGGCCCATGGGAGAAACGGTATGTTAGATAAGGTCTAATCTCATTTAATTTATACAGTAGTCGCGAGTCTTACGAGACGTAATCGGTTGGTGGCAAGATGTCGTCACGGCCAATTGAGAAACGAGATTCCAAAACGATAGAAATGTCTATCGTATCGTCACCTGATCATTAGGTAGCAATAATGGCAAGAACGAATCGGTTTTCTCGACAAGTGAAATCACCGTTAAGTCACGCGCGAGATGACTTGTATTGATTTTGTCTCGATATATGTCATCTCCCACCGTTTTGACAGGTGGACAGATGAGCGACGGTCCACCTGGACAGTTTAGGATAAAAAAGTATATATACCTTGAAGAGCAGAGCATTAGACACACACTTGGGGTCACACACACGTTGGTGAAGTCCCGGACAGGCGGACTCTGTTTCCTGGCATAGGGGTACCTTCGATCACAGGACCCTGAAACGGCTGGAATCGCCAGAGAGGGCATTCCAGGATTGATTTAGCTTTAGGTCGATAGGCGGCTACAAGTGCCAAATTCGTTGAGAAAGAACACCCAAGGTGGAACGTTAAAGTTCAGATTGTCGAGTAGCAGGTATCAGCCTGCAATAGTCAGAAGAGTAGGTTAATTGTATTGTGCGTATTAACCCTTTGAAGCGTCAGACTGATTGCGTTCTGAGTAGTTTGTTTTGCTGTCGAAGCATCGTAATACCGACTGGGAGAGCGGTGTGAGTGACAATTTCGCCCTAGCACAAAAAGGGGCATTTGTGAATCGTGAATTCAACCACGAACGGTGAACATTTCAATAGGACTTTCACGGAGGACTTTCAAAAGGCACATAAGGTATGAGTAGACAATATCTGACCCAAATCAGAAGTACGGTGGCTTTATAGACGACGAACATTGCTTCGTCGGAACCCTCCGACAGCCAGAGGTATCAGTTACGCGCAGACGTTGACATTTGAGCCTAAGCGGGGTGAAGCTCTTATGGCGAGCTCACAGTAATAACATTTCAGATTTGTGAAGCTCTTATGGCGAGCTCACGGTAGTAAACATTTTCCAGTGTGTAGACTATAGTGCCAGTACAGGGCTATAGAATGACTATATGATTGTTGAGAATTGTTTAACCCTAGCGACCCATTTTCTGTGAAAATAATCGAATTGTTGATTGTTAAAATATTGAAACGGATTTATTTTTATGTGTAAATAAAAGAATCGTTGTTACTTTAAATCATTCTTTCCATTATACAGCCTGAAGTGATTAGGAATCACACCTAACGGAAATCGAACCTATTTCAGGGCCAATTTGGCAGAGAAGGAACCACGGCGTCGGTCTAACTCAGCTCCCTGCGCCGAGTTCGCGACACTTGGATTCCGACCCTCCACGTTGGTCTAATTTTCCCGCAACTTCATCAGCGGGACTAAATAACCCCACGTCAGCCCAGCCTTACAGGGCCTCAGGTGTCCCTGACAAATGGTAATGAACTTAATACACTGTAAAAATAAATTATAATCAACCGGACAATTTATGTGGTCCTAGACGTATTCATATGGCCTATCTATTGGCCTATAGCCCATCATTTGGAATAACTAAATTTCCACTAAGCAACTACTGTTGTCATCTCTGTACACTTAATTATTTATGCTTTTTAAACTTTTGGAAAATTTGTCGCCGCCCTCCCCCCCCCCCCCCCAACATAAAACTACGCAAAAACAAAACACATTAAACTAACCTAAAAATAAATGTAAATGTTTTAGTAGACAGCTTATACTCGAGAGGTTGCGGAAATCGGCGAGCGATATCACATTGGTGACCGTCGGGGGTGTGATGGAGTGGGGACAAATATCCTGAGCATAAAAAATATCAGCGCGCGGAGGGGGGGGGGGGGGGGGGGGGGGGCTGTTTGAATTGGCATTTGTCTATGATGTGGAAAGAGCTTCAAAAGAATAGGGTGTGTGAAAAATCATATTTACCTCTTTCGTTTCTCTTCTGGCAATTATTCTCTCCACATAGAATATTTCAGGCAAAACGCGTTTTTGAGGAGCATTCTCTGTGTCAAGTGACAATGTTTTTTTTTCCAGAATCTTACTCTGTTCAGTTCACTGGCGAGCGAACACGTAGCTGCACAGAAAATGTCATGATTAAATGAAATAAATGAAAAGTTTCTGCGCACCGAAGGCGCACAAGGATGATGTGGGATTGAAATCCCTTGCGACCCTAATAACTTTATTTGCTTTATAGCTTTATCTGCTTATAAATCCACGAGAGTCGGGAGCGAGGGCCAATAATCTTATTAAGTTTGAGTGTGCGACTGGCAGTAGGATTAAATGGGGAATGGAATGGTTTCACGCGCCTCAGGCGCACAGGGACGCTGTGGGGCAAGCCCCCTTTCGACCCTCTTTAGCTGTTTAGGGTTTTTCTTTCGATATCAGGGGGGGTGGTGAGTGCGGGATAGCCTCGGGTGCTCGTCAGATGTCCAGGTGAGGATTAAATGAATGAATGAATGAATGAATGAATGAATGAATGAATGAATGAATGAATGAATGAATGAATGAATGAACGAATGAACGAATGAATGAATGAAATGAATGAATGAACGAATGAACGAATGAACGAATGAACGAACGAACACGAACGAACGAACGAACGAATGAACGAATGAACGAATGAACGAATGAACGAACGAACACGAACGAACGAACGAACGAACGAACGAACGAGATGAATGAATGAATGAAATGTTTTAGCGCACCGAAGGCGCTCGGGGACGATGTGGGATTTACAAATCCATTGCGACCGGGGGATTAAATGAACCAGGTGCCGCCATCTATATATGAAAACAAGAACAATGTTACTAAGGTAACACATGCCCCCCCCCCCCCCCCCCCCCCCCACCCCCCTGTGACCTTCACCTTGCAGATGCGACGGAAACTATTGTACGCGTTACACCTTCTGACTGTCCTTAAAATTTGTAAAAAGTTTAACAATTGTAATATGATTCGTTTGAGTTATGGCTGAGACACGAATATTGATGATTTTCAGTGTGACCTTGAAATATGACCTTGACCTTATGGACCTGGCTGTGGTGTGTGACACATCCATCCATTGTCCTTTATAATTGAGCGAAGTTAGATGATTGTAGTCCTAATAGTTTTGGAGTTATGCTTGAGACACGATTTGTGATCCTGAACATATGAAGGTCAATTGCGACCTTCATCTTGCAGATGCGGGGTTAACTATTATACGCGACATACCTTCTGACTGTCCTTAACATTTGTAAAATGTTTAACAATTGTACTATGATTCGTTTCTGAGTTATGGCTGAGACACGAATATTGACCAATTTTTAGTGTGACTTTGAAATGTGACCTTGACCTTGAAGGTACGAACCCGGCTATGGTGTGTGACCCATCCTCCCATGATCCTTTATACTTGTGTGAAGGTGGCCCTTTCGAGTTATTGGCTCGGACACACACACACACGGACACACACACGGACACACGCACACTTCAATCACTATATGCCACCCGACTTAAGTCGGGGGGCATAAAAATTGAAGCCATCCCCCACATCTAGAAAACCACCACATCATAAACCAATAATAGTAACATATCACAGGCGACAGGACAAATTCAACCGTGTAGAGGGAAGGAAATTGGCCAGATAATTTCGACCGGGTCAAGATCCGTTCGCGATCCGATCGAAATTCTCTGTTTTAGTTTGTTTTAGTGATTACAGTACCGCATATGTATTTTTTTGGATATCTCAGCAACTTTCATTTCAAGACAGAGTGGTCTAACTTGGCACAAATATTGGTAATCAGGTGTCCCGATCAATTTTGATTTTTTTTTAAATGTCAAGGTCACGGGTCAGTGAAGATTTCTTTCCTGCAGTTACAGCAGTGCTCTCAAAAATACGCCATCATTGTTTGAACTGGAGGCGAAAACATCGTCTGTCCGTTCGACTGTTTGAAAATGTCTGTGTGTGTCCCGAAAAAAAAACCTTTCACATATGTTAGTTCCAAAGTATTTTGATCAATTATGCATTTACGACCTGTCAGTGAAAGGAAAGTGACCGAGTGAGTTGATAAGTGAGCATTTGTATTGGTGGTCTAAAAAACACACCTTCTATATTTTAGGTGAAGGTCAAATCGTCTTCAAATACTCCAAGCCAGCTGGATAGTGATAGTCCAGAGATCGATTGCGTGCGTCTGTTGCAACAAAATGATAAGTTAGTCGGTGGTTGGCCTCGACCGAGGGCTTTCTAATTTATTTTTCAGCAAGATTTGTTATAATTCAAAAATAAAATAAACGAAAACTATAAATAAATCAATTTCTTTGCACATATTTAAAAAACGTTTCATTTGGAAACAAACTGTAAAAAGGCAAATCCACACAAACTAAATAATTTCACTTCAAAGATAATACGAAGCACAACCACACAATTCGAAGCCTTTAACCCTATGAACTCTAGTGGTATCTTCCTTGCCAGTTCAATGGCACCAATTAGAAGAGTCCATATTCATTATTTGGGGCAGAGCAATCAATATTTTCAACGTGCAGCCCTAAGGCTGCACATTGAAAATATTGATTGATCTACCCCACACATTTACTGAACAGCCATCCTATATAATGACGTTGTGACGTATCATGTTCGTGGCCGGAAAACGGTCGCTAGGGTTCAAAGGGTTAAGTTATCATCCCAGCACTTTAGAATGAAGCACAAATATGAACGACCAGCATTCGGCCAGTTAATTTCTCTCCAATTAGTGAATCATAAATAGAGGAAAGCCAGGTCGGGAGAGTGACAAAAAAAAAAAACAAAAAAAAAAACACACACACAAGGTAAAGAATTTGACCCGGACAAAAAAGCTTCCACTGTTGGAAAATAGTCAAAATATTTCCCCGCATCATTTCAGTGTAATTTTGTTTCTTCAATTTGCACAGTGCTAAATTAATTTGAAATGATCTTTTAAAATATGTGCACGGTCAATACAGTTTGAACTTTTATTTCTTTCATGAGAATTATTTTCTTACTTTCTATAGATATTCTCTTATAGGGCTGAATATAAAGTAAATGACGGGATTGTTAATATCCTGGTATGATCCTTCTCTGGCACTGTTCTCCTATAGAGCCGTCTGCATGGTGAGGTATTAAAGCGGAATGCAACGGGGGTAGGGTGAGAGGAATCATCGTCCCGTGTTGGAGGTTTTGAAAGTGTTTCATGAGCACCATACAGTTAAAACTAGAAGTCCTGTCGCGAACTGTGCGCTTATCTAGACTTAATTGCGCGTAGGAATTGCACGCAGTTGCCATATCGAATGGCATCCAAATCACGGCAGGTTATCCTGGTTACTCATAGCAAACACAGGCAATGTTTCTGCCAATGGACCTCCGGGTTACCCGGAGGTCCATTGGCTGAAACATTGCTTGTGTACAGGTCTAATGTACAGAATTGGATAGCCTTGCTATGGTCATAACGCGTAGATTAACGCGCAGATCGACGTGCTATTTGTGCGCATTTCATGACGGGACTTCTAGTTTTAACTGTAGGCGCAGATAAATTATACTAAAACTCTCTGTAAGGGTCGTTGGTTCATGTCCACGTTCTCTGCCTGAGTTGTGTTCTGTATTTTTTTCACTACCAAACTTGAAATAAGTGAATGAAGCTTACATTTTCAAAAATAAAATATCCCATGGTCTGTTTACTTTCTTGCGTGGCACTGTTTTGCGTCGAAGCATTTCATTCACGTCATAAGATCAATCAGATACGTATCGACCAATCCGATCCATTCTTCGGGGACGTGGCTAGAGGCTTCCGATTTGGGGGTGCAGCGTAATGAATTTCTAACTAGGGGGAGAGCTCGGGAAGGGGGTTTCCCCCTCCCGGTCCCTCCCCCTAGTTGGAAATTAACTACCGAGAATAATTTAGAAAATGAAGCAATGAAAGGGGGCATAAAAGTGATTCTAGTTACTGAAATGCCAACACCTTCATGATAAAATTATCAGGTTATTATTATTTGGTATTATTCTGGGAACTGAATATGTGCTAAACAAATGCTCAAGCTGAGAACTTTGAGCAATTCACACTGTCCTAACATTAAATCAGATCTTATGCAGGAATGATCAGTTTTTGATATTTCATCATTTTGTAACTGTGAATGATGGAATTAACTCAGGATAACGATTTTATATGATGTGATTTTCTTGAAGTGCATTTCGAGGATTTTTTTTTATTACGATAAGTAAACGTGCTGTAGAAATCTCGTATAGATTGACATCATGTATACTTATGAAGCTCGATATTACGTACACTATAGCTGTAAATAGTAACAGTTGGAATTTTTGCCGATTTGAAAGCAAGTTGGAATTTTGGGAAATAAAGGAGACATCACCAAAGAAGCCCTAAAATTCAGATAGATTAAATTTCCAACTACTCATGACTTGCCCTCCGAATTTCCAACTATAGGGAATTTTGGCCAGGATTGGGGGGGGGGGGGGTGCCTCCCCCCCCCCCCTGTTGCCGCGTCCTTGCCTTTCTTACATGGCGTCCTTACACGTTGGACGGATTCAACGTGTGGTATATCCAGCACATTTCTTGATGCTTGTATAGTATCGGGTAACACTGAATACACACTATAATCGTAGTATAAATGACGTTCTGACACGTACTCGTATATATAAACAGGATCCAAGCAGTCGTGGTACAATGTGTCGGAGCTATTTAGGCTCCAAGCCTATATACCAGTTAACAGTACCAGATAACACTTCAGGTAGGCCCGGGCGAAGCTTTGAGTTTCAATTCGAAATCATTTAGGATATTCGAGAAGAGTACGAATCTCTGGAAATTTTAAATACACATTAACCCTTTACCTACACAAATTCACCATTCGAAAAAAATTCCAAAATTTCAACAAAACCATTTCATGAGACACCTCATTGAAACGATCTAATTGAACTCGTCCCAATGAGGGGACGCATGATATGGTTTTGTTGAAATTTGTTGAAAAATTTGAAAAAATAATATTTGAAATAATAATTTTTTTTGCCGTCTGCGTTGGGTAAAGGGTTAAAAGATGATTATCTTCCCTATATACCAGACGGTCTTTAGAATATGATAGACCTCTATATGTACTAGGTCAGTGCGAGCCATCATACGTCCACACAAAGCCAACAAGTTGGCTGCATATGAATCTTTGACGGTACGCAATAGCCAAGTTCAGATCCTGCACTGAGCAACGCCTGGTATATTTAAAGGGGAGATACTTCACGGATACAAGTAGAAATGCGATTCGGTTCGAATTTATTTTAATGCGTATTTGTTTTAAAGGATTGTCGAGCAAGTTATGCCACTTATATTAACGCCTCTGCTGGGCCCGATGGCGCAGCTGTGTCGGATGACTTTCGCAGCGAAAACTTCGTGGCCTCGCTCTTCTCGAATACTACGAAAGGATCTTCCGCCTGCACGGAATGTGTCTCTCTCCACACAGAGGATAGCCATTTTACGTCCCCGACGAAAGGATGGTACGCCGTGACAGTATCAACTCCTCAACTGATGCTGATAGTGAGTGTTCGGACACCTCGAGAACTTTCCCGGACCGAGCATCGATCTCGGGTCTTCTGGCATGAGAGACCATCGTACGTATCCACTCGACCACCAATCTCTTCGATTCACGGTTCAATTCGATGTGAAATCTTTTGTTCGATTGTATTCGAATAAAACATCGGGATTCGTCGCACTTAACCCTTTGATACTTTTGTACGTCTTATGAAGTACGAAATCAAACAGCGCCTTGATACTTTTGTACCTCTTATGAAGTACGAAATCAAACAACGCGTTGATACTTATGTACGTCTTATGACGTACGAAATCAAACAGCGCCTTGATACTTTGTGGTCATTTGTTTTGTTAATATTTTTCGATTGTTAACCTCAATTTCTATTTTCTCCCGAATAGTGCTCAGTGACAACCGTTGAGCCAAAATGTTATCGCAGCTTAAAATACTAATATAATCCTGCTGTCAAGACTTCTTAACTGGTTGAGTGCTAGAAGCCACTATCAGGGCTTTCTAAAATGAGGATATCAGAGCAAAAGCCAACACTCTTTCCTTACGTAAATTTCATATTGATTCAAACACAAATATTATCTTGTTTATATAAATTTGTTTTATTACAGATTATTGGAGAGTACCTATGGGCACTCTCCAATAATTTCTATTAAAACAACTTTTGAATAACAAATTCAAACCAACAAAAATAATCTAGCCCTCAACCAGTTAATCACTAATGTGAAAAATATCTTGTTATTTGTACTTTCCGACGTTTGACGTCGCCTTTTGAAAAACGTTGAAGAAACTGAGGTTCCGCTCCACATATTTTCCAGGCATTTCTAAAAATGACATGCCATATATTCTCTTCAAATGCAAATATTCTGTAACTTAGTTATCTAACCCATAACATGTATTACGTTTCCCAAATCAACAAAAACATATAACACTATTTGACAAAGTAGAAATAAACAATCTGAATGTGGGTGGAATAATTTATTGTCAAAGGCAAGGCTTCAACCTGAAAAATTGCATGAAAAAATGCCCAAACCAGTCATTTTCAGGCACCCAGCAGACTCAAAAGCAGATTTTTTCCACCACCCCCACCTACCTACTCCTGGAACATAGCATCCCCTGTTTCCAAAATTCAAAAAAAAAAATTACATGTTTCCGTTTAATTTTTGCTAACAAACCCGTGTAAAAATTACATTTTAAAAAATAGCCAAGTTTTCGAAGCCACTGTTTCCCATAATTCATCTGGTAATTTACCCCTATGTATCAGATTACTACTTTGGGACCAAAACTTCAAATTCTCTTGTTCAATAAAAAACCTAATGTAATCATATATCTGATACTAAAAATATATCTCTATTTTACATGGCCTTAGTTTCAACATATGCCCTATGTTTAGAATTTCACCCCAGTGCAATAGTGCGAAACTGTAGAGAGGAACCTTAAGAGAAAACAAAGAGTGATCTCCCCTTGGATTTCACTCAAGCAAAAGAATCTGGAGTCTCTCCTGAGTTGAATGAACAAAAACCAAAAGTCTCTATTTTCAACCAGTAAAAAGATACAACATGGCCTGTCTGACTAACGAATAGCTTTTGCGGCCAGTTTTTGCCCGATTTTCACAACCACGCCACACCTCCTCAACCCTCACATTTCTCTGTGACATTTCAGAAAGCATTTTTTTTATTACCACCAGCCACGTTGACTACCCAGGTCCTGTCAATAGCACTGTTAAATACAATCAAAATGTACAAAAATAAGCAGTAATAGCCATTGCTCTGGGGTGAGGTATTGCTCTGTAGATATGAAAGTGTAAACAGCTTAACGGACGGATGACACACAGACATGACACCAATAACCTAAATGAAAAAATAGACACCATGACTGCAAATCTGTGGTGAACAATAACAACCAGTCTGTTCATAATTGCATACATTTGTCATGAATACAAAGCTCGGTGTTTAGGAAAGGCAGTGCTCTATCTTAATGTGTTTTCGAAATCTTGAAGACAATTCAAAACAGATGCGAAATTAGGCTACGTCAATAAATTTCTCCAAATTTCTCCAAATTTCCGCTTATTTCCTTCGAGTTGTGCTGAGATATCACTTGATAAATGTTAACTATCACTAACAATTGCACAAATCAGAAACAATGAAACGTTGTTTGAAAAACAACAAATAAGGAACTTCCTGGTTCAAGAATTGACACCGACTGCAAAATGTTCTTTAATAATAATAATATTCTGTAACTTAATTATCTAATCCATAACATGTATTACATTTCCCAAATCCAAAAAAAACATATAACACTATCTGACTAAGAAGAAATAAACAATCTGAATGTGGGTGGAATAATTTATTGTCAAAGGCAAGACTTCAACCTGAAAAATTGCATGAAAAAATGCCCAAACCAGTCATTTTCAGGCACCCAGCAGCCTCAAAAGCAGAATCTTTCCACCATCCCCACCTACCTACCCCTGGAGCATAGCATCCTCTGTTTCCAAAATGCAAAAAGAAATTTATATGTTTCCGTTTCATTTTTTAGTTACATGTCTGCTAACAAACCCGTGTAAAAATTACATTTTAAAAAATAGCCAATTTTTCGAAGCCACTGTTTCCCATAATTCATCTCGTAATTTACACCCATGTATCAGACTCCAAATTTGGGACCAAAATTTCAAATTCTCTTGTTCAACAAAAAGCCTAATGTAATCATATATCTGATACTAAAAATATATCTCTTTTTTGCATGGCCTTAGTTTCAACATATGCCCTATGTTTAGAATTTCACTCCTGTGCAATAGTGCGAAACTGTACAGCGGAACCTGAATTCCCAGTGACGTTTGAACGTCAGGGTAATTAACCCTTTACCCAACGAATCGCCCGCATCCGCCCGCGTAATATGCAAATTCAGCAGTTTGAAAAAATATTATTTTTCAAAAAATTTCAACAAAACCATATCATGTGACCCCTCGTTGGAACGAGCTCGTCGAGCTCGTTCCAACGAGGGGTCACATGATATGGTTTTGTTGAAATTTTTTGAAAAATTTGAAAAAATGATATTTAAAATAATAAATTTTGATATCGTCTGCATTGGGTAAAGGGTTAAAGCCTCAAAGGGTTAAGGACAACAGTTCCTAAAAGTGTGGTACAAAACGGATTTGGTATATATACTTTATCGAATTAAGAATCCTGTTTTCCAGAAGCAAGGGCGGGTACATTCACTACAGTACTGTAATACACTCTCAAACATAGGATTTTTCAAGCTTTATCATCCATCTTTGCAAAGGGAATAACCGTTTCTAGTCATTCAGGGAGTACCATCACCTGCGTTGGTCCCGTTTTACTAGCAAGAGCAAATGGGCATTCATGACTGCAGTCCAGATGCCATGCCCCCCCCCCCCCCCCACTATCTTCGGACCTGACCCTATTAATAGTTTTTTGTGTAATAGAAAGTCACCAATAGGAGGAGTTACACGCATAGATTAACTTGACAACATCTTGAGGTGGACAAATTGGGTTATGATGTCTTTCACAGACCTTCCAGCAATCAAGCTGTTTAGAGATCAGTGGTCGTCGGTCGTTTTTAAATAAGGGTGTGTGTGTGTGTGTGAGGGGGGGGGGGGGGGCTGTGTCTTGAGCAAAATCAAGACACCTTTTCGTCCAAAAAGGTTTTTGTCAGTGAAACTTCTCGTTAACCCCAAGTTAGTTCAGACTTTTATAAATAAAAGCTTTCATATCTTCGCATTGTTTTCTGCTATTATTAGCATTGCATTGCATTTCTGAAGTAGGAAACCTGGGACGAATTGTCTTTGCAGGTGTAAAACATTGAGCCAATACGTGAATAATTATATTAGCCTTTAACCCTTTACCTAACACGAAAGGAGATGGCACTTGCAAATATAATTCTTGAAGCACTAATTTTTTTTATTTTTTGCGTCAAAAACATAGCTTATGACCCCTCATTGGAACGAGGTCATTGAGCTCGTTCCAATGAGAGGTCATAAGCTTTGTTTTTGTGACAAAAAATGAAAAAGTAATAAAAATGGAATGGTGAATTTTGTGAATATCGCTGACTGGGTTTTGCCGTTACGTTGGGTAAATGGTTAATCGAGTTAGTGTAGGCTACATTTTGACGAAATCTGTCGACATTCAACTAACATCTTGTAGTGATGAATGAGCCCATAAAAAATGTATGTTGTGGACAGTCTTGACTTGTGAATGCAAGGGAGCCGCGAAGATCACCTTCTGGGTAGTGTTAACCTCATTTGTCCTGACTGCACATAACTGTGGAAGACAGAGGAGAAAGTAGGGGTTGCAGGGGCAGAGATATTAAAAAGGGCCCTCTACCCTTCTCCCCAGACTCTGTGCGCAGTTCATAAATTCCCATTGTCTCAAAGTCCCTTCCCATCGTCATTAAAGTGTGAGTCTGGGACACAAGAAGAGGTTAGAATGTTTATTGGTCAGGATTTGCAGCAGTGACAAAGAGGGGTGCCGGTGGTTACGAGAACAAGTAGTTTGAGAGTAGGCAGGACATTTGCGTGTCAAACTACATCTGCACTTTGTATCACTGCTTAGCATAAACGCAGAGAATCATACAGAGAGATCATAGTACATCCTGTTTGAGAAATATCATAACAATAGTCCCTTTCAAATTGTATTTCCTTGCATCTGAGTGGAGAATATTCATATATTTTGGTATTAATGTTTTATGGGCAGAGACCGCCCCAAATCGACGGTTTAACTGGGCTTCCTAAAAGTGATTACACTCTAAAATCAGTTGGGTTTAAAATCAACCCAAATCAATTGGGTTCATATTCACTCAACCCAGCTGATTTGGGTTAATGTTTAAGCCAGTTCATTTTAGAGTCAACCAATTCAAAATTGACAGGGATTTAACCCTTTACCTAACATGAAAAGCAGACGACACTTGCAAAAAAAATTCTTGAATAATTAATTTTTTTCATTTTTTGTCTCAAAAACATAGGTTATGACTCCTCGTTGGAACGAGCTCGACGAGCTCGTTCCAACGAGGGGTCATAACCTATGTTTTTGAGACAAAAAATCAAAATAATTTAAAAATTAATTGACGATTTTTGAGAATAGCGCTGGCCGGTTTTGGCCGTTACGTTGGGTAAAGGGTTAAACGGAGCAGCTGGGCGCACGGTAGCTCAGTGGTAGACTGTTTGACCTCTATGCTAGAGGTCCCGAGTTCGATCCCCGCCCGGGACGACACGCGTTGTGTCCTTGGCCAAGACACTTTATCCCGATTGCCTACATGGGGGCACGATGACGCCGTGTACTAAGGCGTACTGCACGTCGATGGTGCACATGTCTTCAACCGCTGTAGATGCTCGGTGGTTCGCTCCGGGTACTCCGGCTTCCTCCACCCGTAAAACTGTCACGGTCACGATTAGCCATTGTGCATAAGTTTGTGACCTTAAACACCAATAAATAAATAATTAAATAATGGAGCAGCAATTGTTTCCTCCTCTAGGGGATTTGTTTTTAATTGCTCAATTTTCTTTTATTTTCTTGCGACAGAGGATATATCGTCCCTTGAGTGCAGCAAGGCGCCATCTGCTACGCTTTAGCGTAGCAGATGGCGCCTTGTTGCATTCAAGGGAGGATACATATCGTTTGGTGTTTTGAGTAGTCATTAAGAGTATGGTTATATTATGGCTCAGGAGCGGACCGATAAATGTATGTGATGCTGAATGCTAATAACAGTACTGACCTGTTTAGGGCAACCAAGGTTTGTCTTGATGATATGGTGCAATATATGGTAGTCGGGATCATAATATAAAACTCAGACTTTTTTGAAAATTTGATTGTATATAAGTAACAAGCATTCCGGTCGCGGGTGTTTCTCATCTTTTTATTCAGTTAGCATGTATACAGCACAAACAGTCGGTTATGCTGGGCCCAACAACTCGTCTTGGGTGACGGAGACCTTCATATACACGGCTTAGTATATGCAAGGCGTCATCATATAGATTAAGAGCGCTATGGCGGTTGGCGCTACTTGGATGGTTTGATTCAATGGAGAATTGGAAACACTAACGTCCTGATTACTTTTCCAGTCACAAGGAGTAGAAACTTCCGAGTAAATTAAAAAACGTTGTAGAGCTGAAACGGTTAATCGATTAATCGATTAACCAATGATCAACGTCTTGATCGACCAAAAAAGTAATTGATCGATTTGCCGTTACTTTTGAACAACTGTATTATATGGGTTAAGAAAGGAACAAACTTGCTCCAAAACCGTCAAACATTGTCACACTTATTCACATCATTTATACGTGACAAAGTGAAGCATGCAAGTTACGTTCTGACGTTTTTGTTGACTTGCATGGTCATTATACTGTATCAGTAGCTAGAAATGGACATTCTTAACTCTTTATCCAATGCGGGTTGCAGACGATACTTGCAAAATAAATTCTTGAATTAGTGAAAATTTTCAATTTGTCTCAAAAACATAACTTATGACTCAAAGAGCTCGTTCCAATGAGGAGCCATAAGCTAAATTTTTGAGACAAGAAATTGAAAACATAATAAAATTGGGATGGAGATTTTTGGATATAGCGCTGAGTGGTTCTTCCTGCTGCGTTGGGTAAAGGGTTAATGCTGTAAATCACCAACGGTACAGCAATTATTCATCTACCTATTAGAACAAGTTACAGTACGTGGAGAGTGGATTGTAACTAAATCACCCGCGGAGTGGAGTTATCACCCAAACTATAACTTTCAAATTTTATACATATGGACAAAAAACACAAGCAATATTTCAGCCAATGGACCTCCGGGTTTAACCCGGAGGTCCATTGGTTGAAACTTTGCCTGTGCTTGTTGTGCTTTGCAACAAATTTTCAATTATTGCTTGGGTGGAATCTCCACTCTGCGGGTGATTTAGTGATAATGCACTCTCCACGTACTGTATGTGATTAATAGGTTAACCAAGGTTAATCTATGTGATTAATCAATCCAGAAAAAAACCCTTAACCTTTTCAGCTCTAAAACGTTGGTGTTCGACTGTTCTGGTTTGGCCCTTTCAGGATGAGAGAGTATGTGCCCGTTGCTACCGGTCCCCGCCATGTTTGCCCTGTTTGTTTAATGGTGAAATATTTGCTACAACTCATCATACATCCACATGTTCCCTTTCTCACAATTGTTCTAAATTATTTGCACTTTTCCCGGTATCTTTACACTTCTTTTCCTTGTGGTATAGGTTCGTGGTGCACCGTACTCTGAAAACGTATGACTATTTACCTTGCGCCCAAACACTGACATATTATAAATCATATAATCCATTGCGTACATTGTTCCTGGTTGGATGTAATGGAAGCTAATAGAAAGATGGCTACAGCAGTCGATGCCCTTTAAAAAAAGAAGTACAAACATCTCATTACTCTATAAATATGAAAGAGGTTTTAAAATGCTGAAAGACATAAATTTGTTATTAACTGGTTCTGTGCTAGGAGCTAGGGCTGTACGATATTTCGATATACCTGTAATACCGGTATTGAAATCTTCATCGGTTGAATGTCGTCCATTCAATGGGAATACCGGTATATCGTCTGTAACGATATTCGTTTTTAGCGCGCGATGTAAAACATATTAGACTTCGTTTTCCGAAAAAAAATCTGCTAAATCAAACAGCTGAGAGGAGAAACGGTAAGTCTAATTTCACAACTCGAAGAAACGATGAACAGCGAGATGTTACGTGACTTTGGCTTCTTACCTTCGAACTATGCCATGTATCGACAAACAGAATTTTTTAAAGACCTGTGGGGGTGATTAGTTTGTTTGTTCCTAGTAGGAGCCACCATCTACTGAAAAGTGCGGAAAGCCACTATAGTGGCTTTGAACTGCATGCATGACATTGTTACTTATGCTGTAGGAGTAAAAAATGTTCATATAAAATTGTGTTGTTACCATTTCGTGGAGAGTGTGCAAACAGGCATTCTCCAATAAATAGTAACAAAATAATTATGAACAGAATATTTCCAAATTAAAGCTCATCTTATTTGTAGCATTATGTCTTTGAAATAAAATACTCATGTTACAAATGAAAATTAATTTTGCACTCTTACAGTTAACCCTTTACACAACGAATCGCCTGCATCCGCCTGCGTAATATGCAAATTCAGCAGCTGAAAAAATATTATTTTTCGAAACTTTTCAACAAAACCATATCATGTGACCCCTCTTTGGAACGAGCTCGTCGAGCTCGTTCCAAAGAGGGGTCACATGATATGGATTTGTTGAAATTTGTTGAAAAAATTTAAAAAATGATACTTGAAATAAAAAATTTTGAAATCGTCTGCGTTGGGTAAAGGGTTAAGACACAGATGTGCATATGTGCTGTCACTGTCCCATTTGCATTCCTTCAAAATCAAACGTGGCAACTTTATGGTTAGCATGGAGGATTCTGTTCGAGAAGGCGTAAGTATAAGCCTGTTCAAAGTCACTTGTGTTGCGTCACTTGTGTCATACAGAAAACTCCAAGAGTATATTGCGCATTGCAAAGGGAGACAGCACTGCTTGGAGTTTGGGTGTAGACGTGTGTTAACGCTTTGAACCCGAGAAACCGTTATTGCGGGACAGGAATATACGTCATAATTTCATTAAGTAGGGTGACTGTAAAGTGAATGTGTGGGGTAGATCAATCAACATAATATAAAATAGTAATTAGTTCAGCCCCAAATAATGAATATGGACTCTTCCTATTGCTGCAACTGTATTGACATGGAAGATACCACAAGGATTCAAAGGGTTAAGGAACACATATAACAGCACGCTGAGACTAATACTTTACTTAACCCTTTACCCAACGTAACGGCCAAAAGCGGCCAGCGCTATTCTCAAAAATCGCCAATTAATTTTCAAAATATTTTCATTTTTTGTCTCAAAAACATAGGTTATGACCCCTCGTTGGAACGAGCTCGTCGAGCTCGTTCCAACGAGGGGTCATAACCTATGTTATTGAGACAAAAAATTAAAAAAATTAGTTATTCAAGAATTTTTTTTGCAAGTGTCGTCTTCTTTTCATGTTAGGTAAAGGGTTAACACGATTATGGAACAACTGCGAAAAAAATAATTCTAGAACTTATTTTTTTTTTCATTTTTTCTTCAAACACATTGCTTATGAACGCTCAATGGAATGAGCTCGGCGAGCCCATTCCTATTACGGGTCATAAGCTATGTGTTGGAGACAACAACTGAAAAGAATAATAAAATTTGTGAACAGCGTTGGTCGGGTATGATGTTTCGTTTGGTAAAAGAGTAAATATCCTCCTGTGATCGGTAAGTAAAATCAGTTCGTTCTAAGGCGCCCTGGCTCATTGATAAATGCGATGGGCCTCTAAGCGAGAGACAGCAATTCTAACCGAGCCAGTATCACTTGCGTTTTGCCACTTGAACCTACTAGCTCGTTCGACAATAAGAGCGGCACGTCGATGGCGGTTAATGATGCAAGGTAAGAATGGCCATGCCCTGTTTGTAGTTGGTTCATCAGTTGGAATTTGTGAAGGTTACCTGCCACTTGCCGGTGGTTGTTTCCCGACCCCCCCCCCCCCCCCCACACACACACAACTTACAGACTATACAACATGATATGACTCTGTCTCTTGAAACACCAGAAGAGGCCCTTTACTCACAAAATTGTTGAATAAGAAAATATTTCCCTTTTTAGCCTAAAAAATTAGGTTATGACCAATCATGGAAACCATTTTGAAAAGCTCGTTCAAATGAGGGGTCGTATACATTAAGTTTTAGAAGCCCAAATTGGAAAGATTGAAAACTGAATGGCGTTATGTTATGGATGTATAGCGCTGGCCTGATCTATAGTTGTTACTTTAGGTTAACCCTTTACCTAACATGGAAAGCAGACGACACTTGCAAAAAAATTCGTGAATAACTATTTTTTTCATTTTTTGTCTCAAAAACATTGGTTATGACCCCTCGTTGGAACGAGCTCGTTCCAACGAGGGGTCATAACCTATGTTTTTGAGACAAAAAATGAAAAAAATAATGAAAATAACTGGCGATTTTTGATAATAGCGCTGGCCGGTTTTGGCCGTTACGTTGGGTAAAGGGTTAAGGATTAATATGCTGTTTAGGAGCTCGATGGTTAAGAAATTGAACATCAACCCGAAAAGTCCCCGTGTCGATCCCCTTCAGAGGTAACTGCGTTGAGTCCTTGGGCAAGGCACTTAATTCCGATTTCACACGTGGGACTGGGTTGCGATGTATACTAAGGCGTACTACAAGTCGATGGTGCACTTGTCTTCAACCAATGTCACCCTTGTTTGTACGGAGTTAGTACGTTGGGTAGTCTGTCATTTACTCCCCACTGCTCGGTGGATCTGTCCTGGTATTCCGGCTTCCTCCTCCCGTAAAACTATCAGTAAATTTACGAGAGTAATAAGACGCATTTATGTTCGTGCAAATGCATATATTTTATTGGTAATCTGCCATCTCCATACACGGAGAAGCACTTGTCCTAAGACAAGTATGAAAACCCAAACCCGTTTCCAACTCGTCTTCATTTTTAGAAATAGCTAGTTGTATCACCACTACCCCCGGATTCAACTCCCTCATCATTACCGCCACCAGAACCCACTGCTTGAATCAGAGGAGACTGGTAACGGCAGTGAAGAATGGGTTGACGTTGAAGGAGGCAGTAAACAGAGAGTGAAACTTGTGATTCTGAAAATGAAGACGAGTTGAACTTTGAAGCGAGTGAAGCTCTTCACGCTAAACTAAAGTGTTAAAAACTACACTTGAAGTGCTGTATTTAACACTTACTAAGTGCTGAACTAGCACTTTGTTCAAGTGTAGATATCCCAGAACTTGACAGGTGTTACAATAATACCACTTGACAAGTGTAATGTCGCGACACTTAAAAGGAAACAACGCAGATGACGTGGATCAGGCTCGAACTCTCGAGCCTGATCCGCGTCATCTGCGTTGTGTCCTTTTAATTATGTACCCACCAAGCGCAAATCAAATTATGGACGATTCTGGAAGAACCACCAATGCTAGATACATGGGAAGTGTCATCCATTCAAGTTTCAGATGTCTGACGATTGTAATGTCCAAGTGCTTAAAGCACTGCACTTTGAGTGTTAAAACCAATCCATAAGAGTTAGAATGGGTTTAACACCTTGAAAGTGTCAGTTTTAACACTTTAGTTTTTTGTGTGTTGCTGTTGAAAAGAGGAGTTCTCCGGAACTGATCGAGAGCTACAGTGATTTGGTGAAAAAAGTTCTTCAGGAAGCAGTATTATAAAACGTTCAGGCTTGGAAGGGTGACGAAATCTTACAAAGTTACGTTGGGGCAGTTTTTCAGTTTAAAAAACTTCACTTCTCCACGCAAAAAGTGCCATGCTTGATTTCCGATTCCGTGCTAATAGATTCCCCGGGTATCGTGACCGGCTTTCGGAACTGAGAACTCGGGAATTCTCGTTCCCAGGATTAAACCCTTGATGCAACCGTCACGTTAGGTAATGGCTCTATGAAATTCAAGTGTAAATTACACACTCACCTTCCGAGCCTCGTTAAAGGGAGTTTTCTTCATCCAAGAGGGGAATTGTCCTTGCAGGTGGAACTCTGGAGGAAGAGGGTGAAATGTTTCTCTTCCTTTCCGATCCAAGGAAATCGCCTGTTCCACTCCGAGTGTATTCAGACAGCGTCCCGTTTCGACGTCAGCAGATTTTGTTTCAGCTTTACACTTTTTACCATTGATTCCATCGGTGACGAGTTTCCTGTATGCTTCTTTGCTGAACACGATTCCACCACCACCACTCATATACCCATCACTAACATTTGCTTTGAATTTATAACCAAACACAAGCGGCCTGGTAGTATCGTAACGGGATACCAAGAGTTTGAGATTTTCCACTATGACGTAAGTATCATCATCTGCTTTGAGGAACCAGTTGTAATCATTGAAGTAATTTTTGAACGAATGTTTGAATGCTTCGTTATATTTTTCAACTAAATGATCTCTTCCTTCTGGTATTTTGATTCTGATTGCTGGAAGAGTTTCATTCATTCTGCTACTATAAAACATGTATTTGTCACATCTCTTAGCCCAAGTATTTTTCACAGCCAAAGCTTTTGTGTCATGATTTTTCGGTTGCGTTAAGATCCAACAGAACAATTTTACGTTGTTGAAGTTGCGAAGCACTGGGTTTTCCGTTCGCCTCGGCGTTTGTTCACCCCTTCTAGTGCTCGGCTCCCTACCTGAAACTGATACAAATAATCATTATAGTCTTTTAAACCAATTTTAATAGTGTCTCGCGCAGGCCTGTAAAAAAACTGAAATTAACTTACACGGCTCCTATGTCCGAAGCTAGGATCTCAAACTTTTCGTACGTGGTGGGGTAAGAGGGAAAATCTCCCGACATTGTTTCTGGGTCGTTGACCGACCGTTGGTACGAACTTGAAATCTATCCCAATATACAACGATCAGAGTCGGCGCTACACGGGGCCGGGGTGGGGGGGGGGGGGGGGTATTTGAAAAATTTCCCTGCTAAATGAAGTCTTACAGTTGAAACCAGAAGTCCTGTCACGAACTGTGCGCTTATCTAGGCTTAATTGCGCGTCGGAATTGCGCACAATTGTCATATCGAATGGCATCCAAAGCACGGCATGTTCTTCTGGTTACTAATGGCAAACACAGGCTATGTTTCTTCCAATGGACCTCCGGGTTACCCGGAGGTCCATTGGCTGAAACATTGCTTGTGCACAGGCCATATGTACAGAATCTGATGGCCTTACTATGGTCATAACGCGTAGATTAACACGCAAATCGGCGTGCTATCTGTGCGCATTTCATGACAGGAATTCTAGTTTTAACTGTATAGCCCCTCCTGTCCACCACACACCCACACAAACCCACACCTTACTTGTAATGCGCATCGACGGGGTCCTTTTGCTTCAAAACCGACAACCAGGTTCTGTTCTTTTTGCTTTCTATTGTGTCTGATATCTAATATTGTATGTAACAATTTTTGTGGACCACTTTTCGCTTTTCTGACAGCATATGCACCAGAAATTGCAGCACTGAACCTTAATATTCGTTTTGAAGCAACGTTCTCGACATGTCTGGGGCTTCATAGATTTAATTTTTTCAAAAAATTAACGAAAAAACAAGGGAATTCCTACATAAAGTATTTTTAGATAAGTAGTGACGTCATATGGCCGTCCCATGTCAAGCGTTTCACCGACCAGGCGAAAATCCAGACAATTTTTGCGTCAAGCATGTATTCAACATGCAGACATCGACCGAGAAAGCCAAACAAATGGAAAAGAGAAAATTCGACACTTTTCACGCAAGTTATTATGAATTTTCACTCTATTCTAACGACCTCTCGGAAGTCGTCTCAAAGGTGTGTTGTAGTTACCAGTTCGCGTTTCAGAACTGAAATGGTAAACTACACTCTACACTAAACACATTTAGGTCACTGGTAGCTGGAGTTCACTACACCTGGAGACAGCCCAAAACACATGGCGACTCGGGCTAATTCAAATCGCAGTTGGTCCACAAACCTGTCGAAATAACAACGAAAATACAAAGCGGTCTTTATTCGACAGTCTTCAGTACTCTCCATTTGGAACAAGGACGACAGTTGACACAACTTTATTCAAATCGCAGTTCGTCCACAAAGTTGTAAATCGTTGCCAGAACCACACGTTATATATCGGGTCGTCCTAAACATCGACATCCTCCTAAGTATTTATTTATTTATTTATTGGTGTTTAACCCTTTACCTAACATGAAAAGCAGACGACACTTGCAAAAAAAATTCTTGAATAACTAATTTTTTTCATTTTTTGTCTCAAAAACCTAGGTTATGACCCCTCATTGGGACGAGCTCGACGAGCTCGTTCCAATGAGGGGTCATAACCTATGTTTTTGAGACAAAAATGAAAAAATCATGAAAATTAATTGGCGATTTTTGAGAATAGCGCTGGCCGGTTTTGGCCGTTACGTTGGGTAAAGGGTTAACCCTTTACCCAACGAATCGGCCAAATCCGCGCGCGTAATATGCAAATTCAGCAGCTGAAAAAATACTATTTTGCAAGAAATGTCAACAAAACCATATCACGTGACCCTTCTTTGGAACGAGCTTGTTCCACTGAGGGGTCACATGATGTGGTTTTGTTGACTTTTTTTGAAAAATTAAAAAAAAATGATATTTAAAATTATAAATTTTGATATCGTCTACGTTGGGTAAAGAGTTAACGATACTTTGGACAACCAGGGTCACCTCCTGGCGGACATTTTTTGCGGGTGGAGGAAGCCGGAGAGAACCACCTAGCAATGGCAAGCAACAGTCTGACTCCCCAACGTACTACGCGCAAGCAGGTTTAGATTGGTTGAAGACAAGTGTACCATTGACGTGCAGAACGCCTTAGTACACAGCGCCACCGTGCCCCCGCCCCTCTTTAATAGAACAAAAAATCGAACTCGCCATTTAAAGCTCAAGATCACAATGAAATACATTTAAATGGTTTAGGGTCGTTTCAGCCCATGGCTGGATGAAAATAAAACAACAAAAAAATTCAATGAACATTGTTTAAAATGCCCGGTACCCTCTCTTTCAAAGCCTGGTCCCCTCTCCTTGAAGTATCCTATTATGTGTCGGGTCGTCCTAAACACCTAAATCCCCCTTAATATTTATTTATATATTTATTGGGGTTTAAGGATACTTTCGACAGCAGGGTGACATCCTGTCGGACAGTTTTACGGGTGGTGGAAGCTGGAATACTAGCTGAGAACCACCTAGCAACGGCAAGCAGCTGTCTGAGTACCCAACGTACTAACTTCACACAAGCAAGGTTAGCATTGGTTGAAGACAAGTATATCTTTGACGTGCAGTACGCCTTAGTACACAGCTCTACGGTGCCCCCACCCAACCTTCTTTAATATACCGAAAAAAAGACCCCCTCCATTTAAAGGCCAAGATCTCAACGATACACAATTAAACAGTTTAGGGTCGTTTCAGCGCACGACAGGGTGAAAATAAAACACTTCAATGAACTTTGTGTAAAATGCCCGGTCCCGTCTCCTTGAAAGTATATAACAGAATCTTAGCTGATTTTGTACCACTGCCTAATTTCTGACAAAACTACTGGAAGGGGTGCAACCCTCTTCTTATATATATATCTTTGCAGCTGGATAAATAAATTACGCATAACAAAAATCCCCGTAAAACGTTTGGCGGGGAATGGGTTTCTCCTTCAATGTCGACACCACTGAATTAATACATTGTGCATTATAAGTGTTTTGGCAAGGAAGTTTTTTTCTGAGTTTTAATTTCAATAAAAATATCGGAATATCAAGCTCACGCATCCGGATCAGTTCTTGTTGTTCCTGTTATTTCGTGCATGTGTTTGTGTTTGTTAGTAAACACCGATGATCGGGTGTGCACACACGACTTTAAACCTTTTAAGTTGGCTCGTTTTTAACAAACGGAGTGAGTACTTTCGTAACAGCTATACACAACACACCAAGTCTTGAAAAAACGCCCAACCGGGTCTCTTCTAAACTTCGATTTTTCTATGCTAATTCGGCCGAGGTGACCGATTCTAGTGGCCTTTTCGAACGTTGTCACTCCGTTTGTCAAAGCGAGCCCGACAAGAAAGTGTAAAGTCTGAAATGAGTGCTAGGTCGTCGGCGTTTTCAAACTCACCCACACACACAGACACCCTCACACACCCTCAAACACACACCCTTACACTCTGTCTCGTTTCTTTATTTCATTACACACCCAGTTTATAAAGCAGAGCAGGGATGCAAGTTGCTTCAGTGAGCTGAGGGTCCCAGCCAGGTGCGTAGATAGGATATCAAAGTTGGGGGGGGGGGGGGGGGGCAAGAGTAATAGGGGGCGGGGGGGGGGGGGGGGCTAGTTCAGCGATCTGAATGTAGCGGCTACCCCTCTACGTAGGGGGGGGGGGGGGGTAGCCGCCACGTTCAGATCGCTGAACTGCTAGGGGACATTCAGAATAGGATGCGCAGCATCATCCGAGCCACGAAGAAACGAGATGGGTTCGAGCACAAGAGGGAGGGTGGCACCCCCTCTGGAAAGAAAAAAATAGAAATTTGAGACCAATAAACGCAATTTCCTTGACTGTGAGTCCGTTTGTGTCCAAATTTATAAGTTGTGAACCCCCTCTCGCTGGAGAGAAAAAAATTGAAATTTGAGACAAATAAACGCAATTTCCTTGACTCTGAGTCCGTTTGTGGCCAAAATTTATAAGTTGTGAAACGCACCAATAATTATGCCACATCACATGGAGGGGAGGGGGCATGACTGAAATTTGGGGGACATGTACCCCCTCAGACCCCCCCCCCCCCCCCCATGGCTACGCCACTGGTCCCAGCCCACTGAGGCAACGTGGATTCCTGCTGTACCTCATACCTTCAGACAGATCTTCGAATGAGAGTAGCTCGAATTTTCGACGACCGAAAAGAAAAGTGGAGATTGACACCGAAAGCCACCGGAAGGATTCATTTGAAAGAATAATTTATTTTTCACGAAAAAAAACAAAACATACCTCCTATGATTAATCGTACCTGGAGAACTCACGCATATATGAATGTGATGCTACGAGCCTAAAAGACTTCTTGGGGAGTTGCTACCCCCTCCCTTCATGGATATGTTGTCCCCTGCCCCCCCCCCCCCCCCCCAACACACCCTGTGAAACATTTCCCCGAGCCGCCACTGACAACAGTAATACACAAAAGTATTTCTTTAGAATAATATTAATAATAATGAAAGAACCTTTTTTTCACATACACACACTAGCTAGCGCCGGGGGGGGGGGGGGGGGGGGGTAAGAGGGCAACTGCCCCTGGATTTTTGGTCTTTTAAAAAAGTGTACGTTCACCTATCGATGCGTCTGGGCTGAAAGCCGTTGGAAGGCTTTTAGTACGGGCCTCCGACGCTGGTGGAGGTGGCAAGAGTACGTATAGCTGCATTACTGACTAGGTTCCATTCATAGGAACCCCACTTGTTCCAGTTTGTTGATTTTCCACTGGTCTTTCCTGCATCGTGGGGTCACGATTATCTTTAGAGAAAAAATGCACCATACACACAGAAATATATACAGGTAATAAACTAATAAATTACCCAAATTGTAAGGATAAATAATTCTCCTGGCACTAATTTAAAAAGCGCCTGTCGCTTCGCGCCTTCGGCGCTCGCAGGGCCCGTAACGCCCCGTTCTACACATTGTCTCGGGGCCCGTCCTCACTCTCAGCTGCCCTGTGTACATAACTCCTCGATTGCCATATTTCGCAGATCCGTCATTGTTTTATGAATCTCGCGAATCAGCCCTTGGACCGTGACCTGTCCTTATTGGCGTCCATTCCTGTCCAGGTCAAACCACGCGAATGAATTCCGAAGAACTGGGGTTGATAAAGTATACCTGGCTCCAGAGAAAATATATATTGGCGTTCGGTTGGCCAACAAGTTTTTCCGACAGACAACAAAAAGTTTCTGGAGAAAGGACCCTCCACGTCCCCCTCCTATAGTTTCCAGCCTATTTGCAGCTTTATTGTTGAGAAACGTTCCACAGATTGACAATATACTCAAACAAAATAAAATTCTGCCCTAATTATATTCATGTTTTTCTTCTTTTTTATATTTTGGAGGACGCAGTCATCTTTTAGAGAAATTTAGAATGTTGGCTTCCCATTGGGAACTGAACCCTAGGCAACTTATTGTGGCAATCGGGAATCCAACACCAAAACCACAAGACAAATGCACACTGTCAAAATTCGATGGCTCGAATCTAGTATTTATCTGAAGTTCTCGAGGTTACATGGTTTACATTTCCTTGCAGAAGCTACAAGTTAGTGAACAGTACGACGAAAGTGCTTTGGTCGGCCTCACACGAAGACTGACACGACCCTTTAACCCTTTACCCAACGTAACGGCCAAAACCGGCCAGTGCTATTCTAAAAAATCGCCAATTAATATTCATTATTTTTGTTCATTTTTTGTCTCAAAAACATAGGTTATGATCCCTCGTTGGACCGAGCTCGTCGAGCTCGTTCTAACGAGGGGTCATGACCTATGTTTTTGAAACAAAAAATGAAAAACAAATAGTTATTCAAAAATTTTTTTTTGCAAGTGTCGTCTGCTTTTCATGTTAGAAGGGTTAAGTATATAGTGACGACGGTGTCGCCAAAGAAAATAATGTACGAGAAGATAATTTGTCCGGGCTGGAGGTATATTTGTTGCCTTATTTTGATGGCTTTGTCATTTTGTTTTCTAAAACTATCGATTGAGCATAATACTTAGAAAGCCTCCCACAAGAGCTGGTCATATTGTGGTGATAGATGGTGGCGGTGGTTGCAAATCATGCAGGTTGTCACCACCAGTTGATTGGTTCATTAGCTGCAAAGTGTGAAGGTTAACCTGCCACTTCTCGTTGGTTATTTCCACCCCCCTCCATACACAGCTTAAAAAATTTACAGCTCGATATGACCATGTCGGTTGATACATTTGAAGCGGCCACAACCACGTAGCGAATTCATGGCCGACAATTTTCGTCATTGGAAGAGATTTACAGAAAAGTTAGCTCCCCTTAATTTTCTAAAGCTGTCTGTTAATTTAACGCCAACATTGAAAATTTCGAATTGTTAGCGAAGTTGTATCATCGATGTGCACATCATTTCACAAACTTCGGGCATTTTTCCTGCAGACTGGGTACAAAAATACAGAAGCTGGCTTTCTACATTTTATTCTCAGTCAGTTTGAACGTTTGACTATTATTCTCTGTTTAAACCCATTTAAAAATAAGAAACTGGCGCTTTCACTACCTTTTGATGTTCTGTAACGTTTTTTTCTGTTCTTTATATCAGCAATGTGCGCATCGTAACATATTCAAACACTCTCTTTTCCATTAACATAAAAGTCTAGGAGGTATTTATTTATTTATTGAGGTTTAAGGTCACATATTTATGCACAATGGCTAATCATGACCGTGACAGTTTTACGGGTGGATGAAGCCGGAGTACCCGGAGAGAACCACCGAGCAACGACGAGCAGCTGCCAGCTCCCCAACATCGTAACTCCGCACTGCAGCACAGGCAGGGTTAGATTGGTTGAAGACATGCGTACCATCGACGTGCAGTACGCCTTAGTACACGGCGTCATCGTGCCCCCCACATGGGAAATGGGGGAGAAGGGTCTTGCCCAAGGACACAACGCGGTTGCCGCAGGTGGGATTCGAACCGAGGACCTCTCGGCTTGCAGCCTGCACCTCTACCTACTGAGCCACCGCGCCCCCAGTCTAGGACTTCGTCTCGGGCCTTTAATAAACCCTCGGGCTGTTCATCATTGCTGCAGTGCCGCTAATGAACCATAATGCCCTCCAAAATCATGTTATTGTTATATTATTACCACTTTATCGGGCGTTCTCTTGTACATTAACAAAGTTTAATAGGCCATTACAAGAACATAACGCTCCACTTCAAAAAGTCACTTGACGTGTCGGGCTGTTAATGGGTGAAAACTCTCATTAACAGCCCGACACGTCACGTGATTTTTGTTCCTTGCTGTCGAACACTCGGAAATGGAAATGGCTTCAACTTGTAAACAGTGTGATTTGATTTAAATTATTAAATATGTAAAATGTCCAGCGAAGCTAGCCCCATAAGAACAAGCAGCTGTATATACTATAGTAAGTAAGTATGTATACATTTTAAGCCTTTATTCCTGATTTAAAAGCGGTAAATATCGAGTCTGTTCTTAAGTTTTCTAACTTCGTTGCAATTGAAAGCGTATCGGTGCCGATCACGTTATAATCATGTGACACCAATTTGACAATTTATCGTCTGTCGAAATTGAAAACTTTAAAAATGTCATGTAAGATACAGGCATGGGCGCAGATCATGGGGGGGGGGGGGCGTGTCCCCCCAGATCTCATCAAGGGGGGGGCATGGTATGCCGTGCCCCCCCCCCCCCCCCCCCACACACACACACACACCACTGGGGGGGCATGGTATGACATGTCCCCCACTATGCTCCACCACTGCTGCACCCTCTCATCAATTTTAATGCGAGATTCACTTCTGATACACGTTCAACTAGTCCAAACTTGGACCCACAGTTCGTAATATAATTTTGGGGTTGGTATGGCCTGTACTGTAGCCGTATCAACCACAAAAATTATATTACGGACTATGTCTGTGGGTCCATGTTTGGACTGACGTAACGTTCAACGAACAGTTGTTCAACACTGCGCCTTCAAATAAGTTGTTACTCAGCCAGACACAGCTGTGGGTTTCACGAATGCATAAGCAGCATAACTATTTGATATCGGAATATCAATGTTGCAGACAGAATTCTTATGCAGAGAGAGTAATAGGCCGGTACTGAGCTCATGAAAATGTGCAAGACAGTATCGTCTGCTTTGTTTACATTTTGAAAACGAAATTTATCGATCGAATTCATTCAATTCACGCGACTTGTTGATGACGTATGTGTCGGGCTGTTATTGGATCTGTTAATCCATTAACGGGCCCGACACATACGTCGTCGCTCCATCTGTTGGGCCCTTATGCTAATCCACCGCACAGTTGAATTGTGTTAATCTAATAGGGAACGCTCGGTAAAGTGGGAACAATTATGGTTAAGCATTTTGACAAAATTACAACAGGCTGTTGAAAAACATATTTTTTTCTACTAAATAATTAAGAGAAATTATACCCCAGAGGCCACCAGAATGCACCATTTGAAAGCGCAATTTAAAAATTTTAAACCCCCCTCTGCCGGCTCGTGCCTGCGGCACTCGCTGCAGATGCCTTCGGCATCTGCCCGTCCCCCCCCCCACTTTTTGGAAGAGATCTGCGCCCATGGATACAGGGTCAAAATTTTGTCAGTATGCCAGTGGTAATAATAGTAATAACTTGACTTTGTCGAGCCTTGTGGTTTATTAACCGCCCAACAGATGTGAATAACAGCCCTTCAGCTTATTAACGGTCCTCGACTTCGTCTCGGGCTTTTTCAAGCTGTCAGACTGTTATTCACACCTGTTGGGCCGTTAATAAACCACAATGTCCTCCAAAGTCATGTTATTGCTATATTCACTAAACAAAGCGCGAAAATGGAAGTTACTAAATTACTTTTAATTACCTTGCCATAAAAAGCTAAGTTTCCTTTTTAAACTTTTAATAAACGAAAACAACAGACAGCTTGAAGAGCTGTCTGTTGTTTTCGTTTATTAAAAACAACAAAAGGAAACATCGCTTGATTTGCAACTGATATCACGGGTGTTTTCTCAGCAATTACACGCTTCTTAATCAGACCTTCCTCGCCAGTCTAGTAATTTCAGGGTAGATAACTTTATCAAAAGTCGATTGTCACGACGAGATAAGCTAGGGATGTTTGACGAGCTCGTTCCTTTGGGTGGTCATAATCTATGTTTTTGGAGGCAAAATTTGCAAAGATATTGGAATTTGATCGGCGCTTTTCGTGACTAGGATGATCGCACTCGGCGGATCTAGTCGTTACGTTATCTGGATCTGGTTGTTACGTCTAGCGCCACAATATGGTCGGCACTCCCACACAGAGCCAGCTATGGCGATGGTTGTAATTTATGCAGGTTATATCATTACGATTTGAACCTGTCCGTCGCTGCCGTGTTGTCGAACTAGCCAACCGTAGAAATTTGATAATGTGGCAACGGGTCCTAACGCCTTCAATACGGCAGGCAGTAAGTGCGTCTTTATTTCGGTAAAGTAGCATTTGTGAATTAGATTAGAATTTAAGCGAACTGAAAAATGGTTAAATTATTTTTTTCATGCAACCATTTCTTCAGAGTGCAGTTTCTTTTAACTTTTGGGCAAGGCATAAGCAGTGTCACTGATATATTGACCAGTATTGGTGCAAAAGCAGTAAAGGTTACGATAAGCAACGGGACAACCGGACAAATGGGAACATTCCCGTTAATTTCTCACGTACTGGCATTCAATACAATGTTGATGACAGCTCAGCTCAGACTCATTACAACAAAGCGATACATTGTTGCATTCCATCACCAAAGTCTGGAAGTCTATCCTTTATCGCCATGATGGAATATTCGAAGGTTCTGGAAATATTCATGCATACAAGGGGAATTCGAGTTAACTTTCATGTTAAGTTTAAAAATATCGACGAACGAAAACTAGGTTGCACTATATATTTCCCAGGCTACGAATGAACCGATCGTTCACCTAGTTTTCACAGGTCTGTGATGCGTAGGTTTTCAGGGCGTTTTTTTCACGAGGTGAAGCGCTTTTCCAATGTAAGAGTTTCCTACCCACAATCTGATGATCATTGATGAAAAACCTTCAGTTTATTGAAGCCAAGGCATGCCAATATAATTAAACTTTTTTCGGTTCATGCGTTTTCAGATAAAACGATTGGCTCACACGATTCTGTTTTTTCTTTTCATAACTCAATGAACCGAAAAAAAACACAATTAGGTCCGCCTCCAGCCACGCCCCTAAAATACCAGTCTTCGGAGTTGCAACATGGTGTCAAATCAGTAGAAGTTAGAACACTGGCATGTTCTAAATGTGAAAAATAAAAATAAATTTATATTACTAATTTATCACCATGAAATTATTTATAAAATATTTAAATGACCGTGGTGGGTCCATTTTTCTTTTTCTTCACAACTGTATTTATTTGACATTTCAATTTTTACGCACACTGGGTGATCGTCTGCGTTCATCGTTTTACCCAAATCGATTGTAAACAATGGCTGGTTACGACGAATACGGCAATTTTGACATTGAAGTCAACTAATTTCATGTCATCTGGCTTCATATCTAACTCCACTTTTACAAACTGTGTTTTTCAGTTCTCGAAAAACGGTCAAAACCAAAATACAATGTAATACTGATGGCCTACTTTCACCTACCACGGAACGTAACTTTTATGTGAAGTGAACAGTTGAATGAAATTTGAGGGAGGCGTGGCTTATGACGTTTTCTTTGCATTACGTAATTAATTGGCCAATAAAAAATTTAATGACATAAGTGCATTTGACTTGGAAAGTGTGTCAATTGCTACCTGCATTTCAATAATATGCGCCCTCGTTTATGCCAGAAAAATAATATGTCTACCAGTTTTAGTTTTTAAGTGTTTGTTCGCTGAAGTAGAAGACGACTAACACTATTTATTTATTTGGGTCGCGAACGTTTAATTATAAGGAATGATCGTTTCTTTTTGTCTATTTCTTGAGTTATGAACCCCAAAAAACAAAGTCCAAACTGTGTAAATGGGCGTAGCCATTTACACAGTTTGGACTTTGTTTTTTGGGGTTCATAACTCAAGAAATAGACAAAAAGAAACGATCATTCCTTAAATGCATTTACAGAATTGCGTGCCTCGATACTTTAGTCGTAACAGGCCACTTGACTTGACGATTATCTCAGATATGAAATATATCCGTTGTGTATTGACGGCTATATGTTCAACTATTCACACCGTTGGCCCATGAAATGCTGCATGCATAAACTTTTGCGTGAAGCGAAAGTTGGAATTCCGTGAGTAGACAACACAATTAGAATCTACCTGGACAGGAGGATCAGTGGTTATTTAATGTAGGACTGTAGCATTAAATAATTACAGAATCTTCATACCAATGCATCATAGACTCCCCATTCAGTCGTATACAGTAGGGAATAAGACTATTCCATTCTGGTCGTTAGGTCTGAAAGGGTTGAAGTTTGAAATAAAAGCATCATTATCTTTGCCATTTTAACATACTTTACTGAACAAAGAACACTAAAACCATTGCTTAAAGACACTTCATTGGTTATCCCACTTATATTCCCGTTCTCAGGTGTAATGTCAAGTCGTATGACTCATACTTGCGTTTGTGAGAGAATTATTTAAATCCTGACCTCCGGTCGTTACGCATTAAGAGACCGGGTTCGAATTTGGGGTATCAATTATGTGTTAAATCAGATTTGGCTCCTCTAAGTCTGAACAAAATATTTTCATAAAAATCGAAGGCTCATGTTAGAGTTAGTTATATTACAGATATCAGGGGCGGCGGGAGCTCGAAAAAAGTGGAGGGGCACAAATTAACAATGCTACTATGGTTGGACCCAGTATAAGAAAGGTTACATATCGTATATCAGTAAATGTATATAACCTCTCGTTTAGATGAATATGCCGCTGTGTGGTCACTATCCTGTCCATTTCTTCTACGTCAGCCATCTTCCAACCCGAAGGCCGTCGGGCCTTCAGGTTGGAAGATAGTTGTAGTAGAAGAAACGGACCGATGCGACTGAAAGTGGGATTCTTTGGCTAAATATTGTTTGGATTTGCAAATAACGTTACATGAATGTCTGTATATTGACACGTTTGCATGCGCCCATTTTAACTCATTATGTAACTGCGAAACATATCTGTGGAAAAAAGTGGAGGAGCACCTGCTCCCTGTGCCCCCCCCCTACCCCCGGACTTCGCGGCCTCTGACGGATATAAACCATCCTATCGTGTTTGACACAGCTCTCTGAACTATGCATAACACGATATATGCACAGAATGGGTTAATCGATATGGCACAAGAGCGCGGAAGGATAAAACGAGAGGCCGCAGGTCCTCTTATATAGTGAATGTGGACAAAGCTGACCGGAAGTCGCTGGATTTCACAAAATGGCCAATTTATCTATATACACCCCCCCCCACACACACACACACAGTACGTGGAGAGTGTATTATCACTAAATCACTCGCAGAGTGGAGATTCCATCCAAGCAATAATTGAAAATTTGTTGCGAAGCATAACCAGCACAGGCAAAGTTTCAACCAATGAAAGTTATAGTTTGGGTGATAACTCCACTCGGCGGGTGATTTAGTTACAATCCACTCTCCACGAACTGTATATACTGATTATAGGAATCATCGGGTTATTTATTCTTTTCTGAACTGTAAATTGGGCCCCAACGCCATTATTTGGGGGTATCAGTGCCGCTATGGTATCAATCGGGTGAACTGATTTTCACGAATGTTTTTCCTCTTTCTCTTAAAAAACAGAATAAATCTTATTAAAATATACGTATAGTATCACAGTACTAAATGTTTTCCCACAGGCGACCATTATGTCAATTATATGAAAAGATATGATCGCATCACTTAAAATCTAATAATCCAATACCAACATAACGTACTGACCTTCACATAACTTATTCTGTCCAGAAAACGGGGAGGTGGGACGGGGCAACAAATAAAAGAACAATTTCAAAAGGAAGTGGACCATATTTTTTCTGTGAATTTCCAATAAAATTACACAAATAGTTAACTGCATTCTTTAGGCCTAGAAAATGCCCAGAGCATCTCCTTTTTTCTTGTTGAGTATTCAGCATTGATGTAAAAACGTAATAGAATGCTTTAACAGTTTTCTCAAGCAACAAGTATTTATTCTAGGAGCATTATTTTCGAATAATTCTCAACTAAATATATATTACAATCATATAAATACCTTTTTTCTGACGTCAGTTTTGGGGGGAAGACATTCAGTGTGGTCACATTTCAGTCAGATTCAGTATATATGTGGCCCTGTAGGTATAGGGGTATAGGGGGAGACCAGGAGTTCAATGATATATTTTTACAATGGAAATAACCGACGCACGTGAGGAAGCCTGCTTGTTCAGCCATCAGAATTAGAAATCACGAGCTGAATCGTCTTCTGCAATGCAAAGTAATGGCTCACGAAGATACGAAGTATCCAAACAGTTTTCGAATAAAACCGTCACCCTTTTAAAGAATTGTAAGCACAAAATGTGCGTAAAGAACATGAAAGATTCTGTCCTGTTTTGCAAATGTCATGTGACATCCCAACATTCATGTTTGAGTCGGCAAAAATCGTGTTCGAAGTAGATGAAGAATTGTCAAATACATTGGACTACATGTGTATTCAATTTTCTTGCGTATTTACACGTGTACTACTTAAATTATGGTTGTAAATTTAGTTAACCCTTTACCCAACATGAAAAGCAGACGACACTTGCAAAAAAAGAAAATAATCATGAAAAAACAATTTTTTTCATTTTTTGTCTCAAAAACATAGGTTATGACCCCTCATTGGAACGAGCTCGTCGTACTCGTTCCAATGAGTGTTATAACCTATGTTTTTGAGACAAAAATGAAAAAAATAATGAAAATTAATTGGCGATTTTTGAGAATAGCGCTGGCCGGTTTTTTCCGTTACGTTGGGTAAAGGGTTAAAACAATATTTTATTAATGAATATGTTGTACGTTACAGAACTGAACACCAGAAAGTAACAGTTTTTATATTGAACACCAAACAATATAACATATATTTAACAAAAAACAAATTGCTAAGTAATGGAGATCTGACAGAAAGGTTGGAGCATATGTTAGTCATCTCCGAAAGTATTTCATAATTTTCTCAGAAAGTTGGTATAAAACAGTAGATGGACTCATATAACGCCGTCTGGAACCCATGGCCTACGGTCGATCAGTAAGTTGATCAGCAACCCGGTACACACACAGTAAGGACTGCCTAGAGGTCCTGAAAATGTAGACCTGGGAGCAAATACACGAGAGGTCAATATATGGAGGCGACATAATTATGATGATACATCTTGAAGTACTGTAACAGCTTGTGTTTGTGACGTCTTTCTTGTGGAGAACCCCCAACGTGTTTCGGATTAAAGCAAAGACTTGCTACCACTGACGGTTGCCCCGGTAATGATACTTGCGGCTACGACCTGTATTTTTTGTAGCTTGGCGACTTTAACTGCTGAGCAATTATCCCAGACAGCACCAGCGTATTCGTGTAGAGGCCCAACGAAGCAAAGTATATTTTTTCTAGGACGCCGCGATCGAGATTGAATTTCTGCTTCCTTAATATATCTAAGCGAGACCAGGCTTTAGAGCAAATGTGGCCAATGTGGTCGTTTCATGTACATGTGCTATTTAATATGACTCCTAGATGTTTATAATTACTGACTTCGCATGTCCGTGTATCACCTAAGAATGGTGGATGGGCAGTGGTGTTGCCTTTACGTGATATAAGCGTACTCTCTGTTTTTTTTTTGGGGGGGGGGGGGGGGATTAAACTCAATCAACCACGTCTTAGCCAAATGTTCTATTGTGGCAAAGCCATGGTTGAGATTGAGTAATCTCGAAGCTTACTCTGGATTCTCTACAATTAGCTATAGGGAAGTACCAACTGCAAAGAGACGCATGCTACTGAGTAAGTCTTCGGTTGTGTCATTAATATATATAAGGAACAAAAAGGCCCAAGTATCGAACCTTGTGGAACATCCGCATTAATGGATCTCCAGGTTGATGAGTCTGATCCTATCACAACTCGTTGCGACCTATCCGAAAGGTACGATTTCAAGAACAACTGTAGTTCACCCGAGACACAAATTTTCATCAGCTTGTGAATAAGACCAACATGCCATACCTTGTCAAATGCCTTACTGACATCACAGAAGACCACCCTAACTCCTTTGCCTTCATCAAGAGCTCGACTGAATTCATCGTATATGTCAGTCAGTTGGAGGACAGTTGAATCGCCAGGTGTAAAACCTGATTGGAATTGATTAAAGACATTGTTGTCATTCAGACATTGCCACAAGCGTTTGAAAACACATTTTTCAAATATTTTACCTGCACAGCTAATCAGATATCGGTCGATAATTAGTACCTGAATTTGAGGGCTGTTTTTTCCAAATTGGAGAGACATTTGCTTTTTTCCACAGTGAGGGAAAGTAAGAGTTATTCAAGAACACATTAAATAAGATTCAAAGAGTCTCACACAGGGAGGATTTACATTCTTAAAGAAGGCGCGAACTTACAAGATCGGGATCAGACGCCTTAGATATCTTTATCGACATCATTGCTTCATATACTTCACTACAATGTTGAGTTATACTATCAATAACTTGTGAAGCCTGGGATGCTGAATTGGGTAGGGAGGCTTTCGAATTGTCAACTGTTGAGATAGAACAGAAGTATTCCTTGAACACTTCTGCTTTCTCAATACTTGAGGGATATACTTTATTTAACCCTTTACCTAACATGAAAAGCAGACGACACTTGCAAAAATAATTCTTGAATAACTAATTTTTTTCATTTTTTTGTCTCAAAAACATAGGTTATGACCTCTCGTTGGAACGAGCTCGACGAGCTCGTTCCAACGAGGGGTCTTAACCTTTGTTTTTGAGACAAAAACTGAAAAAAAATAATGAAAATTAATTCGCGATATTTGAGAATAGCGCTGGCCGGTTTTAGGCGTTACGTTAGGTAAAGGGTTAAATGGATAAAAGTTCGAATTCCTACAGCTTTACTGATACCGATAAGTGTTTTTAGAGTCTTCCATCACAATGATGAGGGGGTTTCGTTGCTCTTTAGTATGGTCTGAACTTTAGATAGATACGACGCCTTGGCCATCTTAATAGCCGTTACAACTTCGTTCCATCTACGTTTATATTTTGCCCAAGCGTTCGGAAGACCGTTGCGTTTGGCTATGCGATACACAGGTTTTCTCTGTCTTATTAGGAGTCTAATTTCATTGTGCGTCCATTTCGGCTGATCCGATCGCGAAGTAATAATTTTATTCGGAATATGTTTAGATGCTGTATCGAATAATTTGTCGGTGAAATTGGAAACAATAAAATCAAGACATAAATTGATCAAAACAAAGATTCCAGTCAACGTTAGAGAGGGCCTCTTTTAGTGTTTCATACTTACCCTGAGAATACCGACATATCCGTGATAATCCTTCTCTTAAAGAAGAGACGAGGTGATTTCAGAAATTCGACATCAGTTGATAATGGGCAGTGGTAGCGAGATAATCAGTTCTAGGACATCGCAATCATTCACTTTAACTGAATCACTCACATCAAAACGATCTGTCAGAGTGGCCAACGACTCATTAAAACAGGTCGGTTCATCCACAAGCTGCTTCAGGTTAAAATATTGCATATTTCGGTAAAAACGCCTCTTGCGGGAACCAGTTGGTTGTCTTTAAAATCGCCCGTAATTATTCAATCGACAAGTGACGTGTCTCTGGCTTTTTCGATGGACGCCGATATGGCATCCCATGTATCTGGGGGACTGTTAGGTGGGCGGTAAAAGACCCCCAGCAATAGGGACTTCTGTGTTTCGTAAATTTTTCAGCCTTTTCGCACTCCATATTCAGAACCTCAAGGTCGTGTCGATGTCGAAAAGAGATATTATTTTTAATGTAGATTGCAACCCCATCTCCTCTTGTCGATCGGTCCTGTCGCAAGGTTCGTGAAACCCATGGAGTATGACATCGGGTGTGGGGTCGTTGTTATGCAGCCATGTGTCGGTTAAAGCCAAGATGTCATTGGATGAGTATTCACATTCAACAGTATCTAATTTGGGTTTTAAGGTTTGCAAAACCTTCAAAGTATTCTGCTTAGAGTGTGAGTTGATAGAGCTTGGACCGGGGTTGAGTTCGATGTCACCCGACAATAACAATGAAGTTATATCCATGCAAAGGAAGGTGGAAATGACAAAGAAAATAGACATTAGTGCTTTCAAGTTGGATAAAATCTTTGAGACGTGCACTCTCTTGTAATGTTGCGAAGTTGCTTTAGTAGACTCTGTCGCACATGAGGAAATTGATTCAATTACGTATCTGAGGCAAAGAGCAGCCATAGCAGTGAAGCTTCTATGCAGTTCAAACCCACCAAGTCATAACTAGAAAATACAATTCTAGAAAATACAATCGTAAATTTTTTTTATAGTATTAGCACCTGGTCGTTACTCCGCGAAAATTGCTCGGTCGCTTTGTCGCCGTGTTGCATCGCATCCGGTGTGAACACTTCAGTTCATTTCATTGAAATTATTTTTTTCTCGTCGCTCGCCGCAATGAGTAGTGGTCTCAACTGCTTTTCTCGACTGGTATACTGACAAACAATTCAAGTTATGATACGAAGGCTTAAAAGTTAATATCCCAACGATGCTTTCTGAAAGCATGCCCTATCGGGCCTGTTGTCAGTTTTATTCTGTCTTTCATTGACAAATTTGTTCTCATTTTGTTTAAACGGTCGTGGCAGTCTCTTTTCTTTCTCAAACAAACAAATGGTCAATTGAGTGCAATAAAGCGCCATCTGCAATGCTTGCCTACATTTTTCTCTTACAGAACTGCAAACGATACTGTCGTGATGTTCGCTTAACCCTTTACCTAACATGAAAAGCAGACGGCACTTGCCAAAAAAATTCTTGTATAACTAATTTTTTTCATTTTTTTTCTCAAAAATATAGGTTATGACCCCTCATTGGAACGAGCTCGACGAGGTCGTTCCAACGAGGGGTCATAACCCATGTTTTGGAGACAAAAAAGAAATAATAATGAAAATTAATCAGCGTTTTTTGTGAATAGCGCTGGCTGGTTTTGGCCGTTACGTTGTGTAAAGGGTTAACCTAATCAAAGCGTGTCTTCAAGGGTCAATTGCGAAACAGTGTAGTCTAATATAGTTTAATACGAAGTGATGTATGCTTACAAATCGGACCTTATCTTCGTGCGTTGTCATGGCAAAGGCTGTTGACAACTTTGCAAACGGAACCATATCTTCCGAAAAAAATCAGCCTCTTAGTAGGTATTCATTTGCGCGTTACAAACGATATTATAAAAAGGAAAACTCCACTTACAGTTCTATTATGATATCATTTCCTTGGCGTTTCTTATTTGTTTCCTTTCAGATGGCAAACCGTTTTATCGAAAAGCACAGCTGGCGTGCAAATCAAGAGAATGTAACGAAGACTTGTCCCTACGACTTGGTATGTTGACGTTGACATTGGGGGAGGGGGGGGGGGGGTGTTGTTTTCCAGATTGTTTTGAGAACTTAGACAATAGTGACTTCCACTCCACCGGTGTTTTGTGGTCATTTGCTTTCCATAATATTTAATCCAGACTTCGTGACGCTATTACATGCAGCGTCTGGAATAAAGAATTCTCTGAACAGAACTAATAAACCAGGCACCTGTTTCAACTGAAACCCCTTTTGTACATACTCATCTCTTCCCGTGGAGACCTCGGGAAGTGGAGTAGTGCTGGTTTGCTGTTGTAACCTAGTTTTGTTTTTGTGTTAAAATAGATCCCAATAACCAACGGATGGGGTGGAACTCCTCGAAGTTGAGCAACGTGCGTATAAGCGATTTGGTGAACTTGAATTATACATGTGGTGCTGTCGTGATGCAGCAATAAAATAAATAAATAAATAAATAAATAAATAAATAAATAAATAAATAAAATCAAAGTGTCAATGACACTGCAGCTCAACTTGTCCAAGAAGGGACTAGGCTAAATAGAAAGTTCCAGTAATACCATGTCATTCACTCAAGTTTCTACAGAAAAGACATCACGCCAAAGCTACATATGAAATCTGAAAAAAAATCCGGTGAGATATGGGGCCTGTTGGATGCACTAATGGAATTGTTGACAATTTATATGTCAAATACAAGATGGCCGGTGGCGGCTATCTTTTTCAACGTAATGCAGAAAATTTTGATAACTTCGATCTGGACATCATACCAAAGTTACATATAAAGTTTGAAGATAAAAGATCGGGTGAGAGGTGTGGCCTGTAGGGTCTGCTAATGGAATTGTTGACAATTTATAGGCCAAATCCAAGATGGCAACTGCCGACCACGTTTTAAAAGAAAATTCAGAAAAAAATTGATAACTCCCATTTAGACATCACACCAAAACTAAATATGAAATTTGAAAAAAGATTGGGTGAGAGATGCGGCCTGCAGGGTGTGCTAATGAAATTGTTGCAAGTTCATATGCCAATCAAAGATGGCTGCTGACAGCCATATGTTTGAACGAAATTCATAAAAAAAAATTGATAGCTCCCATCTAGACATCACACCAAAGCTGTATATGAAATCCGGTTAGAGATGCGACATGTAGGGCGTGCTAATAGTATTGGTGACAATTTATATCCAAATCCATGATGGCTGCTGGTGGCCATGTTTTTCAACACAATTCAGAAATATTTGACAGCTTCCATCTAGATAGCAAACCAAAGCTACATATGAAATGTGAAAAAGATCGGGTGAGAGATGCAGCCTGTAGTGTGTGCTAACAGAACTGTTGACAATTTAAATGCCAAATCTAAGATGGCCGCTGGCAGCCATGTTTTTTAATGAAATTTCGAAACATTCGATAGCTCCCATCTAGACATTACCCCAAAGCCACAAATGAAATTTGGGACTGATCGGACGGATGAAAGCCGCGGCCTGTAGAGTGTGCTAAAGGAACTGTTGGACAATTTATATCCAAATCCAAGATGGCTGCTGGCCGCCATGTTTTTCCACAAAATACAGAAAAATTCAATAGCTCGAATCTAGACATCACACCAAAGCTATATATGAAATTTGAAAAGATTGGGTGAGAGATGCGTCCTGTAAGGTGTGCTAATGGAATTGTTGAATATTTATATGCCAAATCTAAGATGGCCACTGGCGGCCATATTTTTTAACGAAATTCGAAAAAATGTGATAACTCCAAGTTTAGACATTGCCCCAAAGCTACATATGAAATTTGTTTCTGGCCGGGTGAGAGCTAAGACCTGTAGGGTGCGCTAAATGAATTGTTGGACAATTTATATCCAAATTCAAGATGGCCACTGGCGGCCACGTTTTACAACGAAATTCGAAAAGAAATCGATAGCTCCCATCTAGACATTACCCCAAAGCAACATATGCAATTTGGGACTGATCGGGTGAGAGTCGCAGCCTGTAGAGTATGCTTAAGGAATTGTTTGGACAATTTATATCCATATCCAAGATGGCTGCTGACAGCCATGTTTTTCTAAAAAAAAATCAGAAAAATTCAATAGATCCCATCTAGACAACACACCAAAGCTACATATAAAATTTGAAAATGATTGGGTGAAAGATGCGGCCTGTATGGTGTGCTAAAGGAATTGCGGACGGACATACGGACGGACGACGGATCACAACCCGTCCCAATAGCTCATACTTGACGTTGTCAAGTTGAGCTAAAAATAAATAAATCACAGTGCCACCATAGTTCATCAGTTCCCCAACGACAGTTTATGCGCAAAAATTCTCAAATCTATATATATTGTTACCATTTTTATATATTTTTTTTTAATTTAAAACGAAGAACATTTAAATTGTTTTTGTAATGGGTTACAAAATGTGTTTGCCTAGACTAGAAACAATGATTGAGAATCATTAAAAATGAAACTAATTTTGATCATTCTTCAGAATCAGATGCGTAGGAGGAGTGTTAAAAAGAGGATGTTATAATGTCAATATGTTTGAGAGGCGACAGAAATTCCCCAATCTTCAGTGGACGTCAGTGTTTCAGGATGCAGACAAATGAAGAGATTTTATAATGGTAAGTATTTTATATAGATTTGAAAACAATTATCGGCGTCAACAAAAGTTAGACGAAAATGGAGCTTATATAGTAGCACCTATACGTATGTCTGTTTGTCTGTCCGTACGCTGCGTAGAGAGACAGAGGATTTTCACTAATATATTCGACGGTAAGAGTTTCCATCCTTATAATGGCGTTCAAATTTCACGAACAAGCATACCGTGCCGTGATTACAAAAGCGGGCAGAGAATTTCGATCAGATCGCGACCAGGTTGCGATCCGGTGGAAATTATCGGTCCTCTTTACCCTCCACAATATTGCAGAATGTCACCCGTCGAAAAGGAAATGCAAGACCATACAATCCCAGATGATATTTTCGCTTCTTTTTCTTGAATCGGTCTTGATTTCGCAATATTTTATTTATAATATCTCGACCAACTGGTGTATCTGTGACGCGTCGGAGTTGCGATACGATCGTTAAATATAGCGCTTTTAGAATCACATGTAGTGCTGAAAGCGACAGAAAAATTGTTTCAGCCAATGGATTTCTGCCCCTCATATTTATTGAGATATAACATAGATGGTTTGCTTTGGGAGGAATTCCACTGCACAAGTGTTTAGTGATGATCTATCACGATGTACTTTTTGTATACCTCAGTTCGCACTAGATGAAAATTAAATTTTGTCCCCTTCAATACTTCAGTTTTCGAGCTACAAAGCCACCAAACCTTCCAAGCCTTGACCGCGCCTAGAATATACAACAACCTTATATTAACCCTTTTTTATCAGATATTACTTTCTTTCACAGAGTTGCCCATTACATTGCTCAGTCGATATGACTTCAAACACGGCTAATATGACGCCGATATCGGCCGATTTGAACCAAGCTAAAGTTGTTTCCCTTGATGCGTTACTAGGCACAGCCAATTTGTTTTCATCGCATGATCACAGTTATTCGCCCATGCAATCAGGAAAATTGGCTTGTCAGGGTATAATGGAGTGAGTTGAAGCTGAGTTTTGTATGACGAGGACTTAATGATGGCAATAAGTAATGATTACGTGGATAAACAGAGGAAAGAAGAGAGTTGTGTTAAGAATTGAATGCAATTTTTATAATCTTTATTGGATTATGAACGTGTAGGAATGGGTACAAATTATGTATGAATCCCGAAGGATTCATATATAATTTGTACCCATTCCCACACGTTCATACTCCAATAAAGATTATAAAAATTGCATTCAATTCTTATAATTGCATTCCGTAACTGTTTAAACTACTTTTTACCGAACACCAAAGCAGAAAGACGAAATAAAACACGAGCGAACGAGGCGAAAAAACACCCTCACACACAATACAAAGCGCACAACTCTGATTTTTAATTTTCAAAACTTTAAAAATGGAAACGAGTATTTCAGTAATGGGCTTTATGCCACAGTTGGAAATGTCACCAAAGAAACAGCAGCGGAGTTGATCACTGCGAGAGGCGCTAAAAGTTAAAAACCCGCCCAAACACCGCCCGAATTACATTCTGTCAACTGCGTTCTAGCGCAAATGCGGGTCAAAGTTCGATTAAATGTATTCATTGGAAAATGAATTACATTTGGTCATGACGTTTTCACCCAGCTGACCAATAGAAACTGAGTATTTGGACCCAAAACGTATAACTACATTAACAATATAATTATTAGAAAATACATCGCAAACTAAAATTGAGAGTCGCATTTATTTATTTATTTATTTATTTATTTATTTATTTATTTATTTATTTATTTATTTATTAGGGTTTAACGGCACATTAACAGCCAAGGTCATATCGTGTCAGTGACAGTTTTACGGGTGGAGGCAGCCGGAGTACCCGAAGAGAACCACCGAGCAACGACGAGCAGCTACCAGCTCCCCATCATCGTAACTCCGTACTGTAACGCGGGCAGGGTTAAATCGGTTGAAGACATACGTACCGTCGACGAGCAGTACGCCTTGGTGCACAGCGTCATCGTGCCCCCATGTGCACAATCGAGGTGAAGTGCCTTGCCCAAGGATACAACGCGCGTGTCCGAATCGATCGCTCAGACGGTCGCCCATATTCAGTGTGGATTACCGTTTCTACTCTGTGCTCTCTAGTTCTGGTCCCTGTAAATTACAGTCGCTTGTGGATCTCGAATTTAGAGAAAAACGTCGTGTGAATTATGAGGGTAGATTGTCTGAAAGGCAGGGACATGGCGACAGGGAGGGAAGGGGTGGTGGGGTGCCACCCCCCAATCCTGGCCAAAATTCCCTATTGTTGTTAATTCGGAGGGCAAGTCATGAGTAGTTGTAAATTCCATCTATCTGGTTTAGAGCGTCTTTGGCGATGTTGATGTCTCCTTTACTTCCCAAAATAACAACTCAGTTTCAAATCGCCAAAAATACTAACTTGTTACTATTTACAACTACAGTGTACGCAATATCGAGCTTCATAAGTATGTATGATGTCAATCGGTACGAGATTTCTATAATACGTTTACTTATTGTAATAAAAAAAATCCTCGAAATGCACTTCAAGAAAATCACATCATGTAAAATCGTTATCCTGGGTTAATTCCATCATTCACAGTTACAAAATAATGAAACACTGAAAATTGATCATCCCTGCATAAGATCTGATTTCATGTTAGGACATTGTGAATTGCTCAAAGTTCTCAGCTTGAGCATTTGTTTAGGAAATATTCAGCTCCCAGAATAATACCAAAGAATAATAACCCGATAATTCTATCATACATGTGTTGGCATTTCAGTTACTGGAATCAATTTTATGCACCCTTTCATGGCTTCATTTTCAAAATCTTTCTCAGTAGTGAATTTCCAACTAGGGGAGGGACCGGGAGGGGGTTCCCCCTCCCGGTCCCTCTCCTAGTTGGGAATTCTCTACCCTCCACCCCCAAATCGGAAACCTCTAGCCACGTCCATGCTGAAAGGATGGGGTGGCAGGGGATAATGGGGAGTGTGAGTACGCCCCCTCCCTCTATATTTCTATTGTGTATAGTCCACGCAGAAACCACCCTCACAAGAATTGTTGTTAGCCAAGTCTTCATGATGGTCAAAACAATGTGCAATGATTCTATTTATTTACATGCTGGTCTTAATCCTATGTGCAGTACAGTGGTCACACAGGCGTAATTTTTTCGATCAGATTGCGATTCGACGCTCTTACTCCATGGGGGGTTGAGATCCAGTCCGGAGTTTTCTCGTAATGAAAAATGACTTTCGGCAAAGCTACCTCCCTTGAAATTATTAGACGAGCGAGAGGTGTTCAATTGAGAAGGAAGTATTTTTTTTGAGGAAACACGTATGACATTAGTAGAGAGTAAAGCTCTCGGAACTGTCTACAGAAGCCTAGAAGGGACATGTATTTTTTTTTTACTTTTTACTTTTTTTTTTCACTTTTCATTTATTTTTATTTCACTTTTTACTTTTTTAAATATTTTCTTCGACTTTTCACCCGAGGTGGAAACTTTCCACCCGAGGTGGAAACTTATCACCCGAGGTGTAAACGTTTCACCCGAGGTGGAAACTTATCACCCGAGGTGGAAACTTATCACCCGAGGTGGAAACTTTTCACCCGAGGTGGAAACCTATCACCCGAGGTGGAAACTTATCACCCGAGGTGAAAAGTTTTAACCGCGGTGAAAACTTTCCACCCGAGGTGGAAACTTTTCTCCCGAGGTGTAAACTTTTCACCCGAGGTGGAAACTTATCACCCGAGGTGGAAACTTACCACCCGAGGTGGAAACTTACCACCCGAGGTGGAAACTTATCACCCGAGGTGAAAAGTTCTAACCGCGGTGAAAACTTTCCACCCGAGGTGGAAACTTTACTCCCGAGGTGTAAACTTTTCACCCGAGGTGGAAACTTATCACCAAACTTATCACCCGAGGTGGAAACTTACCACCCGAGGTGGAAACTTACCACCCGAGGTGGAAACTTATCACCCGAGGTGAAAAGTTCTAACCGCGGTGAAAACTTTCCACCCGAGGTGGAAACTTTTCTCCCGAGGTGTAAACTTTTCACCCGAGGTGGAAACATATCACCCGAGGTGGAAACTTACCACCCGAGGTGGAAACTTACCACCCGAGGTGGAAACTTATCACCTGAGGTGAAAAGTTTTAACCGTGGTGAAAACTTTCCACCCGAGGTGGAAACTTTTCTCCCGAGGTGTAAACTTTTCACCCGAGGTGGAAACTTATCACCCGAGGTGGAAACTTACCACCCGAGGTGGAAACTTACCACCCGAGGTGGAAACTTATCACCCGAGGTGAAAAGTTTTAACCGTGGTGAAAACTTTCCACCCGAGGTGGAAACTTTTCTCCCGAGGTGTAAACTTTTCACCCGAGGTGGAAACTTATCACCCGAGGTGGAAACTTACCACCCGAGGTGGAAACTTTTCTCCCGAGGTGTAAACTTTTCACCCGAGGTGGAAACTTATCACCCGAGGTGGAAACTTACCACCCGAGGTGGAAACTTACCACCCGAGGTGGAAACTTATCACCCGAGGTGAAAAGTTTTAACCGCGGTGAAAACTTTCCACCCGAGGTGGAAACTTTTCTCCCGAGGTGTAAACTTTTCACCCGAGATGGAAACTTATCACCCGAGGTGGAAACTTACCACCCGAGGTGGAAACTTATCACCCGAGGTGAAAAGTTTTAACCGCGGTGAAAACTTTCCACCCGAGGTGGAAACTTTTCTCCCGAGGTGTAAACTTTTCACCCGAGGTGGAAACTTATCACCCGAGGTGGAAACTTACCACCCGAGGTGAAAACTTACCACCCGAGGTGGAAACTTATCACCCGAGGTGAAAAGTTTTAACCGTGGTGAAAACTTTCCACCCGAGGTGGAAACTTTTCTCCCGAGGTGTAAACTTTTCACCCGAGGTGGAAACTTATCACCCGAGGTGGAAACTTACCACCCGAGGTGGAAACTTACCACCCGAGGTGGAAACTTATCACCCGAGGTGAAAAGTTCTAACCGCGGTGAAAACTTTCCACCCGAGGTGGAAACTTTTCTCCCGAGGTGTAAACTTTTCACCCGAGGTGGAAACTTATCACCCGAGGTGGAAACTTACCACCCGAGGTGGAAACTTACCACCCGAGGTGGAAACTTATCACCCGAGGTGAAAAGTTTTAACCGTGGTGAAAACTTTCCACCCGAGGTGGAAACTTTTCTCCCGAGGTGTAAACTGTTCACCCGAGGTGGAAACTTATCACCCGAGGTGGAAACTTACCACCCGAGGTGGAAACTTTACTCCCGAGGTGTAAACTTTTCACCCGAGGTGGAAACTTATCACCCGAGGTGGAAACTTACCACCCGAGGTGGAAACTTACCACCCGAGGTGGAAACTTATCACCCGAGGTGAAAAGTTTTAACCGCGGTGAAAACTTTCCACCCGAGGTGGAAACTTTTCTCCCGAGGTGTAAACTTTTCACCCGAGGTGAAAACTTATCACCCGAGGTGGAAACTTACCACCCGAGGTGGAAACTTATCACCCGAGGTGAAAAGTTTTAACCGCGGTGAAAACTTTCCACCCGAGGTGGAAACTTTTCTCCCGAGGTGTAAACTTTTCACCCGAGGTGGAAACTTATCACCCGAGGTGGAAACTTACCACCCGAGGTGGAAACTTACCACCCGAGATGGAAACTTATCACCCGAGGTGAAAAGTTTTAACCGTGGTGAAAACTTTCCACCCGAGGTGGAAACTTTTCTCCCAAGGTGTAATCTTTTCACCCGAGTTGGAAACTTATCACCCGAGGTGGAATCTTACCACCCGAGGTGGAAACTTACCACCCGAGGTGGAAACTTATCACCCGAGGTGAAAAGTTTTAACCGCGGTGAAAACTTTCCACCCGAGGTGGAAACTTTTCTCCCGAGGTGTAAACTTTTCACCCGAGGTGGAAACTTATCACCCGAGGTGGAAACTTACCACCCGAGGTGGAAACTTATCACCCGAGGTGAAAAGTTTTAACCGCGGTGAAAACTTTCCACCCGAGGTGGAAACTTTTCTCCCGAGGTGTAAACTTTTCACCCGAGGTGGAAACTTATCACCCGAGGTGGAAACTTACCACCCGAGGTGGAAACTTTTCACCCGAGGTGGAAACTTATCACCCGAGGTGGAAACTTATCACCCGAGGTGGAAACTTATCACCCGAGGTGGAAACTTTTGATTTTTTTCTACATTTTTTTATTTTTTTATTTTTTTTTTCTGAGTGAAAGCATATCACGTGGTGTGGGTCACGTGGAATATATTATAATAATAGCATTCACATTCTCCCTACCACAAAACGGTGTGCATGTTCCACAGAGATCGATAGTTTTCGAATTGTATTTCCAGCCATGATGTTTTTTATGTTTGTGCTTTTGTTTGCTTATGCATTTTGCCACTGTACTGCACAACCTGATTCGTACCTTCCATTTGAACTAGGTTTGCAAACACGAGAGGAAATTATCGAGACATATTTCAAAATGGGATTTGAATATCTAGAAATAGTTGCGTTTCTATACTTTTACCACAACATTTCAATTGGAGTTAGGCAGCTGAAACGGATTTTACGTGCCATGGGCCTGAGACGGAGACGTCCAAAAGACGACGTCCTAAACGTTTCCTGTGCTATTCGATTTGAGTTAACTCGGGCAGGCGCCGATTTGGGGTATAGAAGTATGCACAACAGGTTAAGAAAAATTCATAACCTGGTTGTTGATACGGAAACAGTGAGGCTACTTATGAATTATATAGACCCTGATGGAGTAGATTGCCGCCGACGTCACCGACTTAAGAGACGCCAATATCATGTACCTGGTCCCAATTATCTATGGCATATCGATGGATGGGATAAATTGAAGCCATACGGTATTTGTATTCATGGATGCATTGATGGATTTTCTCGCAGAATAATGTGGCTCGAAGTGGCTGCTACTAACAATGACCCGTTCGTGATATGCAAATATTTTTCTGATTGTATATATACACTTCGGGGTTGTCCATCGGTAGTGAGGGCTGACAGAGGGAACGAGAATGTAAATGTGGAACTGCTTCAATCTTTGCTTCGCAGAGGGAATGAAGATAACGAGTCAAGACCGGGAGTAACATTTTTGTATGGCAAATCTACAGCTAATCAGAGAATTGAAGCATGGTGGAGTAAATTTAAATCAGCTGGAATGGGGATTCTTGTGAATCATTTTCGAGATTTAGTTGATGCTGGCATTCTTGACACTTCAAATGCCATGGACATTCAGTGTATACGCTTCTGTTACATTGAATTAATTCGAAAAGAATTACAAAATATCATCATGCTTTGGAACACACACAATATACGTAACATTCGAAACTCTGATACCCCAAGTGGAAAACCCGACATGATGTATCACTTCCCTGAAATGTTTGGTGGGAAAGATCATTTGAAATCTGTGTCAGGGGAAGAACTGGTGGCACTTAGTGAAGTGTTAACGACGGACTCTTTTGATTGTCATTCTAATGAAACGGCGCTATTTACGCATTTAATGGAGGACGGTTCCAAACAAATGCCTAATACGTTAGAACAAGCATCAGAGCTTTTGGTATATTTGTTAGACATGGTAGAATACCACCTTGAAGAGTCGCGAGAGCTTTCTCCATGAAAACTTTCGTACTCGTGAGTTACACTTGTTACACTTGCTTGAAGTCCAGTGCTTATAATGTGGACTAGGTGTATTTATTATGCCGCCAAATTTCGAAAAAACTTCGGGACATACCCGTGGTCTTCGTCCGTGCGTTCGTCTGTCCGTCTGTCTGTTCGTTTCAACAAAACCGGTTTAGGGTGTATTTTGAAATATTTAAAAATGTTCAAAACTTTTCTTTACCCAGAATCTAAACTTACCCACCCTAAAAATGTTTTGTAACCCCAGCGCCCCCCCCCCCCCCACACACACACACCTAAAAAATATTCACTACCCTAACCCAATTCTGGCCCGACTCTGAACCCCAAAAACCAAAACAAAAACTAAGGGCCAAGGTAGGGTTATCTTTAGGATAGGGTTAGGTTGGGGTGGCTCGCAGTGGGGTTTAAGGTCAGAGCAGGGTTGGGTCAGGGTTAGTGTGTATTTTTGTGTACTTTTTTGGTGCAAGGATGGGATTGGGCTTGCAGAATATTTTTAGCGTGGTTAAGTTTAGGCTCTAAGTAAAGAAAGTTTTTGGACATTTTCAAATATTTCAAAATAGCACTCAAATAGGTTTAGTTGGCTCGGACGTCCATCCTTTCCAACAAAACCGGTTTAGAGGTATTTTGAAATATTTTAGTGGGTATGTCCAGTGGGGTCAAATGTGGTATTGGTAGCACGTATGGGCAGCTGGAGCGTAAAACAAAACCACTTTAGGAGATTCTAAAAGCACCACATAAGCCAAATGCCACATGAAGGCTGAATGTGCGTTCGTCCGTTTTTCCGCCCGTCCGTATGAATACTTGGCATTATAACTTTAGCATCAGTCGATAGATTTCGATGTCCTTTGTTAAGATAATAGATAATCATGGGCGACATGATATTCACATGACACGGGTATCGTCCACTGCTGCCGTTCTGAGTTAGACCCCCCCCCCCCCTTTTTTAACTTGGAAATGTGCCCGTACGAGCATTTTGTCTTATAGCTTCTCTACTGATTGATCGATTTGAATGTCCTTTGGTAAATTGGTAGACTGTGAGGTAATCATGGAGGGCAGGATGTTCACATAACACATGCAGGTTTTGTCAACACACTGCTGCTTCCTTCATGAACTGTGACCTATGTTTGACTTAGAAAATGCGTCTATACAAGCTTCTTGCATCACAACTTTAGTACTGGTTGACAGATTTCAGTGCTCTTTGGTACGATGCCAGGTTATCGTGAGGAACAGGATGGTGGGCCTGTCCACTGCCACCTTCCTAAGTTGTCCCTTCTTTTACCTAGAAAATGTGTATGTATAACAACACATTTCAATGTTCTTGTGTATAGAGACAGGTTATCATAGGGGTCATGAGCTCCACATAATTCTAGTTTCTGGTGTCATTTGTATAACATCCTCCTAATGCATGGTGGAAGTCATATCCCACACTTGGCGTTGCACTTGTAATATAGAGAGGTTGGGTAAGGAAGGGATTGTAATAAAGATGGGGTGAGCGAGGGATCAGGGGCCGGGTGGCTATAGGGTTATAAGGTATAGAAATAATTACAATATATAGGGTTGGTGTGAAGGAAGCACTATAGGGGATCAGAAACATAGTGTGTTTGAAACAAACTCTTGTATACCAGTTGGTTGGCTCTTAAAGGAGTCCTTGATATTTGGGTGTGTGAGAAGTCTGCCTGTACCTTTTTTGAAATTTTATTGGTTTTATGTACGCTCCCTTAACTTTGTAATTCACGCGTAAAATTCCAATGTCTTCAGTCTGTGTTTCACTAAAACCTTTCCGAGACATGATACCAGGGTATGGTACTAACATGGACGGACAAATCTTTTTTTTTGTACATTTGAACTAAATAAACTCTATCTGCCCTTCATTAAAAAATGCCATATCTTAACACCGTGTTTCGGAAGCTTCCTTTGGAAGTTTTCCAAGAATAATAACGGGCTCGATGTTAGCATCGTAGGCTAATTTAAACCAAAATTTATTGTGATAAAGCTGTGAGACAAAAGTCATTTATTTGTGTGTGTGTGTGTGTGTGTGTGTGTGTGTGTGTGTGTGTGTGTGTGTGTGTGTGTGTGTGTGTGTGTGTGTGTGTGTGTGTGTGTGTGCGTTTGTCTTACCAACTTGACGAGGTAACTAGACAAAAGAGTTTGCGTGTTTCGCCTTACCGAGGTACAAAAGACAAAAGAAACCCTTTACCTCGGTTGTTTTCCCAGAACTGTACCGGCAAAACGAGGTTGAAACCGTTAGTCCACACAAAGGACAGACAATGGGGTACCTCGGTATGTAGGGAAAACAAGACTGTGTGTGTGTGTGTGTGTGTGTGTGTGTGGGTTTGTCTTACCAACTTGACGAGGTAACTAGACAAAAGAGTTTGCGTGTTTCGCCTTACCGAGGTACAAAAGACAAAAGAAACCCTTTACCTCGGTTGTTTTCCCAGAACTGTACCGGCAAAACGAGGTTGAAACCGTTAGTCCACACAAAGGACAAACAATGGGGTACCTCGGTATGTAGGGAAGACAAGACTGTGTATGTGTGTGTGTGTGTGTGTGTGTGTGTGTGTGTGTGTGTGTGTGTGTGTGTGTGTGTGTGTGTGTGTGTGTGTGTGTGTGGACTTGTTTCCATTCGTTGTGCGGACCTAAAAAATAGTGTTTGGTCCCCACAGTGTTTATCCTTTGTTCCAGCCATGTCCCCACAATCCAACAAGGCCATCGCTGGATTTAACACGGTCTTGTGCGGACATTATTTGCCGTTGTTTGTCATTGTTTGCCCCTGATAACAAAAGAAAAAATAACATGTCCGCACAACGATAAGTTTCCACCTCGGGTGGTAAGTTTCCACCTCGGGTGGTAAGTTTCCACCTCGGGTGATAAGTTTCCACCTCGGGTGAAAAGTTTACACCTCGGGAGAAAAGTTTCCACCTCGGGTGGAAAGTTTTCACCACGGTTAAAACTTTTCACCTCGGGTGATAAGTTTCCACCTCGGGTGGTAAGTTTCCACCTCGGGTGGTAAGTTTCCACCTCGGGTGATAAGTTTCCACCTCGGGTGAAAAGTTTACACCTCGGGAGAAAAGTTTCCACCTCGGGTGGAAAGTTTTCACCGCGGTTAAAACTTTTCACCTCGGGTGATAAGTTTCCACCTCGGGTGGTAAGTTTCCACCTCGGGTGATAAGTTTCCACCTCGGGTGAAAAGTTTACACCTCGGGAGAAAAGTTTCCACCTCGGGTGGAAAGTTTTCACCGCGGTTAAAACTTTTCACCTCGGGTGATAAGTTTCCACCTCGGGTGGTAAGTTTCCACCTCGGGTGGTAAGTTTCCACCTCGGGTGGTAAGTTTCCACCTCGGGTGAAAAGTTTACACCTCGGGAGAAAAGTTTCCACCTCGGGTGGTAAGTTTCCACCTCGGGTGATAAGTTTCCACCTCGGGTGAAAAGTTTACACCTCGGGAGAAAAGTTTCCACCTCGGGTGGAAAGTTTTCACCACGGTTAAAACTTTTCACTTCGGGTGATAAGTTTCCACCTCGGGTGGTAAGTTTCCACCTCGGGTGATAAGTTTCCACCTCGGGTGAAAAGTTTACACCTCGGGAGAAAAGTTTCCACCTCGGGTGGAAAGTTTTCACCGTGGTTAAAACTTTTCACCTCGGGTGATAAGTTTCCACCTCGGGTGGTAAGTTTCCACCTCGGGTGGTAAGTTTCCACCTCGGGTGATAAGTTTCCACCTCGGGTGAAAAGTTTACACCTCGGGAGAAAAGTTTCCACCTCGGGTGGAAAGTTTTCACCGCGGTTAAAACTTTTCACCTCGGGTGATAAGTTTCCACCTCGGGTGGTAAGTTTCCACCTCGGGTGGTAAGTTTCCACCTCGGGTGATAAGTTTCCACCTCGGGTGAAAAGTTTACACCTCGGGAGAAAAGTTTCCACCTCGGGTGGAAAGTTTTCACCACGGTTAAAACTTTTCACCTCGGGTGATAAGTTTCCACCTCGGGTGGTAAGTTTCCACCTCGGGTGGTAAGTTTCCACCTCGGGTGATAAGTTTCCACCTCGGGTGAAAAGTTTACACCTCGGGAGAAAAGTTTCCACCTCGGGTGGTAAGTTTCCACCTCGGGTGATAAGTTTCCACCTCGGGTGAAAAGTTTGCACCTCGGGAGAAAAGTTTCCACCTCGGGTGGAAAGTTTTCACCACGGTTAAAACTTTTCACCTCGGGTGATAAGTTTCCACCTCGGGTGGTAAGTTTCCACCTCGGGTGATAAGTTTTCACCTCGGGTGAAAAGTTTACACCTCGGGAGAAAAGTTTCCACCTCGGGTGGAAAGTTTTCACCGCGGTTAAAACTTTTCACCTCGGGTGATAAGTTTCCACCTCGGGTGGTAAGTTTCCACCTCGGGTGGTAAGTTTCCACCTCGGGTGATAAGTTTCCACCTCGGGTGAAAAGTTTACACCTCGGGAGAAAAGTTTCCACATCGGGTGGAAAGTTTTCACCGCGGTTAAAACTTTTCACCTCGGGTGATAAGTTTCCACCTCGGGTGGTAAGTTTCCACCTCGGGTGGTAAGTTTCCACCTCGGGTGATAAGTTTCCACCTCGGGTGAAAAGTTTACACCTCGGGAGAAAAGTTTCCACCTCGGGTGGAAAGTTTTCACCACGGTTAAAACTTTTCACCTCGGGTGATAAGTTTCCACCTCGGGTGGTAAGTTTCCACCTCGGGTGGTAAGTTTCCACCTCGGGTGATAAGTTTCCACCTCGGGTGAAAAGTTTACACCTCGGGAGAAAAGTTTCCACCTCGGGTGGAAAGTTTTCACCACAGTTAAAACTTTTCACCTCGGGTGATAAGTTTCCACCTCGGGTGGTAAGTTTCCACCTCGGGTGGTAAGTTTCCACCTCGGGTGATAAGTTTCCACCTCGGGTGAAAAGTTTACACCTCGGGAGAAAAGTTTCCACCGCGGGTGGAAAGTTTTCACCGCGGTTAAAACTTTTCACCTCGGGTGATAAGTTTCCACCTCGGGTGGTAAGTTTCCACCTCGGGTGGTAAGTTTCCACCTCGGGTGATAAGTTTCCACCTCGGGTGAAAAGTTTACACCTCGGGAGAAAAGTTTCCACCTCGGGTGGAAAGTTTTCACCGCGGTTAAAACTTTTCACCTCGGGTGATAAGTTTCCACCTCGGGTGGTAAGTTTCCACCTCGGGTGGTAAGTTTCCACCTCGGGTGATAAGTTTCCACCTCGGGTGAAAAGTTTACACCTCGGGAGAAAAGTTTCCACCTCGGGTGGAAAGTTTTCACCACGGTTAAAACTTTTCACCTCGGGTGATAAGTTTCCACCTCGGGTGGTAAGTTTCCACCTCGGGTGGTAAGTTTCCACCTCGGGTGATAAGTTTCCACCTCGGGTGAAAAGTTTACACCTCGGGAGAAAAGTTTCCACCTCGGGTGGAAAGTTTTCACCACAGTTAAAACTTTTCACCTCGGGTGATAAGTTTCCACCTCGGGTGGTAAGTTTCCACCTCGGGTGGTAAGTTTCCACCTCGGGTGATAAGTTTCCACCTCGGGTGAAAAGTTTACACCTCGGGAGAAAAGTTTCCACCTCGGGTGGAAAGTTTTCACCGCGGTTAGAACTTTTCACCTCGGGTGATAAGTTTCCACCTCGGGTGGTAAGTTTCCACCTCGGGTGGTAAGTTTCCACCTCGGGTGATAAGTTTCCACCTCGGGTGAAAAGTTTACACCTCGGGAGAAAAGTTTCCACCTCGGGTGGAAAGTTTTTACCGCGGTTAAAACTTTTCACCTCGGGTGATAAGTTTCCACCTCGGGTGATAAGTTTCCACCTCGGGTGAAAAGTTTCCACCTCGGGTGATAAGTTTCCACCTCTGGTGATAAGTTTCCACCTCGGGTGAAAAGTTTACACCTCGGGTGATAAGTTTCCACCTCGGGTGGAAAGTTTCCACCTCGGGTGGAAAGTTTCCACCTCGGGTGGAAAGTTTCCACCTCGGGTGAAAAGTCGAAGAAAATATTTAAAAAAGTAAAACGTGAAATAAAAATAAATGAAAAGTGAAAAAAAAAAAGTAAAAAGTAAAAAAAAAATACATGTCCCTTCTAGGCTTCTGTAACTGTCTGTTATTTTCGTTCATTAAAAGTCACAAAAGGAAACTTGTCTTTTTGTAAGAAGCCAATTAGAAATAACCAGTTCACAGATAATCCGTCATTAAGACTATCAGTATAACACTCACCGTCCACTTATGACTCTTTGTTTAGCGAATGTGTTTTTCCGATAATTTGCAAGTTTTTATTCTTATCAGGAACAAAGGGGCGCGGTGGCTCAGTTGGTAGAGGTGCAGGCTGCAAGCCGAGAGGTCCTCGGTTCGAATCCCACCTGCGGCAACCGCGTTGGGTCCTTGGGCAAGACACTTCACCCCGATTGCCTACATGGGGGCACGATGACGCTGTGTACTGCGGCGTACTGCACGTCGATGGTGCGCATGTCTTCAACCAATCTAACCCTGCCTGTGCTGCGGTGCAGAGTTCAGAGTTACGATGTTGGAGAGCTGACAGCTGCTCGTCGTTGCTCGGTGGTTCTCTCCGGGTACTCCGGCTTCCTCCACCCGTAAAACTGTCACGGTCACGATTAGCCATTGTTCACAAGTATGTGACCTTAAACACCAATAAATAAATAAATAAATAAATAAATATCAGGAACAAATTAGCAAATCTCACCTCCTAGACTTTTATATTCATCGAAAAGACAGTGTTTGTAGTATATATCAAAAAATATATCACTGTTGATATAATGAGCAGAAAAAAGTTACAGAACATCAAAAGATGGTGAAAACACCGTTTTCTTATTTTTAAATGGGTTTCAACAGAGAATAACAGACAGAGGATGTCTACTCTGTTTTAGTGAATATAATATAATACTCTTGAGTGCCTAATAATTATACATGTATGATTATTCTTTTTTGAACAAAATTCCCGGCTGTGTGATCCTTATTTGACCCTGTATGATTATCAATTTTTAGCAATCGAATGTGCAGAGCGGCCACATATCTAAGTTCACCAAAACAAACTAGTAAGGTACATGTTACGTACAAGCAAACACAGGATGCAATGGAAATGTTAATTGGTAGAGAGTTGGAAGCATATATTTGGGCTTTATTCTGAAGTACTGCTAACATAACTTTAAGACCTAGTACCCATTGGGTGTGCTTCATACCATCACTGTTTTGCCTTGGTGCAATTTATGGGAGAGTGCCTGTAGGCACTCTCCCATAAATTGCAACAAGTGAAATCCATGTGAAAATTATGATAACCGAAAGTAATTTAGCCCTTCACCACTCCAAGAGCATCAGGACTTCTGTGTTATAAAAATGGCTCTGAGCATTGCGGCTGGCTCACATCTTGGAATTTTCCACCCTATACTATTATTCGACCCTATACTATTATTAATTTTCAGGCAATTTTCTACTCTGTATTATTATTTTGCCCTGTACTATTATTAGGCAGTCGAGAGTTAAAAAGAAAATCTATTCTATTTAGTCAGTATTATCTCATGGGTGTGGACTTGACAGTTTTATTATACTAATATATAATACTTTCAGGTCCACACGAATGAGATAATTCCAGATGTTCACTAAAACAGCGTAGATTTTCTTTTTCTCATATGCTACGTGACATTTTAGTGCGCAATATCAGCCCAATTCGACTGCAAACAGTTTCAAAACAATAACAATAAGCTGCTGATCGTTCCATCAAGGCGACGTTCAAGGCGACGCCATGCGCCGAAGCGTAACGTCATTGAGGAAGCTACTGAAAAACTCATCGTGTGGACTGGTGGAAAAGAAAACTTTCAGGTCCACATTCATGAAATAATTCCAGATACTGACTAAATAGAGTACATTTTCGTTTTTATTATATGTTACGAGACATTTATTGAACAATATTCAGCCCAATTCGACGAGAAATGCGTGCGTTTCCAAACAATAACAATGATCTGCTTATCATTCATTCAGAGCGATGTGATGCAGCGTTGTGTGACGCCATTTTGGAAACTACTGAGGGATATTCCCCGATACCCAACGAGTCGGTGGATATCAAGAAGTATCTTTTAGATAATTTGCGATAATTCACAGGCTAGCATATAATAATTAAGCTTTCATACTGATTGGGAAAATTGTAAAAAAACAGCGCCTGTGTTTTATACTACTCTACAGGAAAATTTCTGAAGTGTGTGAATAATAACAATAGCACTTTGACCGGCCGCTGATTTGTCGCGGTTCTCATGCGAGAAGGCCTTGATTAACAACGTGTACCCTCCTCTCAACCGGAAACGAACTGTTTGATGGCATCTCGTACCCCATCTCTCCCAATCTCTCCGATAAACATACTAACCCTCTCCTTTGGGTCATCCAATACCCACATATCCTCCATTCTCCCATTCTACTACCCTATTATACTCCCCCAGTGAATCTTAGTCAGTTAGATTGGTATTTCGGACATTCTAATAGAAAGTGTTCCAGAGTGTGCACTAATCCTCAATTGCACATTTGGCACTCCTTTCCACTGCCTTTCCCAATTTCCCCATAAGCTCCAACAACTGCGATCTCAGCTTAAACAAGCTTAAACAAAACCCGGCTTCTCTTTATCACGCAGGCCACTCAACATCCTCTTTCCTTAGACCCCCCCCCCCCCCCACCCCGACAATTTCGGCCTTAGAACATTACGTAAGTCGCCTAACGTCTGAAGATCATGAAGGCGTACCCAACGGTCCAACTGATCCCAAAGATACTCGATTGGCGACAAATCTGGCGAAAGTGGGGGCCTGGGAAGGAGTTCGATGCTCTGCTTCTCAAGAAAGTCACGACAGATACGCGCCACATGACATCGGGCATTGTCTTGCTGGAATAACTGCAATCCAACGTTCGCGTTGAACAAAGAGACAACAACAGCGTTAAGAATGTCGTCCCTATATCGCTGTCCACTCAGATTACGATCGATGAAGATCAATTGCGTTCGATGGTGCAAGGAAATTCCGGCCCAAACCAATCCAAAATCGTGATTCATCACTAAAAAGAACTGTGCTCCAGCGCTGCTGAGTCCAGCGGACACGCATTCTGACGGTACAATGACGTTGGGTAAGGATTGGTCCGTGGTATGGACACCTACTTCGGATGCCGTGTTCAGTGAGTCTGTTACGGACAGTTTGTGCACTGATTCTATTGTTAGTTCTACCAGGAGTTACTGCTGTCCTCGTCGCCGGAAGGAAGCGATCCCGCAAGTGAGACGTCCTAATGTGTCGGTCTTGTGCAGGGCTCGAAACTCTTGGTCGACCTGAACGCGGTCGGTCGGCAGTAGATCCAGTGGGTCTATACCTTCCAATTGGACGGCAAATAGTGGCCATAGTGACTAAGAACTCAGAAGCGAGCTCATCTGGAGGTATCCCAGCATCATGCATACCAATGGCACGCAACCTCTGATTTTCGGTTAACCTTGGCATTTTTTAAAATGTCGGAAGACAAAAACTAGCGTATTTCTCAATAACAGAGGCTCTCTAGCACAACATAACTCAAACAAAATCGTCGGTTTCCCATTCAATTTGACATTCTCGGGTAACACGTGCTATTTTGAAATTCGTAGCAAAATTGTATATGGTTGGGTGGACAACAACAACATGTCATTAAACTCTTTGCGCGACTTCATGTCCACAAACATGCAACATTAGAACTATTATATTTCATCCTTTATGCTATTTTGTCACATTTGTTCCTATTATACTTTCTTTTTTGACTCAGTATATAATTCTTTCATAATTCCAACAAACTCACTTCCCAGGCCCAAGGCCTCAAGCTTTCGCCACATACCCACCATCCGCACTCTATCATATGTTTTTTTATTATCCAGAAACGCCATAAAAAGCCTCCCCTCTTCAACCATATCTTCTAATCTACCATACATGAACTTATAGAAGACTTTTCCGATGTTGCTCCTGGCAGGGATTCCCCCGATAATTATCTAATACTTCCTTGTACCTCATTTTATGTATAAATGTAACTTTGTTTTCTGTCTACTCTTTTGGAATCTCTTGTTTTTTCTATAACTAGGTTGGACAGGGTCGTTAGGCCTTCACGTAGCTCCTCTCCCCCATTTGCTAGGAACCTGTTAGGAATTTCTTCCGTCCCTCCCGCCTTTCCGTTCCTTAATTTTGAGTGAAATGATGCGCACATCGATAATACAAATTCGCTAACATTTCGTCCCCTGAGTGTTAGAATGTTCTATATCACATAGGGGACATAGAACATTCTAGCACTCAGACGACGATTTCATAATCTCAGTTTTTATATGAAATCCCAGAATCCTTAGTGTTAAATTTACTGACAGCTTTAGGAATTAAGGAGAGCTAACTTTCCAATAAATCTCTCCCAAAGTAGGGTCGGGATGTTTGTGTGTGGGGTGGGGTGGGGTGGGGTGGGTATGTTCAGAAAATTCCTCTATACATGGCAGGGGTGGGTGGGTGGTCCCGCCGTGATAAAAGTCACATTCTTCCTCATCATATTTATACATTCTTTCCTGTTTTAATCTACCTAGATACACTCTCAGATGATTTAATGATGCTTAGGGTAGTTACTACATATGTGACATGATAGCACGGCAGATAACCAACTGCTGTAACTCACTTTTGGTGAGATGGTGACCATCAAACAGTTAGTGGTCAATATTGCACACCCTTTTCGTCTGGTTTAAACCAGTGGTGCATAAAGAAAAAACAAATATTCAATCAAATAATATTTTGCATTGTGTCTGGCATTTGTGTGGTCGTTGAGGCAACAAACAGGTCCGAGCTCGGAAGAAATTGTTAAATTTTAGCAATTTGTATCATTCGACGCAGGAGTTCCGGTAGAAGAGAATGAAAAAAGTCAGCAAAAATCCGCTTTGAGAAAATTGTTTTAGAAACGAAAATTCTTTACACGATATTAACCACTTTTCCGGCCAGGAGCATGATAACGTCATAATGTCATTAAATAGGATGGCTGTTCAGTAAATGTGTGGGTGGGGTAGACCAATCAATATTTCCAGCGTGCAGCCCCGAGGCTGCACGTTGGAAATATTGATTGGTCTTCCCCGAATAATGAATATGGACTCTTCTAATTGCTGCCGTTGAACTGGCATGGAAGATACCCCTAGAGTTCAAAAGGTTAAATATTTCGGCGCTATCGGAAGCCTGGAAGGGACATCCTTTGGACTATCTCTTCTCTCTCTTCTATGAATCTCGGTTTACGACTCTGAATCTTTGTTTGAGTTGAACTGTGTATACAACTTTCTTTGTTTTCTCTTCACCCACCTATTCCTTACTTATTGCTATCATTAATTCCTCACCATACAAAAACTACTCGCCTTGCCTGGTAACGCCCATTTTACTGATTGATTGCTTTCGACGAATAGCGGTGAATGATTTCGCTGTAAACAAATGGTTGCGCTTAATAACGCATCGGGGGGGGGGGGGGGGGGGGGGGGGGCAACTCTAGCTTGGTTCATATCGACCGACAACGGCGTCATATCAGCCGAATTTGAAGTCATATCAGTCGAGCTCGATAATGGACAATATTGGGAAAGAAAATCATATCTAACAAATAAATACGTATTATCGCTACAATGAAGTGAGCTGGGTCGTAGTATCACGTCGAGTTGAGGATGTCAGATCACCGAATTAAACGAGCTGCCGCAGGCATATAATAAACCTTTTATCGCTACAGTGAACTGATCTGGGTCGCCGCATCATGTCTCATTGAGGAGGTCAGATCGTCGAATCACAGATCGCCGAACCAATAATGTTGGTATAATCTCTCTCTCTCTCTCTCTCTCTCTCTCTCTCCTCTCTCTCTCTCTCTCTCTCTCTCTCTCTCTCTCTCTCTCTCTCTCTTTCTGCCTGAGTGTTTCAGCTATTCCTGGAGAATTTGATGGCACGTGGGTGGGGACATAGATATTTATATATTTCAATAGGTTACAGTTTATCGACCTCCGGTGTTTCCAACTCAATCAACAAGTCCAGTGAGGACCAATCTACGGGAGGTAAATACAATATGGGATTTAGAACTGCAAGTCACAGTCTAGTATATCCAATGCAAAATAAAAACCAAAATTAAATTCATCTCACGATTTCCTCCACAAAGAAAGCTGTATGCTTTAGAAAATGGTGCAGGGTCTAATGTAAATAAACTGGAAGAAATGCATGTAATACTGTTTACTATTTACCTTCAAAAGTTGCGGGCGCAAGTACATAATTATGTTTTTCCCATCTTACCCCAATAATAAATGGAAACGCGACATGAAATGCATTCGAAATTGTTAAAATGTGAATAAGATGGCACGCGAGATACGAGAAGAAATTAGAGCTGTAGGTTAACCGAAACCGAACTGAGGTTTTAAGTTTTTTTAAAAAACCGAAACCGAAACCGTCGACATTCCGTAATCTAAAGTTTTTCGTTTTTTATTAAATACTCTCTTGCTGCAGAAATTCACAGAATGTAGCCATCCCAGACTAGTGAGAGTACCCAGACACTGCCATTGGCAGTGTCTGGGTACTCTCACTCTGCCAATGGCAGTGTCTGGGTACTCTCACTACTCTGGGAAAGCTACATTCTGTGAATTTCCGACTTTTCAGTTTAGTTGCGTTTGCAGCTTTCCTCAAGTTGCGTGTAGGTATCAGACCTCGAAAAATGGCCAAGCACAATAAAAGTATATTTAGGTAATTATTATATTGGCCTTCCTGATTCTTCATGTATTATAGCTTATTTCGGGCATTCATTGAGTTTCACTCAATTTCACTGCCATTCAGTTATGACTCCGGACAAAAGAATGAGTTTTATTGAATTTTATTTGGCCTCATGAACAAACCGAAAACCGAACCGAACCGAGGTTTTACTCCACCTGAAAAACCAAAACCGAAACCGAACAAGAAATTTAAAAACCTACAGCTCTAGAAGAAATGCATCCTTCTTGATTACCTCAGTTCAGTTACTTGAGAGGAAATTAACTGTAATTCTGTAACTTTTCAATGTTCAGTATATCAATAGTGTGCGCATTATGGCATATAGTACAGACACCATTCTCTCTCCGGAAGCCCATTGGGACGAGAATGCGTAGTAGGAGCATTGCGAATATTCGCATTCACATATTCGCATTCAACATTGCGAACATTCGCTTTCAACCCGTTGGGGCCAACATGTGTAGTGGGAGCATTTCGAATATTCGCATTCAACTTTGCTAATATTCACATTCAATTGGGAATATTCGCAATGCATTGCGAATATTCGCAATTGAATGCGAATATTCGCAATGTTGAATGCGAATATTCGCAAAAGTTGAATGTGTATATTCGCAATGCAGAATGCGAATATTCGCAATGTTAAATGCGATTATTCGGAATTTTAAATGCGAATATTCGCACTGTTGCAATGTTTCGCGAATATTTGCAATGCATTGCGCATATTCTCAATGCTCGGTCCCTCCCTCCCCAACCCCGCTACACATGGTGGCCCCAATGGGTTTCCGTATCGTAATATATAAGATGTGCTAATTTTCTTCCTGGGAAAAATAAAAACTTGCAGTTTACTGTAAAAACACATTCACTAAATAAAAAGCCAAGGTGTTCGCTTACTCAGCTGCTTCTAAATAGCTTGCCGTTAAAGGCCAAGTTTCCTTTGGTACCTTTTAATAAACAAAACAAGCTGTCTGTTGTTTTTGTTTATTAAAAGTTACCAAATGAAACTTCGCTTTGTTTTTTTTCTGATGTCATAGATGTTTTCTCAACAATTACATGCTTCTTAAGTGGACCTTCCTCGCCCGTCGTATAATTTCAGGGGACATAACTGTATCGAAAGTCGATTTTTATGACGAGATACGTCAAGGATGAAGCATTTCACAGAGTGCTCCATTTGGCATGAAATGTTAATTTTTTGACGCGGGAAAGATTCCCCATTTTCCGCTATGCTTCACGCACTTAAACCAGCACAAGGTGAACGAGTGTGTGGGGACGTATTTTTTCTGCTGCCAGTGGTAACAGAAAACTATTTTATCCCCCGCCACCCACATTATTTAGCCTGGTTGCATCCATGAGTCGACACGTGCATAATTATATAATAACTAAAATTAACTCGAGGTCGACGAAGGACGGGGTCGTAAACTACGTTTTGGGGGAAAGAGTTGGAAACATAATGAAATCTGATGATTTTTGTGAACCGGGTATAGCTGTTACGTTAGATAAAGCTTAAAAGGGTAACCCAAATCTTATCTTTATTTAACAATAAGTATGTATTGGCTCCCTAATTACCCAAATACATTGTGTATCGAGAGCCCGTGATAAAAAGCTACATCTTGCATGACACAAAATCTGTATCATGCAACTGCATAATACAAGCATATGCTTGGTAACAATTTGTTTACGTTACTATTTATAGAACATTGCAAGCTTCCGAAACGTATTTGCGAGGGACCTTGTGCATTTCTATATATGAAGAGAGAGAGAGAGAGAGAGAGAGAGAGAGAGAGAGAGAGAGAGAGAGAGAGAGAGAGAGAAAAAAACACTTCTTAAAAGTATAATTATTAAATTATTGAATCACATTGTTTTTATGCCCTTGTATCTGAACCACTGAAATCATTCAGCTGGAACAACACGTGGTTATAATGTTCAAGTGCAGTCTTTTCAGAATGTTGAACACGGACGCGCTTAATACAAGTTATCGGAAAAGTTCCAAGGCAGACGCGCGCTGTTTCAACCGAAGCGACAAGCATTTTTATGAGACTAAAAATGAAATCAGAAATTAAAATGATAGTTAACCCTTTACGAAATGCACACGTTATCTTAATTTAATACTGTAATTATTTCTGATATGGTTTGGTTGAAATTTGTGGAAAAATAATGTTTTTTGATTATTCACCAGATAGTTGCATCTAAGCACTTAATTCTACGAACTGCACCTCAGAAGAAATCAGCGACAGTACTTGTCTTTTTCAAATTTCTCGGATGCTATAGAATTAAGAATGGACGCTGGTTTTGTATACATTGGCATGGCGGGGGTTCGAACCCACGCCGAGAGAGTTTCCTTCGGCACCAACCGCCTAGCGAAACTATACAGCAGACGCCGGTGGCCGAGTGGTGTGCGTGGTTCAGTATAGTTTCGCTAGGCGGTTGGTGCCGAAGGAAACTCTCTCGGCGTGGGTTCGAACCCCCGCCATGCCAATGTAATGTTTTTTGAACAGCTCAATTCGAAAATAACGAGGGGAGGGGGGTGCGGCTGATTTGTTAGAAAAAGTACTAACCAACTTATTACAGCTAAGAATTGTAAGGTAAGTCTATCATCACCTATATCTTACTTCCTACAAGTATCTAGGAATTTCATTGGTTCGAAGACGTCACATGCAGTCTGCATATAAAACCATATACTGCCTGTCAACATCAATATACGCTGACAGCTATGGGTAATCTCCCCTTTGTTCACTGATTATTCAAAATGGCTGCAGCCGATAAACGCTTCAAGTTGAAAAAATTGAGTGTTGGAAGCCCATATTTGGTCTGAAGTGCAGGTTAAGCAACTTAAAAGGCTTCATATTCTGTGGATGTGTGTCATGTTACCTTCGGAATGAAACTGTTTGGTATGTATGAAATTTGCCTTGTTACAACTTATGGGAGACACTCCCATAAATTGTAACAAGGCAAAGACACGTGAACACATTGTGAGAATTCTCTCATTTAATTTTGATCGCTGTTGTTATTAGTTCTGTGCATCGATGCAGCAGTCGGTAAGATTTATTCGTTGCACAGTTAGTTGGTGGCCTAATATGGTGTCAGTTAATTCCATATTGGACTCGAGCTTCGCACGAGTCCAATATGGAATTAACTGACACCATATATACCATATTAGGCCATCAACAAACTGTGTAACTAATAATATCCCTATTAGAGTCAAGATTTTCCAACTATTTCCTCCAAAGTAGTTGTTAATAATACAATTAGCTCCCCCGATTATATCTATATATTTCGGAATAGAAGTCTTGTAGTTCACCACTCGCTTAGGCTGGGAAACACGCAATGGAACAAACCGACCATACAAAATTACAAATCGAGCCCCAATCCCCATTCTAATACTTGATAACCAGACAACATATCCCAGTCAAAACTAACAATAGCAGTACTTTTTTACCAGCAGTTTCGACCACTGAAAAAATGATATTAAAACATATGGGTATTTACTCACTCACTTGTATACTCAGAACCCAAGTAGATTTTGCTACACCATGCTTTTCATGTCACACCTGTGTCATTTCATGTCGCCTTTCAGCCTCAAATCTGAGAATACTTCAATTTAGGTGTAGCAACGAACAATCTTGTCCATGCCGCCCCCGTACAATATATCTATTGCATTTTTTTTTATTATTGTATTTAGCTTGTATGTAAGAAAATCGTACAAAAAAAAATATCTATCTATCTATGAGAGACACGCTCTTTTTTCTAAGGCCATATCTCGACTCGTCGAGATATGGCCTTCGAAACAAGAACGAGACTCTGATACAAAATTTTGTACATAAAAATAATGATAATAATACATACGGAACATAAATAAGTGGGAATTTGGCGAAACTGAGTGTTGATTGTTATTTTCTTACATATGTAAATTTATAATAATTTCATTGGCAACATAGAGGAATCTCGGTGGCTCAGTAGTAGACTGTTGGACTTCCATGCTAGAGGTCCCGAGTTCGATCCCCGTCCGGGACGGCCCGCGTTGTGTCCTTGGGAAAGGCACTTTATCACGGTTGCCTACTTGGGGGCACGATGACGCCGTGTACTAAGGCGTACTGTACATCGATGGTGCACGTGTCTTCAACCACTGTAACCCTGCTTGAGTGGAGCTTGAACAGAGCTAGAATGTTGCGGAGCTGACAGTTGCTCGTCAGTGCTCGGTGGTTCTCTCCGGGTACTCCGGTTTCCTCCATCCGTAAAACTGTCACGGTCACGATTTAGCCATTGTGCATAAGTATGTGACCTTAAACACCAATAAATAAATAAATATTGTCCAAACAGATGTAAATAACATTTGTAAACAATTATCAAGATTATTTTGTAAAAAGGGTACGTAAAAGTTTATCGCCACTATTATATGTTAAATATATTTTAGTTGGAAGAGTTATCAATCGATTTGAATTTTTTTAAATTATTTTGATCCGCATTTGTTTCCGATTGTTTCATAACACAGATGAAGTCCCCTAAGCATCAACGTTTATTTACTTTACTGTGCACATCACTGAGCCCATTCAAACCATGTGTCCTGCCACAATATCGTCCCAAAGAAAGAATTCCCCAACTGTTGTTCCGGACGGACTTAACCCTTTACCCAACGTAACGATCATAAAGGCCAGCGCTATTCACAAAAATCGCCAATTAAGTTTCATTATTTTTTCATTTTTTGTTTCAAAATCATAGGTTATGACCCCTCATTGGAACGAGCTCGACGAGCTCGTTGCAATGAATGGTCATAACCTATGTTTTTGAGACAAAAATGTTTAAAAAATTAGTTATTCAAGAATTTTGTTTGCAAGTGTCGTCTGCTTTTCATGTTAGGTAAAGGGTTAAAACTGTGACAGGCTGTGATTTGCTCTCTCATATCTGCGAGTCTACCAAGCAAAATACGCCTTAACTCGTTGCCCAACGTAACGGCCAAAACCGGCCAGCGCTATTCTCAAAAATGGCCAATTAATTTTCATTATTTTTTCATTTTTTGTCTCAAAAACATAGGTTATGACCCCTCGTTGGAACGAGCTCGACGAGCTCGTTCCAATGAGGGGTCATAACCTATGTTTTTGAGACAAAAAATGAAAAAAAATAGTTATTCAAGAATTTTTTTGGCAAGTGTCGTCTGCTTGTCATGTTAGGTAAAGGGTTAAAATACTCCTAAAATGAACAAGAGTTTGCCTTCAAAATGCGTGGAGTACACACAGTAATATGTTTGTTGTTCGAAGTGTGTTTTCATTGGAATGCACGTGGATTTAAGAACAAATACACCCTTCAGTTGCCCCTCGTGGTATGTAAGTGTGCAAGCCAGTATAAATTTCCACACACCCCGCTGCATACCCGGATAACAATAAGGCAAAAGAAAATTAATCCTTTGATTCTCAGGCAGCGGCGCATTCCTTTTTTCGGCCCACCTTCGTCATATTTATTCCGGAGGAAAAATTCAAAACTATCATAGTTTGTGATTTTAGCGGTATCACCTTGCAATGTAATTTGTTGAATACAGTGATACAGTATTGTTATTCTCTTAGCGAAATGCGACACGATTCTCATATGTATGTACAAAATAAATATTTAGTCAATTGGTTGAGAGCTAGATTAGTTTTGGTGGTCAGAATGTTCATCAAAAATTGTTTTATTACAAATTTTTGGAGAGTGCCAGGAGGCACTCTCCAATAATTTGTAATAGAACAAATTTGTATAAACAATTATTTACGTTTGACTGAATACGAAAAATGGGTAAGGAAAATGTTGGTTTTTGCACTGGTGCCCTCATTTTTGGAAGTGGCGTCTAGCACTCAACCAGTTCAAAAACTAATTATTTTTTATCTCCATTTTAGTTGTTATATATTGATTTTGTGTTGTATCATTCCTGTTACAAAAAAAAAAAAAAAAAAAAAAAATATCCGTGAAATCAACATGGAAGCTTAATTTTAGGCTCTCACAACTGGATTTTAGACATCGGCGGCCATTCCATCAGGAATAAAAAATAAAAATAAAAACCGCCCTCCCAAATTCGTTTAAAAAAATTGCCTGAGAATCAATTATTTAATTTTGTTTGGCCTGACTGCATCGTGCAGTGGATCGGAAAACTGCTTTAAAAATAGTAGTCACAAACAAAAAGGTTAAAATATTATTGCCCTAGGCGGGATGCATTCAGTACTACATATACAATATATATATTCACTGGGACTCCGAATGGTATCGGATTTCGCCCAAAAGGTGTATTTTGACGGATCTGGTTTCACAGGTGAAATTCAGATCCTGAAAAACTCAAAACCCATGTATCAGTATTCCTCGAGTCCGTTCCTTGATCCTTTACCGATCCTTCTCACCAAAGAGGTTTTTTTTATTTCGTTCACACATAAATTCCCACAATTTTTACGAAAAATTATGTTTTGCAAAGGTTAAACTTCTTTGTGTTTTTATCGATGCAAACATCTGCTTCCTTGAATCGGGAGATTAACCACACAAAAGTTATTAACGCATTGAGCCTTCAATCTGTATGTTTCAGTTTTAAAATTATAAAAAAAAACGATTGTCGATGGTTGTTTAATATGCTAACACTGGTAACACGCTGTAAAACAGATACCTATTTAGAACAATAATGTATGCCCCCCCCCCCACCCCCACCCCCATGGAACGAGCTCTCTTTCTCCTTCAAACTCGTTACAGCACCGGGCATTAAGTCACGATTTGTCACCTGTCAGAAGACATATATGGGAACTGTCGCCTCTATTCTTGCGTTGAGAAATAAACAGCAATTTGATAATCAAGTATTTGTCATGCGATAATTGCTATTCGTGTAACCGGCAAGTGCATTATCGGAAATGGAGCTGATATAATGTAGTTTCCTATTCCATTGAATTTGATCGCGATGTCGCAAGTTTGAATGCCCAGACGTTCGCGTATTATACCAGTATTGCTCAGCGTATTTCAAGTTACGCGATGCAGTACAGACATTGGTAAATGTGCTACATATACTACGCGTTGAATCCGGATTAAGGTTCCGCTCCACAGTTTCGCACTATTGCACAGAAAAATTCTAAACATAGGGCATATGTTGAAACTAAGGCCATGTAAAATTGAGATATATTTTTAGTATCAGATATATGATTACATTAGGCTTTTTGTTGGACAAGAGAATTTGAAGTTTTGGTCCCAAAGTTGGATTCTGATACATAGGGGTAAATTACCAGATGAATTATGGGAAACAGAGGCTTCGAAAAATTGGCTATTTTTTAAAAAGTAATTTTTACACGGATTTGTTACCAGACAGGTAACTAAAAAATGAGACGGAAACTTATAATTTTCTTTTTGCATTTTAGAAACAGGGGATGCTCTGTTCCAGGGGTGGGTAGGTGGGTTTGGTGGGAAAATTCTGCTTTTGAGGCTGCTAGGTGTCTGAAAATGACTGGTTTCGGCATTTTTTCATGCAATTTTTCAGGTTGAAGTCTGGCCTTTGACAATAAATTATTCCACCCACATTCAGATTGTTTATTTCTACTTAGTCAGATAGTGTTATATGTTTTTTGTGGATTTGGGAAATGTAATACATGTTATGAGTTAGATAACTAAGCTACAGAATATTTGCATTTGAAGAGAGTGTATGGCATGTCATATTTGGAAATGCCTGGAAAACTGTGGAGCGGAACCTAAGTGTAAGAACGTCATGTAAGAAGGCATCTGATTGGACGTTACGCGCCTGGGTGACATTATAACGTGTATGAAATTCTTCAATACAAAATGTCAAGCAAGAAAGTTATCAGAGACCGCCGAAGGTGATATTGTTCTTTAAAAATAGCAGCTTCATTCGCTTAATTCAAGTTTATTTGTATTTTATGGTCACATACTTACCCACAAAGGCTAATCGTGACCGTGACAGTTTTACGGGTGGAGGAAGCCGGAGTACCCGGGGAGAACCACCGAGCATCGACGAGCAACTGTCAGCTCCTCAACATTCTAACTGTGTTCAAGCGCCGCTCAAGTAGGGTTACAGCGGTTGAAGACATGTGCACCATCGACGTGCAGTATGCCTTAGTACACGGCGTCATCGTGCCCTCATGTAGGCAACCGGGATAACGTGCCCTGCCCAAGGACATAAAGCGGGTCGTCCCGGAAGGGAGTCGAACTCGGGACATCTAGCACAGAAGTCCAACAGTCTACCACTGAGCCACCGCTCTTCCGTGGGTTAAAGGCAGAACACAACTCGGGTGGAACACGGGGGCTGCAATCAACAATCATGGCTCTAGTGAAATACTGGAAAAACTCGACCTCGGTTCGTTGATTCTGGAGTCCCGTACACCACCCTCATTGTGTTCTGTCTAAGTATCTTAACCCTTTACCCGTCGTAATGGCCAAAACCGGCCAGCGCTATTCATAAAAAATGGCCAATTAATTTTCATTATATTTTCATTTTTTGTCTCAAAAACATAGGTTATGACCCCTCTTTGGAACGAGCTGGACGAGCTCGTTCCAATGAGGGGTCAAAATCTATGTTTTTGAGACAAAAATGAAAACAATTAGTTATTCAAGTAGTTTGTTTGCAAGTGTCGTCTGCTTTACATATTAGGTAAAGGGTTAAGTACAACACTTTAGCAATTGTGTGCCCGCACACTGGCTGTAAACACGCCTTCGAGGAATGAAGAACACGTCCAATTTGTATTATTTGCTGTTGCGAATTTGTATTGTTTGGATAATTTATTATCGCCGATTGGAACGAGCTCCAAGAGCTCGTTTCAATAAAGGATAGTAAATTATCGTTCGAAAAGAAAATCAAAATTGGTTCGGTTTCCTATCGAAATACATGAACGGTATCATCAAACGTTAATGTATTGTACATAACTACTTACTTGGATTATTGGCATCGTGGAGTCCGTGGAGTAGGACATAAAATAACAACACAACACTACTAATGCAGCATGTTATAATTATAAAAGGTCCACTTTGGAACAACTTCCTGCTTCTTATTCTCATCTCCTTAAAAAAAACGTGAAATGTTTTGATAGACAGTCATACATCATTGTCGAAGTTTCGCCTCCAGTACATGTGCGCGGAATGTCAGACGACAAAACACTAATTCTGAACATAATCTCGGTTAATGGCGGGCAAATAGGCCTAGCGGGCGAGCTTGGTGAAAGGACACAACAAGGTATGAGTCTAAGTTAGGCCACAGCGAAGCTTCGAGCTTTGACTAGATTCGATTCGAAATCCTTTCACAAATTCGATTCGATTCGAAATCCGTTGGGTTAATCGAGAAGAATACGAATCTTTACAATGTGCTGAATGCATTAAACACTAGCATATCCTAAACTAAATACCGCCAAGTATGTAGGGGGTAGGTTGGGGTGGGGGGTAATTCTCGACAACCAGTACGACAGACGCAACCATGGATTTTTTCAATTCCATTTGAATTTCGATCGATGTAAAAAGAAATTCTGATTCGATTCGAAATTCTGTTTGAGTAAAAATTCGCAATCCGTCACACCCTCGTCTAATTCGACATACGTTAAAAAACAATCCTCTGAAGACTCTAAGGGGATTTTCACAGGGATTTTTGTCCTGCAGACAAATGGGTTGGGTGGCAAGGGTAATGACTTGAAGGTTCCAGTGAGGAGTATTCTTAACCCTTTACCCAACCTGAAAAGCAGACGACACTTGCAAAAATAATTCTTGAATAACTAATTTTTTTCATTTTTTTGTCTCAAAAACATAGGTTATGACCCCTCGTTGGAACGAGCTCGTCGAGCTCGTTCCAACGAGGGGTCATAACCTATGTTTTTGAGACAAAAAAGGAAAAAAATAATGAAAATTAATTGGCGATTTTTGAGAATAGCGCTGGCCGGTTTTGGCCGTTACGTTAGGTAAAGGGTTAAATGCATTTTGAATCGTCTTAACATTTTAACCCTTTACCCAACGAATCGCCCGCATCCGCCCGAGTAATATGAAAATTCAGCATTTGAAAAATATTATTTTTCAAACAAAATTCAACAAAACCATATAATGTCACGGGATATGTTTTTTTTAAAAATTTTTTTGAAAAAATTATATTTAAAATAATAAATTTTGATATCGTCTGCGTTGGTAAAGGGTTAAACAGCGCACTCGATATCAAAATTTATTTTAATTATTAAAAACAAAATCAACAAAACCATATCTGGTGACTACTCATTAGAACGAGCTCATCAAGCTCTTTCCAATGAGTAGTCACTTGATTTATTTATTTATTGCTCTTTAAGGTCACACATTTCTGCCAAGTGGCTAATCGTGACTGCAACATGGATAGAGTCTTGTCCAGCCAATCGTTTATTCCCATGTTGCCCATTTTAAACTCCCATCCCGGCGTTGGTTACCAGGTCCTATTTTACCAGTAAAACAGATCTTGTTCACCACAGTAAACAAGCGCAGCTTCTCTTCCCAGGTTCTCATGGGAAATATGGTTTTGTTGAAATGTTTTGAACAAAAGTTAACTACTCAGTTTGCAAATTCTGTGTGTGGATGCGGTCGGTTCGTTAAGCAAGGGGTTAAAGCCTTTTATGATTTGAGTTACGCATCGCCCAGGTGGATACGCACAACACATTATCATTCAACCCTCACATCCTCACACAGCTAACTCGCCATTATTGGCATCATCACTGACTTGTCTCGTCATGAAAATCGACTTTCGACAACGTTATCTCCCTTGAAATTATTAACTCTATTTGTGAATTTGCTTCTCGCCTCATAAAACGTAGATAACGTGCAAATGGGTGAATTACTGTAAAATGGTTAACCCTTTACCCAACGTAACGAAAAAACCGCCCAGCGCTATTCTCAAAATTCGCCAATCAATTTTCATTATTTTTTCATTTTTTTGTCCCAAAAACATAGGTTATGACCCCTCTTTGGAACGAGCTCGTTGAGCTCGTACCAACGAGGGGTCATAACCTATGTTTTTGAGACAAAAAATTAAAAAAAAATAGTTATTCAAGAATTTTTATTGCAAGTGTCGTCTGCTTTTCATGTTAGGTGAATGGTTAACAGTAATTATATTTGATGGAACTTGATGTAATCTCCTTCATTTATTGTAATGAGTACGTACCGTTACGGAGTTTTTCCAAATTCTTTCAAAATAAATGAGATACATATATTTCAAATATATCAGCTCTTTGTACTTTTTGAAAAATATAAAAATTCCACTTCAAAAAACCATTCTCATACACATTTTTCTTAAAACATAAGGGTTATATAATAATTTCAATTGAATTCGTCTTGTTGGACCTTGTTGAGAGGCCAATTTTCGACATTCGCCTGATTGGGATTCGCTTTGTAAGGAATAAACCTGTTCCACTCTCCTTCCTACGAGGAAAGAATATTTATACCGGCCGTAGTTTAACCCCTAGCACTCTGGTAGGGATACAGAATTTTCTCCAATTACTCCGTGTTTTTCTTGTTTAACTATGAATTTAACCAATTATAGCTTGTTTGGCAGAGCTCACTGAGCTCTGTCAAACAAGATATATTTAGTTAAATATCAAACTGCATTATGGGAAATATTCGCTACTGAAAAATTTTGCCATTTTGACATCAGAGTGCAGAGGGTTAATGCATCTGTTAAGGTGCTAATTTTTAAAAAGTCGTATTCCCTCTCTATATTTTGCACGTTGCTTCGGAGGCGATGCGAACTTTAGGCAAACCCTGTTCAAAAGGTGGTGGTGGTGGATTGATGGAAGGGGGTCAGAGTCGCCTTCAGCTCTGTATTCCATTACGTCTTGTCTGCAACATGCTAGAAGGTCAATCATTGTTCCTGGACTTTGAGAAAACCGTACCAAATTTGGTTTCAAGTACAACCAAAACCCACCGAAGAGACAAAACAATTAAGTCTTCGTAGATCAAGAAAGAGGCAATTTCACATGGAGCTGTCTGTCTTGTTTATATGAAAAATTACCGTCATCGCGCATCTTAACCCTTTAATAACGAATCAAACGCACCCGCCCACGTAATTTTGGCAAAGTTAGTAGTTGATAAAGCATATTTGTCAAACACTTTCAACAAAACCATATCATGTGACCCCTCATTGGAACGAGCTCGACGAGCGCGTTCCAGTGAGGGGATCCCATGATATGGTTTTGTTGTTATTTTTTGAAAAGTTTTAAAAAGCAACTGTTCAAATAATAGATTTTGATATCGTGTACGATGGATAAAGGGTTAACCCATGCGTGATGGAACAATTGAAAACGTGTTTCAGACGTTGCTTTGTCGCCAATTTAAAACTTCAACTGGACGCGGCTTTATATTTCACGATTTATACAATGTCCACAAGCCTTCACCGTCCAGTTAATGTGGCAGATTGAAGAACCAAAACGTGTACGTATGATTGTATGTAACCAAATTTGGTTCCCCTACCAGAATAAACTGAAGAGCTAGGTTAGTTTTCTAGAGGAAGCAACATTTTTCTGTGTGCACATCAATGTTATTACAAAAGCGGGCCGAGAATTTCAACCTGGGTCGCGATCTGTTCCAAATTCGTTGTCTGCTCCACAATACTGTCCAATCTCATCAGTCGAAAAGGAAACGCGAAAACATTGCATCTCATATAATATTTTAGTCTATTTCCATGATTCTTACATGATTTTATAATATTTTATTTATGGAATCTTTATCCTCCGGAGTAAACCAGTGGTGGCGCCAAAGGGGGGGGGGGTGTCAGGGGGACCCCCCCCCCCCCCATCGGAGAGGTCCAGCCCCCCCCCCCCCCCCCCCCCCCCCCCCCCCGTCGGAGATTTTTAGTCAGTCCGTCGGAGAGTCTCGTAAACCCGACTTCACGATAAATTTCCGACAATCGAATGTAGATATCTCGTCTTGTCAGTCTCGAACCCGTGCAGCACTGGAACTTTGATGGAGAATAGTGATTCTCACGAAATTCCTTAATGTCGTTCGTCAAACTGGCTTTATAGATGAAATATTTCCCGACCTTATTATAATATGTTTACTTTAACCCTTTACCTAAGGTAACGGCCAAAACCGGCCAGCGCTATTCTCAAAAATCGCCAATTAATTTTCATTATTTTTTTCATTTTTTGTCTCAAAAACATAGGTTATGACCCCTCGTTGGAACGAGCTCGTCGAGCTCGTTCCAACGAGGGGTCATAACCTATGTTTTTGAGACAAAAAATGAAAAAAATTAGTTATTCAAGAATTATTTTTGCAAGTGTCGTCTGCTTTTCAGGTTAGGTAAAGGGTTAAATAATCAACAAACATACTCAATTTGCTTCTATTTTGGTTCTCCAATTTACCAATTTTCACTCATTTTCCTTCGTTTGGGAGGTCAAATGTTATAGCCCCCCCTGTCGGAGAGGTCAACCCCCCAGTCGAGAAATCCCTGGCGCCACAACTGGTGTAAACGTGGAGCGACCAGATCCCAATCCTATCACGATCCGATCGAAAAAGAGAACACTAAAGCAATCACCATACTGCATCTGTCCAGTAAATTTTCCATTTTAACTTTTCTGTTTTAAATATAAATTTTCCATTGTATAAAATATTATGTATTGAAACGTGATACGTGAATTGAAATAATTACCTCAATAAACAGTAATGTGAGTCATTCGAAAAGGATAAAAACTTCCAAAACGGATATTTATAAACGGCAATAACTTCTCCATTTTTTCGAGACAGAAAATTTTTGACGATACATATACATTGTTGTTATATTGTTTGAATCTTTGTGAGCTTTTTCCCATTCACTCATTGAGTTTAGGTTATACTAGAGGTAAAAAGTACGACAAAAAGAATACCCGAAATCATTTTTTTAAGAAAAGCCGAAAGTGAACAGAAATTTCAAAATTTCAAAATAATATTAATGGAAAGCTACTCCGAATTTTTGTCGACAAACAAGTACTTTCGTCTTCACAGATGATGAGTTCATAATTTTCAGGTAGGGCCCGGCGAAGTTTCGATATGTCAAGGTGATAGCTTGAATGTTCGATTTTATTGTTTAAAAGTGTACGTATTTTCGATAATCTTTCTCACTGGGCTAAATATAAAGTATAAATATAGGTATATTTCGGACCCCGAAAACCCATTCGTCACTTAAATCTTAAATAGCCCACCAGTAGTTCATGCGCTGCTAATTAAGGGTGGAATTTTATGTCCGCTATCGCGGGTCTGATGAACCTATTTAGGAACTATCTGATAACTGATTAAAGAAGTAAGAGAGACCAGTGTTCCCCTGCAGTCGTTATCTGTGTAACTATGGCCAGTTAGTAGGTAGTTGTTGTAAAACAGTACATCTTATCTGTGTAATTATGGCCAGTTATTAGGTAGTTGTTGTAAAAACATTACATCGCACATGTTATGGACACACACCCATATTACGCATCTAGTCTGTCACCGAATGTCAGGATATACCGAAATGCGAATCTTTCAAAGGAACTTAAAAGAGAATATTGAATTAACCCCTTGAACCCTGGTGGTATCTTTCCTGTCAGTTCCATGGTAGCAATCGAAAGAGTCCATATTTATTATTTGGTAGGGGGGAGGGGGGGGGGGGGTAGACCAATTAATATTTTCAACATGCAGCCTTGGGGCTGCACGTTGAAAATATTGATTGGTCTATACCACACATTTACCTTGCAGTCATCCCCCTTAATGACATTATGACGTAGCTTGTGACCCAGTCGGAAAAAACGGCCTCTGGAGTTCAAAGGGTTACGATAGATCTAAATAGCCAAGTTCAAGAGAGTAATTAAACTGAGAATTAATATTCTTGCTATCAAAATAAAAATCGGTGTATTTCTCGAGAAGATCATTCCAGTCTGAAGCCGTGTAAGACTGTGGGTCGAGGCGAGTAGCTGGGGACATCCCATGCTGTAGGTCGAAGGAGGTGCCGCATCGGTGCGAAGGTAAAGGCACGTTGTAGTGCAGGGGAGCCACAGAGCTCATATTTAGAATAGGGGCAGTCGTGGGCCAAGGCGTTGGCAGTATTGAGAATAGGATCAGAAACACTAGGTAAAAGCTCAGGGAGATTTTTGCATTTAGGTTAACGGCATTACCTGTTGTAGAAGGAAAGCCATACGTGGGCAGAGTAGGCTTTGCCTATATGAACATTATTCTGAGATAAATGGAGGGGAGCGTTTAACCCCATTGGTGGCGACTGCTTGATTGAAAGGCGTCCAGTAAAGTGATAATAAGCTAGTGGCCGTGCGACGGCAGTTTTCGAGTGTTATTCCGTCACTCGTTAGAGGGAAGTCGATATAGTAAAGTAACAATAAGTTAGTGGTCGGGTGACGGTAGTGGTAGCGTGACATTCCGTCACATGTTAGAGCAAAGGCGTCCGGGTAAAGTGACAATATGTTAGTGGCCGTGCGACGGCAGTGAAAGAGTGAAGTGAAAAGGTGACCAAGTCCAAGCACCAGCGAGAAGAAAGGAAAACCAGCGACAACAGAGAAAGTGGGCCCGCAAGGGACTCAAACACTGTGTGGGTGGGGTGTGATTGGCGTTTTTTTTATTCATTTGATTCCATGTGAGTCACAAATTACCATATTTATTTATTATATATATATGTATTAAAAGTGTTGTTTCCAGTGAACCCCTTTTGATTTATGCTTTTCGAGGAAAAGTCATTGACCCCTTCAGGATAAGATCCACCCCAACAAAAACGAAAACGGGCGGGTTCGTTACTGTGAGACATACGTCCACGCACGGGTTTAGGCGACACTCCTTGAGGTTTGGCCGAATACGCGGCGTGAATGTATTTCCCCCAGCAACAACAAAACCCGGTTTCCGACACGATATTCGATTCGTTTTCGAACCTTATGTTGGTGTTCTGTTCGATTCGAAATCGGCTGCTCGTTTTGTTTCCTCTCGAATCTTCTTCACACGAATATAACTTGATATCAGTCCTCAAGTTCGTGGTTTCACAAAACGGAATGTGCAGATGGAAACTGTACATAAATAATTTTGAAATAAAAGAATGATTGTAACTTCCGATATATTAACCTTTTACCCAACAAAACCGGCCAGCGCTATTCTAAAAAAAAACGCCAATTAATTTTCATTATTTTTTACTTTTTGTCTCAAAAACATAGGTTATGACCCCTCGTTGGAACGAGTCGAAAATTTGCAACCTGTTTACTTTTCGTGGAGTTTGCACGCAGACTACCATTAATGTATTGTGATGCACCTTTACTCACAAAGATGTAGAGATATTCTTCGGGCTCCAGTTATAGATTAGATATTGCAGTCAGTATGTATTTAATTCACATTGAAAACATCAAGATATTAATCCTTTTAAATCTCGTTTACTGGAATGGTATTCCATTTGTGTACACTTACAGTGAGATGGGTGACTTGTTCTGAATAAAATTGTATATTTTGCGTACTTATTTTGTGGGCAACAAGGATCTTACCAGGGTTACGTGAAATTCGAAATTCCGATTACTTAATTGTTACTTTGAGGGACGTAGTCGACGCGACTATGGTTCGTCCTTTTGGAGTTAAGTTTAATACCTGTGAAGGGAGTTTCATAGCTCCGTGGCTCCAGGTTCTGGAAGTCAATCACGATACCCGGGAAATTCATAGACCATGGTATCAATGAATGCGTAATATAGTTTATGAGATTACGGCGAATATCAGTTTCTTCCGAGAGCAGCATTGCCGTTGGAGCTGTTTAATCTCGAGAATGGGAATTTCCCGGTTACCGGTTCTGTAATGCACTGGAAATTCACAGACTAAAACCGGGAATCAGAGGTTGCGGAACGCAACCTTTAATTCCTGTTCTGTCCTATGAATTTCCCGGTATCGGGACTGCTATTCAGAAACGACAACCGGAAATTCCCTGTATCGTGACTGAGAAAATTACAGTTCGCGGGATTAAACCCTATTTTGAAGGAAATTCTGTTAGAATTTGGCTACACGAAATGCGATTTCTTGCATCCGGAAATAAAATTTATGCTTAGTGTATTTATATGTATACAGCACGGGTCCTACTCCAAACCAGCCCATCCCAACCTATATGTAATGTTAAATTTTAATTACAACACAATTGTTATTGTCGTATAATCGAGGCCTGTGACTTGATTCATCCTGTTTAGTAGGCCGCTCATGCTCAGATATCTCATCTCATTTCATGAATTCAAATCAAACGCTTGCAGAAAGCAGTTACAAAAGCTGACTCGTCGCCATATTTAAATCGCACATGACCTATAGAAGGGAGCTAGGGGTCTCATCACGTCCCTGGATCCATGTTTAAGACAGCTCCTCGCGACGTATTGCAACCTGTCAGGCTACCAGTCAATTTATGTGAGGAAACCGACGCTGTTATGGATTGTTTGTTTACCCACTTTTCATGGAGTTTTCACGCAGAGCACCATTAAGTTATTGTGATGCACCTTTACTCACAGAGATGAAGAGATATTCTTTAGTGCTCCAGTTATAGATTAGATATTGCAATCAATATGTATTTAATTCGCATTGAAAACATCAAGATATTAACCCTTTGAACCCTCGTTTACTGGAATGGTATTCCATTTGTGTACACTTACAGTGAGATGGGTGACTTGTTCTGAATAAAATTGTATATTTTGCGTACTTATTTCGTAGGAACCAAGGATCTTACGAGGGTTACGTGAAATTCGAAATTCCGATTACTTGATTGTTATTTTGAGGGACGCAGTCGACGCGACTATGGTTCGTCCTTTTGGAGTTAAGTTTAATACCTGTGAAGGGAGTTTCATAGCTCTGTGGCTCCAGGTTCTGAAAGTCAATCACGATACCCGGGAAATTCATAGACCATGGTATCGATGAATGCGTAATATAGTTTATGAGATTACGGCGAATATCAGTTTCTTCCGAGAGCAGCATTGTCGCTGGAGCTATGGTTTAATCTCGAGAATGGGAATTTCCCGGCTACCGGTTCTGTAAATCAGTGCTTATGCACTGGAAATTCACAGACTAGAACCGGGAATCAAAGGTATCGGGACTGTTATTCAGAAACGACAACCGGAAATTCCCGATATCGTGACTGAGAAAATTACAGTTCGGGATTAAACCATATTTTGAAGGAAATTCTGTTAGAATTTGACTACACGAAATGCGATTTCTTGCATCCGGAAATGAAATTTATGCTTAGTGTATTTAAATATATACAGCATGGGCCCTACTCCAAACCAGCCCATCCCAACCTATATGTAATGTTAAATTTTGATTACAACACAATTGTTATTGTCGTGTGATCGAGGGCTGTGACTTGGCTCATCCTGTTTAGTATGCCTCTCACTCTCAGATATCTCATTTCCTGAATTCAAATCAAACACTTGCAGATGGTCGTTTCGGAAGCTGACTCGTCGCCATGTTTATAGCGCGCGCAAAAGCAGCCCGAAGGGCGGCTTTGAAGCAATCCCAATAGACAACGTGTACGTGAAATTGGAAAAACCAAGGAATGCTATGCCATCCAATCTAAACCGGAAACCGGAAGTAAAAACATGGGGAACCCCAGCTCTCGTTTTCAGAAGCGAACAAATCGAATGACGCCCCCTGAAAAGCGAACGGTGTAATACGAGATTTCTCCTTAGATCATTCCATGCAGCCTGTGAATAATTTATTGAACATGCTTTTCAAAATCAAAGTTTTTCCAAACAAACTCAACTGTCGTTTGCTTTGCTGACTAAATGACAGAAATTGTCGAAAAGCTAAATGTTCCCATATATGCACATTGGATTTCATCGTCTGCTGGCTGGCTGTTGGGATCCCGCTGTTGTTCGATTCTGCGGAGTATTCTGTCACGTGATTTATCTGTTTTGCATTTGCAAAACGCTGTTCACTTCAAACCAACACTGCGTGTTATTGGAACAAAGTGAACCGAAAACAGACAGGTCAATGGTGTCGTCGCATGACTTCCCTAGCAACCACATCGCCCTTACCAACCGGCTAACTACTGGTCCGATTTCGACCAAATTCGGTATACGAACCCAAAATGCATTGCAAATAAAAACAAACATATCAATGTTGACGTCTCGTGACTTCGCTAGCAACCAGAGCGCGTCCTTAGCAACCGGCTAACTACTGGGCCGATTTGGACCAAATTCGGTATACGGATCCAGAATGCATTGCAAATGAAAACAGATAGATCAATGATGACGTCACGTGACTTCCCTAGCAACCAGAGCGCCCCCTTAGCAACAGACTAACTACTGGTCCGATTTTGACCAAATTCGGTATACGAACCCAAAATGCATTGCAAATAAAAACAGACATATCAATGTTGACGTCTCGTGACTTCCCTAGCAACCAGAGGGCGCCCTTAGCAACGTGCTAACTACTGGGCCGATTTGGACCAAATTCGGTATCCAGACCCAGAATGCATTGCAAATGAAAACAGATAGATCAATGATGACGTCACTGACTTCCCTAGCAACCAGAGCGCTCCCTTAGCAACGGACTAAGTACTGGGCCGATTTTGACCAAATTCGGTATACGGACCCAAAATGCATTGCAAACGAAACAGACAGGTCAATGGTGTCGTCGCTTGACCTCCCTAGCAACCAGAGCGCCCCCTTAGCAACGGGCTAACTACTGGTCCGATTTTGACCAAATTCGGTATACGGACCCAAAATGCATTGCAAATAAAAACAGATATATCAATGTTGACGTCTCGTGACTTCCCTAGCAACCAGAGCGCGTCCATAGCAACCGGCTAACTACTGGGCCGATTTGGACCAAATTCGGTATACGGATCCAGAATGCATAGCAAATGAAAACAGATAGATCAGTGATGACGTCACGTGACTTCCCTAGCAACCAGAGCGCCCACTTAGCAACGGGCTAACTACTGGGCCGATTTTGACCAAATTCGGTATACGGACCCAAAATGCATTGCAAATGAAAACAGACAGATCGAATTTTACGTCTTTTGATTTCCCTAGCAACCAGAGTGCCCCCTTAGCAACGGGCTAACTAATGGGCCGATTTTGACCAAATTCGGAATACGGACCCAAAATGCATTGCAAATGAAAACAGATAGGTCAATGTTGACGCCACGTGACGTCATTAGCAACCAGAGCTCCCCCTTAGCAACGGGCTAACTACTGGGCCGATTTTGACCAAATTGGGTATGCGGATCCAAAATGTATTGCAAAAATCCAGAAGCACGGGATTAGCAGTTTCATAATTACTCTCAGAATTATCTGTTGTGACAACTACAAACAATACCTGTACGTCGGTATTTTTTTCAGTGAAATTAATGAAAACGGCTTATTGAAATTGGCACATAAAGCTCTAGGCCTACTTACTTCAAACGACAAGTCTGTGCTGTCTTGTGAAGTGTGTATGTCTGTGCCGGCTTGTGTAGTTTGTGTGTCTGTTGGGCAAATCGCCCAGAAACCTGGTCCAAATCGTCCACAAACATGGACCGAATCATCCAATAGTCTGGTCCGAATCGGCCAGAAATATGGTCAGAATCGTCCATAGATCTGGGTGCGAAACGTCATATATAAAAATCTGGTCCGAATCATGAAACTACATTTGTGATACTCAGTCTTATTATTTTAAAGATGGCCTTTTCAGTAAAACTGCATTGGAATATTACCATCGTCCTTTTTTTGCCCAGCACTGCTGTATTTTCTTGTAGTGGCTACTAAACGTTGATAATAGTAACAATAAATGCTACACGCTATTTGTGAAAAAATAAAAATGAACGCAGCAATTTCCGTAACTCATCGGATAAATTGCGGAAAACAACGACGCCATAAATATATCTTCCAATCAAAGCAATGATAAAATTATCTTTCAATCAGAGGATTGGAAAATATCTTCCAATCAAAACGCAGATAAAAGTAGTTATCTCGAAATTTGGTTGGTCCCCTATTCTTTACCAGTAAATGTAGGCCTGCGGCACATTAGGCCTAATGCATCACTTTCGCTCGCTTTTAGGTTTGCCTAAATTTCATATTATATTGTAGGTCTGATATGTTTTTAGGGGGAAATAAATCTACAAGACAGCATGTACATGCATTAGTTCACAACGCAAAATGTTTTGTTGGACGACCCCTTAAACACTGTTTTAAATTTTGTTAAGTTTATGTCATTATAATTTGAAAAACACTGTGAGTTGCGCGCGCTTCTTGGTTTTACCAAAGTTCATATTATCGCACATGACCTACAGAAGGGAGCTAGGGGTCCCATCACGTCCCTGGATCCATGTTTAAGACAGCTCCACGCGAAGTATTGCAACCTATCAACCCACCAGTCAATTTATGTGAGGAAACCGACGCTGTTATGGATTGTTTGTTTACCCACTTTTCGTGGAGTTTGCACGCAGACTACCATTAATTTATTGTGATGCACCTTTACTCACAAAGATGTAGAGATATTCTTTCGTGCTCCAGTTATAGATTAGATATTGCAGTCAATGTGTATTTAATTCGCATTGAAAACATCAAGATATTGAACCTTTGAACTCTCGTTTATTGGAATGGTATTGCATTTATGTACACTTACAGTGAGATGGGTCAGCCCAATATCAATATACAGGGAGGATAAAATATCCATTATTTAATACCAGTCCATGGAATTTCATCAATGCCCCGTGTATAGACCTCTTAAAATGAGACAAAAGTGGGACGAAATTATGCCTTACGAAATTATAGAGTTAACTTAATTAGCGGAACTACTTTGTGGCGTAATCCTAAAACTACAGCTGTGGTGAGTCTTCGTAATTATTTAGTAAACAAACATTTACAATAGTTTTTGCAATAAGGTCAAAGAATCAAGTCTCGACTAAGAAACATTTCTTGCATTGATTCAAAGAAAATTAATGTTTAATGGTTTTATAGATTCAATCGGTTGGAAATTGTAATATTTAAATTTATTTATTTGTTTTTGGGGGTTTATCGACACTTTCGACACCAGGGTTACCTCGTGTCGGACAATTTTGTGAGTAGAGGAAACCGTAGTACCCGGAGAGAGCAACCGAGTAGCGGCGACCAATTGTCAGATTCCTCGATGTACTAATTTCACTCAAGCAGGGTTAGCACTGGTTGAAGACAAGTGTACCATCGACGTGCAATACGCCTCGGTACACAGCGCCACCGTGCCTTCACGTGGGCAATTTGGATTAAGTGCCTTGTGCAATGACACAACGCAGTTACTCCCGGTGGGAATCGAACCGTGGACCTTTCAGTTTAACCAGTTACCTGACATGGAAAGCAGACGACACTTGCAAAAACAATTCTTGAATAACCATTTTTTTTCATTTTTTGTCTCAAAAACATATGTTATGATCCCTTGTTGGAACGAGCACGACGTGCTCGTTCCAACAAGGGGTCATAACCTATGTTTTTGAGACAAAAAAATGAAAAAATAATGATAATTAATTGGTGATTTTTGAGAATAGCGCTCGTCGGTTTTGACCGTTACGTTGGGTAAAGGGTTAAAGTACAATTCTGTAACCACCGAGCCACCGCGCTCCCGAATATGCGAATTAAAAATAAGCAGTAAACATGTTTTTTATCAAAACCTTCACGTACACCAGTTTCATCGGGTACATATTTTTCAACCAGGAAGTTATTTATATTTGGTATACTATATCACGAACTATGCTGATGGTTTATTCTTAACGATAATGGGTTTAACTAAATTAGATTTAATGTGTTTAACCATTTGGAAGGCGATGTTTAAATTGATAGCGTTCGTGTAATTTCAATAACAAGGACCGAGGCAGTAAGTCCAGGTTGGCCAGGTTAATTAATATTTTCAGCCTTCAGCCTTCTGGCTTCAGGTTTAAAATATTATTTGGTCAACAATATGAATTATTAGGGCTGTAATCTATTGTTCTGAAGTTATACCATTTTACACAAACTTGAAAAGCAGACGACACGTGCACAGTAAAAATTCTTGAATAATTCAAACTTTTCCCTATTTGCCTCCAAGATATAGCTAATGACCCCTCATTGAAACGAGCTCGTTCCAATGAGGCGCCATAAACTATTTTTGTTAGCCAAAGAAAATTGAAGAAGATATATAATTTGAAGGTGGATTTTTGTGATAGGTATGGCCAGTTTTTGCCGTCACGCTAGGCAAATGGCTAAATATAGCCACGGGAATGAATCGCAAAATCGAGGGTTCGATGAATTAATAGAAAATAAAACATAATCGGTTATTTCCTTATGTTGCTGATTGTTTTCGCATATACCTTTGATGATAAAGGACTATCCCTGCTATGTTTTATAATAATGCTCCGCGCAACCAAATTCAAAGTCGTAAAACATAGTTTAAACCTGCCCATATTTAACCCTTTCTACACTAACGCCCTGGAAGCTATCATTTCAGCCAATACTGTCAATGGCGAAATGGGCGAAACCATCCTGGTTGTTGGGAGGTTCAGTAATAATTTAATCCAACATCTCTGTGGAGCTATTTCATTAAATTATAACCGAGACTCGCTTCAGATTTTTTGCTTTTTATATCGTCTGCTCGTCCACTCCCAACGTTTTCTTCGCGCAAAAATGTATTCACACCGGGTTGTAAGGGTTAATGTTAATGATAATGATAAAGTTTTGAACTAGTTTCCACTAAGTGTTCACATAACTAAAACAATATAAACAATGTTTTGTTATATACATACAAGAAATAAATAGATATACGTTTTTGTGCTATTCCTGGGTGTTTAGGTGGTCATATGATCTTTCAAACAGGTGAATTTTAAGATTCGTTTTGAAAATGTTGAAATGTAGTGGTGCCCTAAGGAAATCGGCCAATTTGTTCCAAAGAAATGGGCCTACAAATGTAAAAGCCCGATCCTCTCCAGTTAATAGTTTACCGAATCATATCCCAAGGAGTTGGAAGATCTCAAAACGCATTTGCGGGGATTATGACGATGGATGGGACAAATTAAGTATTGTGGATCCATACCATTAATACATTTGTATACAAGAATAAGGGGTTTAAAATGAATCCGCTCCTCTACAGACACTTGTAGCTCTTTGAGAATGGGAGTAGCATAGTCTGCTAGTCTGGTCTTTTTGACGAGCCTGGCTACACAATTCTGAGCCAGTTTAAGTTTTCTTATGTTATTTTGGGTAACACCATACAAAGGTCTGTTACAGTATTCAAACCTGCTTGTTATAAATGCATGCACAAGGCTCTCTGTGGTTTTCTCGTCCAAACCATTTCAGTTTCCGCCAATATTTCTCAGATGATGGTAAGCCGTTCGGCGGACTTGCATTACTTGCGCATCTGCTGTCAGTCCAGCATCCACGGGATTCGCCAGGTTCCTGACCCCCGTAGCCGGGAAAGCAACAGTATCATTAAACATCATGCCAAATTGTAACAATTTACATAACTGCATGGACGTGCCCACAAAAGTCAGTACAGTTTTATCGGTATTTAACCAATTATCAGTCAGCAATTTCGTATATCAGAAACGCAATTCTCGATGGAAAATTCTTTGCAACTGTTTCGTCGAGCGACTTGATGTGAACGTACAGCTGAGTATCATCAGCGTAACAGTGAAAGTTAAGTCCATGGTGACGTGTGATATCGCCTAGAGGTAGAACATAGATGAAGTAGAGCATGGGTCCCAGAACAGACCCTTGCGGGAGACCATACTTGAGTGCACTGTGATCCGAACTGGTGCCATTTACAGTCACACAGGATGTTCGATCACTCAAGTAGGATTGAAACCAGTTCAGATCTTTGTTTACAATCCCAACACGGGACTTGAGTTTATTTCGGAGAATAGAATGAGTAAAGCGGCTTCTGTGCTGTAGTTACTCCCATAAGCACACCGGAATTCTTCAGGTAAGCCTGATTTTAGCAATCAATGAGTTTTGGGAAGAAAGAAAGGTTTAAACTGGGCGGTAGTTCTTCAGCTCCTCAACTTTTATTCCCGGTTTCTTTAACAATGGTGTGGCTAGAGCAAGCTTCATGTTAGATGGGAAAGGACCATTGGCAAGCAAGGTATTCACAAGACTATGTGTGATGGGTGCAAGACCTGAGAAACATGACTTGAGAAGTTTGGATGGGGATTTGCTTATCAACGTCGACAACTGCTCATGAGATGTAGCATGGAAGCGTCTCAGTTTGTTATCATGAGATGGTAACTTTCCAGTCCACAGTTTGTTCCAGTTATGCAGCATCGTGACAAACGAAGATAGACCGACTCTGATTTTACGGATCTTGTCAGTGAAAAAGTCACAGAGTTATGATACGGAAAGGGGGGGGGGGGGGGGTCTTTTCTTTCGACGGAGAAGCTTATTCATGACGTCTTTTAGAATCTGTGGACAGTTAGCATTTTCGGTCACTATGTTTGACAAATAATCACGTTTAGCTTCAGTGATCAATTTATTAACCCTTTACCTAACCTTAAAAGCAGACGACACTTGCAAAAATAATTCTTGAATAACTAATTTTTTTCATTTTTTGTCTCAAAAACATAGGTTATGACCCCTCGTTGGAACGAGCTCGACGAGCTCGTTCCAACGAGGGGTCATAACCTATGTTTTTCAGACAAAAAATGAAAAAATAATGAAAATTAACTGGCAATTTTTGAGAATAGCGCTGGCCGGTTTTGGCCGTTACGTTGGGTAAAGGGTTAACTTATTACACTTATTAACTTTTATCTCTTTACTGACAAATTATTTATTTGTTGGGGTTTAACAACACCTTTCACATTGGGAGTCAGTCGTGTCGGACACTTTTACGGGTGGGGAACCCGGAACATCACCAACGAACAGCGACGAAATGTACTGGGTTCTCCAACTTACTTACCCAGCAGCGCAAGCTTGTGCTAGCACCGACTTAATGCATGTGTTCCATTGACTGTAGTACGCTTAAGTATACATTGATCAGCAATGTGCTCCCATTTGAGCAAATGGGGTTAAGTGTCTTGCCAAAAGACACAACGAAGGCGTCGAGGGTCAGGATCGAACCTGCGACTTTTCGAGCTGAAGTCCAGTGCTCTGATCAATAAGCCCGCGTGCCCCCTTGCAAACAAGAACTAATCCGTTTTCTTATTAAGTCACTCTGGTTTTTACCACTGGATGTGATCGCCAAAAAGTGGGGAGATTTGCAGTCACCAAAGCGTTCCATCCACAGCGGTTACCCATATCTCTGTTGGTTAGCAGGTAAACGCAATTACATGACCGATGTTTATACCGTGACATCTTCTCAACATTCGGTATGTTTACAGCTGATAGTAAACACAGAAAATTTGAGGCAACTTAATTCGATGTTTTCTAATTCAGTAACCTCGTTAATTGAATATAAGTTCAAAACACAAAACCATTTACCATACCTTTATCACAAACTTAGTCTGTTAATTACATATTGATTATAAAGTGATATCCTGTTAATTAAGCCTTTACCCAACGTAACGGCCAAAACCGGCCAGCGCTATTCTCAAAAATCGCCTATTAATTTTAATTATTTTTTCATTTTTTGTCTCAAAAACATAGGTTATGACCTCTCATTGGAACGAGCTCGTCGAGCTCGTTCCAATGAGGGGTCATAACCTATGTTTTTGAGACAAAAAATGAAAAAAAATAGTAATTCAAGAATTTTTTTTGCAAGTGTCGTCTGCTTTTCATGTTAGGTAAAGGGTTAAAAAAAAATCGAGAAATTACCCAGACGGTCAAGGTAATTTCTCGATTTTTTATTCAATTATCAGTTCTGCCCGGATCCAATCACCGAATTTCCCTTGTTTACAGGCCGATGTGGTTAAGTAGATCCAATACAGGCATTCAATGTATTATATCTTGTTTCACGAGAAAGGGTGGTGGCTTAGGGCTTAGAGCATTGGATCTTAAAACCGAAAGGTCCAAGGTTCGATCCTGACCACCGATAAATGCGCTTTGTCCTTGGGCAAGGCACTTCGTCCTGACTGCCCACGTGGGGGCACGGTGGCAGTGTATACTATGGGTTACTGCACGCTGATGGTGCACTTGCCTTCAACCAATGCTCACCCTGCTTGTGTGGAGTTGGGGAGTCTGACAGTTACTCGCCACTCTCGGTGGTTCTCTCCGTCCATTCCGGCTTCCGCCACCCGTAAAGCTGTCTGGCACGAGGTGACCCTGGCTGTCGAAAGTATCGTTAAAATCCCAATATATAAACAAATAATTTTGTTTGACATGGCTCCTTAAGTTCTGTCAGACAAGATGTAAATGCCCAGTTTATCTAGAACACAGGGAAGTGACCGAATAGATTCACAAGGCCGGGGCGCGGTGGCATTGCGGTAACAGGTTCTCGTCAGATCACCGAAGTTAAACAACGTCGAGCCCGGTTAGTCCTTGGATGGGTGACCGTCTGAGCGATCGAGCCGGACTCCCACGTTGTGTCCTTGGGCAAGGTGCTTACCCCGATTGTCCACACACATTGGGGGGGGGGGGGGGGGGTACGATGACGCCGTGCACTAAGGCGTACTGCACGTCGAAGGTACGCACGTTTTCACCCGCTGTAACCCTGCTTGAGCGGAGCTTGAACAGAGTTAGAAAGTTGAGGAACTGACAGTTGATACGTGAATTATGTAACAAATTGGGTCGCTGCTTGATATGTAAAGGTACGCATAATTTACAGGTACAGAAAAAAATCCGCAGTGACTTTAACCCTTTACCCAATGCAGACGATATCAAAATTTATTAATTTAAATATCGTTTCTTAACTTTTTTTCGAAAAATTTCAACAAAACCATACCATGTGACCCCTTATTGGAACGAGCAAGACGAGCTAGTTCCAATGAGAGGTCACATGATATGGTTTTCTTGAAAGTTTTCGAAAAATAATATTTTTTTCAGCTGCTGAATCTGCATATTACACGGGCGATTCGTTGGGTAAAGGGTTAAATGAATTTGGTTCGTACAACAAAACCAGTTTAACCCTTTACCCAACGTAACGGCCAAAACCGGCCAGCGCTATTACCAAATATCGCCAATTAATTTTCAAAATATTTTCATTTTTTGTCTCAAAAACATAGGTTATGACCCCTCGTTGGAACGAGCTCTTCGAGCTCGTTCCAACGAGGGGTCATAACCTATGTTTTTGAGACAAAAAATGAAAACAATTAGTTATTCAAGAATTTTTTTTGCAAGTGTCGTCTGCTTTTCATGTTAGGTAAAGGGTTAAACGGTCTTTTTTGCAGTTAATTAGGCTTGTAATTGCTGAACGAACCACAGCTCAAATGTTTTACTTTATGTTCCACTTGCCTGGTATAAATATATAAGGACGACCGAACCGAAATCTAATAAATGAAACTTGAAAATATGCAAGGCCAATTGACTACACTATGACGTCTAACTCGAATCCGTCTGATCTGCCATTTCCTGTAAGGCGTCATATTATGACAACAATAGCATGGGCGTATTGACCGGGGCTGGAAGTATAACTTAACCTCCCCCACCTCCCCACATCCTAAATCCTTCTCACCCTCTCCCCTGCGACGCGTTCCGTGTCAGTCATTGCGATAACATGTTTCCTACCACCCCACCCTCCAAAAAGCGAGAAAAATCTTGCCTTTCTACGGCAGTGAAAAACAAGGGTAAAATTCAGGTGACCAATGCACTACAAACTACATGGCAAGGTGGCTTTGGAAAACCCGACCATGCAACCGTATAATTTAACCCCTCATTGGCTTATCTCGTCACGAAAATTGACATTCAATAAAATTATCTCCCCTGAAATTATTAGACGGGCGAGGAAGGTTCCGTCAAGAGCCATACAGTTGTTGAGAAAACACCCTTGAAATAAGTAGAAAATGAAGGCGAGTTTCCGTTTGTTACTTTTAATAAACGAAAACAACAGACAGCTCCGAGAGCTGTCTGTTTTTTTCGTTTATTAAAAGTTACAAAAGGAAACTTGTCTTTTTTATGACGATCAAATTAGAAACAACTAAGTAATGATCCATTTTGGCTATTTGTTTAGCGAATGTGCTTTTCGGTAATTTGCACATGTTTTTAAAAACAAAATAGCAAATCTCACCTCCTAAACTTTTATATTAATGGAAAGGCAGTGTCTGTATTATATGCCACGATGCGCATTATGCTGATATAATGAACAGAAAGAAAGGCACAGGATATCAAAAGATGATGAAAACGTTGTTTTCTCAAATGGATTTCAGCAGAAAATAATAGTCAAGCGTGCAAACCGATTGGGAAAAAATTGTAAAAAGGGAGCTTCTGTGTTTTTATACCACTCCACAGGCAAAATACACAAAGTTTGTGAAATGATGATACAAATGTGCTAACTTTTCGAAATTTCAAATTTTATACTAAATTCACATACCCTCAGTGTTAAATTCCCTGACAGCACTGGGAAATTAAGGGGAGCTAACTTTCCTGTTATTATTTATTTATTGGTGTTTAAGGTCACATATTTCTATCCAATGGCTAATCATGACCACGACAGTTTTACGGTTGGTTGAAGTCGGAGCACCCGGAGAGAACCGGCGAGCAACTGTCAGCCCCCAGCCCCCAACATACTAATTCCACACAAGCAGGGTTAGCACAGGTGCACCATCGACGTGCAGTACGCCTTAGTACACAACGCCGCCGTGCCTCCAAGAGGGCAATGGGGGTGAAGTGTCTTGCCCAGGACACAACGCGGTTGCGGCTGGTGGGATTCGAACCGAGGGCCTCTCGACTTGCAGCCTGTATCTCTACCCACTGAGCACAGCGCCCGCTAACTTTCCTGTAAATCTCTTCCAATTACGAAAATTGTCCGCCATGTAATTTCTGCTGCAACCGTTATGTAACTCGTTCGACCTGCAACAGTATTGTGTAACTCTTTCGTAACTTTTCAAGTTTTGAGAAATCGAGCAAGGTTTGAACAAGTTACAAAACATAATCTGATTACCGAGCTTCTTCGAAGAGTGTTTGACATGCAGGAACGCCGGAGCCTGATTGATTTTAGGATCCTGCGAATCACACATTTTCGATTCGAATCGAATCATATCTGTTACGAATCGAATCAGAGGTATCTTGAAGATGACCGATGAGGGTTGTGGTGCTATAAAGGTGATTTGTTCCGACTGTGATGGCTCCAGTCCCGATGGATAAAATAATCCAATTACATCATCAAGGCATGCCTTCGTCGAAGGCATGCCTTGATGATGTAGTTGGAATATTACCTTTTCATGATTATAGTTCACCGTCGTCATTACTTTTGCACTTTAAATTTTCATTTAACAGTAGTAAGGACCAGTGATACTGAAGGGGAGCGCGGTGGCTCAGTGGTAGACTTATGGACTCGAGTTCTTTCCCCGTCCGGGATGACCTGCGTCGTGTCCTTGGGCAAAGTACTTTATTCCAGTTGCCTACTTTGGGGCACGATGGCGCGCCGTGTACTAAGGTGTACTGCACGCCGGTGGCGCTCATGTCTTCAACCGCTGTAACCCTGCTCGGAGAGAGTTAGAATGTTTAGGAGCTGACCGTTGCTCGTCGATGCTCGGTGGTTTTCTCCAGGTACTCCGGTTTCCTCGATCCGTAAAACTGCCATGGTCACGATTAGACATTGTGCATAAGAATGTGACCTTAAACACCAATAAATAAATAAATAGTGATCCGGGAATTAGCATGGTTACATAATTCACGTATTCGAGGGAGCGCGGTGACTCCGTGGTAGACTCCAAAGGTCCCGAGTTCGATCCCCGACCGGGACAACCCACGTTGTGTCCTTGGCCAAGGCACTTTATCCCGGTTGGCTACATGGGGGGCACGATGACGCCGCGTACTAAGGCGTACCGCACGTCAATGGTGCACATGTCATCAACTGCTGTAACCCTGCATGAGTGGAGCTTGGATAGGGTTAGAATGTTGAGGAGCTGACAGTTGCTCGTCGATGCTCGGTGGTTTTCTCCGGGTACTCCGGCTTCCTCTATCTGTAAAATTGTCACGGTCACGATTAGCCATTGTGCATAAGTATGTGACCTTAAACACCAATAAATAAATAGTGATACGGGAATTAGCACGGTTGGTGTTACGAGTTCATATGTTATTTATATTAATATATCGGAAGTTACACTCAATCTTTTATTACATTGTGACTGTCACAACCGTCAGTTTCCACGAAAGTATTGTGTGCAACAGCGACTTGTGAAAATCAAGCAAAAATGCGGAATATTCCAGAACGGATTCAATGCAATTGCGGAAGCTGAATCTGCTTGGACTCTTCTTTTATCATCGGGTCTGCAGTCTTAATTATCTCGTATGTACGGTTTTCCCTTTTTACAATTGATGGGGGTGCCCATTGGCACCCCCGCCCCATCATTTGTAACAAGACAAAAACGTGTGAGCAAAGACGACCAAATATTTAGCACTCTATCGCTTAATTAGAATCACAAAATGTTTGGTCAGTCGGGGATATAGAATAGTTCATCATTTTGTAACGCTGCCAAACATTTTGACTACGATTTTTGGTTGCGTTAAGGTGTCTGCAAAGGCGACAGAGCAAATTTTAGGCGGATTTGGCAGGCCAGATAAAAGAGCAACTTCTATATATAAGAGGGCAATTCGCATTTCGTTCGAAATTTCCCTAGTTTGTCTAATTTCAAGTCTCCATTAAGTATAATGCGTCACAAAGAAATTTTACTGTAATTTCGATTTTCTGTAGTTTTTTAAATACGAAAATAAGATGTCAGAAAGCTGTTATAATCAACACGTTTTCTTTCTCTTTTTACCACTTGAGGCTGGTTTGAAACACTTTTTGCTTCGTTTGTGGGGGTGTTGGGGGGGGGGGGGAATGTTTTCTGGAAAATTCGTAGAAAGGGAGCCGCATTTTTGTACAAAAGAACTCATGGGGTGACCATAGTTAACCCAGTGAGAACACTGTGACTATCAAAACAGAAATGACGTCCCAAATGGGAAGTAATATCGAAGAATCCCAATGTTGCGGAGCTAACCCATGCAGTTACCCATGGTTCGGCCCCCTTGTCAGAAAATTAGGATTTTTGGGACCGAAAAGCTGTAAAATCCTCGCATCTGAGGCATTTGTCAGCTATCCTATTAGTGTCTTATAACGAGAAAATTTTATTAGGTGATACAACTGAAAATTTCCCAATGGTATTTTCAACCATATCGGCTCTGTGAGCACCCCACTGTGTTAAAGACCTGTAAACTCATAGGGTTAATTTGAATGATGTCGAAGGAGGCTCGGTGGCTCAGTGGTTACGGACAGTATCATGTGTGCGTTGATCACATCTATACTACGAGGCCCGCGGGAGACAGAATCTGCCCCCGCTGTCCCGTGACTCAGAACGTAGCTGCTCTAGCTTGCTCGCGCGGCAGTAGGGCAAGGTGAGCAGTTTAACCATGCTACTCCAGTGGTTCCGTTACCACGCGTGTTCTGTGGCTGTACTATTTATTTGCGTATTTGAATATGTATATTCACCTACAACAGCAACGATCATACCGTTTTGGACGGCATGCGGATAAATGAATCCTGAATACCCTGAGAAAATTATAGAAAAGCGGTAAGTAACTGCCGCTCTTCCTAACTTACAATCGTTTACAGGCATAACTTTGGCTTGAATTGCAATGTAGGGTTGTATACGACAGAAAAGTCAATTTTGATAAACTTTATAGTATTACGAAAAATAAAGTTGGGGATATTCCTGCCCTAGACAGCAAATCCATTGCCACTAGTCAAATTTGGGCATTTTTAATTAAATTTCCCCATGTAAATTAATTAAAGTTTTTGACCAATGATTTCTTTTTGGTTAAATTACCAGAACATTTTTCATCAAATCTAGTCATGGCTGCTTTGCAGCAGCCATGACTATATTTGATAAAATATATTTGAAAATACTCCGTGGGTTAAGAGTTAATCGACTATAAGTGTCTTTGCTCCGCGGCCAGTTATTGTTCTTAAATTTTACAGTAGTCGAAGTTGTTGTTTATTCAACGTGGGTTATGTCGGATATCCGCCAATTTTACCGGTAGTGAATCCAGACATTCGGAGGAGAACCCAGGATCAGTGACAAGTAACTACAATACTTTTTATTTTAGTGATAACCTATTAGCTCCGCATTAGGTTGTAGAAAACGTATCATTATTTATTTATTTATTTATTTATTTATTTATTATTTATTTATTTATTGGGGATTAATGACACTTTCGACAGCCAGGATGGCCTCGTGTCCAAGAGTTTTACGGGTGAGGAAGCCGGAGTACCCAGAGAGAACTACCGAACAACGGCGAGCCACTGTCAGACTCCCCAGCGTACTAACTCCACACAAACAGGGTTAGCATTGGTTGAAGACAAGTGTATCATAAACGTACAGTACCCCAAAGTACACAGCGTCATGGTGCCCCAACGTAGGCAATCGGGATTAAGTGCCTTGCCTAAGGACACAACGCAGTTACCCTTGGCGGGGATCGATCGTGGACCTTTCGGTTTGAAGTTCGATGCCGTAACCACTGAGCCACCGCGACCCCCCCCCCCTCCCTCTTTGGGTGGAAGAATATTTACCGTCAACAAGGTAAACACTTTGCACCATGGACGAAACCAGGCTAAATGAAGGAAGACAAAACATTTTGTCTCCTCCATCTCATTTCAATGACAGGAGAAAATTTATTTTTCTCTGGACTTCATTTCACCTCATGCTGGAGTACGTATCCTTCAAAGATGAAGATCCAGGGCCTTTCCGACAGGGGGGGGGGGGGGGGGGGGGCACTTTTGTGCCAATTAGCGCTCCGGGTAATTTTAGGGCTTATGTACCAGAGAATGAACGCATATCTTTGGTGAAATGGCGCACGAAATATCATGGTGCAAGGGCATGAACCAGCTTTAGGATTTCATTCATGCACGAATGTATGTAAGTTTGACATTTTTCAAGAAAGTTTTGTGGTAGGGGTACCTGACACCCTCCCCTCCCGCATTTGCAACGTCCCATGCTGAGCCACCTTACTCTCGCACGAAGTAGTGTTACGTGTCGTGATATAATGTGCATGTGTTTTGGGCTAGACTCGTCTCAGGGACTCCCTAAAAGTCCTGCAAGCGCGTGTAGTAGTAGTAGTAGTAGTAGTAGTAGTAGTAGTAGTAGTAATAGTAATAGTAGTTGTTGTTGTTGTAGGAATGAAGTTGGTGGTAGCAGTAGTAGCCATGGTAGTGGAAGTGGTGATAGGAGAAAGTTTTCCTCTGTTCAACTGTCCAACAATACGTCACCTGAGTTCCAATGTGTTCCATGTGCCAGTAAGCACATAGAACACATTAGAACTCTGGGGACGAGTTGTAGAGTTAAACATTTTGTTACAGCTGGCAACGCAGGTAACAGTGCAACGCATGTGTTTGTCATAAACTTTGCCAAATTTGTAGTTTCTGTGCCAGATCAGAGGAACACAATATACATTTAATGGGTAAGAATTCCTCGAACACGTCATGATATTAATATGTGTTTTATCAAAGATTATATGTTCGGACGGAAGCAACCCTCGGTCACGAACTTCTTTGTTTCGTGTTTGCTCTCCATCGAAAAAAGGTCGCTGTACAAAAGTAACTGAAATTTAATATCACAAACATTTTGATTGCTTCAGTAAATTTTATGATGAAAATTAGTATCTTTTAACTTAAAAATGTAAACCTACTGAAGATCTCAGTCTAAGTTATTACCAACCCTCTGTGGGGTGCATCTAAAATACAAACGTGCAATTATGAAAATATGTCTATATTTCACGGAGTCGGTAGACCAATCGTATGCCCTGGCATACACCATCTCAGGTAAATGGAGGCGACGAGACGTGGTAGATGAAATAATATGTTCTCAACTTACAGGCGATAAAGCAAAGGAAATAGCTCTCTGTCCACACTGCGTGTTATGTGCAGAGGATTTGAATCATCATATGACCAGACACGTACATTCGATGAGTCCCTATGAAGGATTTTGACCCTCTTCGACACTTGACGATCATAACATGTAGCGTGTATGTCTGTGGGGAGGACATATATAAATCCTCCACCCCCAGGATTTCCATTCAAGATGTCGAATAATTAGATAATTATGGTGTGGGGGGGGGGGGGGGTGGCGGCGGCAGCTCAGTAGTTAGAGAACTGAACTTCAAACCGAAAGGTCGATTGTTCGATCCTGACCACCTGTAACGGCGTTGTGTCACTGAGCAAGACCCTTAAGCCCTCGCCTAACGAATCGCCGGCATCCGCCCACGTAATTAGCAAACTGAGCAGTTGAAAAAATATATTTTTTCAAAATATTTCAACAAAACCATTTCTATCATGTGACCCCTCATCGGAACGAGTTCGTCGAGCTCGTTCCAATTAGGGGTCACATGATATGGTTTTGTTGAAATATATGTTTGAAAATTAAAAAAAAAAAAATAGTAATGAAAATGATGAATTTTGATATTCCCTACATTGGGTAAAGGGTTAATCCCGATTGCCCATGTGGGGGCACTGTGTACTAAGGCGTACTGTGCGTCGATGGTGCATGGGGAGTCTGGTAGTTGTTACCCCCTGCTCGATGATTCACTCCAGGTACTCTGGCTTCCTCAACCCACATACCCGTCCTACACGATGTGACACTGGCTGTTGCAAGTGACGTTAAACATCAATAAAACAAACAAAGAAACAAACAATTTTAGGTATGAACATTCGAGCCAACAGAAGAGAAGATGTAAAGTCCATTTTTTTCCTAATATTGTCTTTTTATGCAGAAAGTTTTGGCCTCTTTTAATAGACGACAGCCTTCTCTATCATTTTCCGGGTAATTTATTGCTGTTTAACCCTTCGCCTAACATGAAAAGTAGACGACACTTGCAAAAAAAAAAAATCCTGAATAACTAATTTTTTTTCATTTTTTGTCTCAAAAACATAGGTTATGACCCCTCATTGGAACAAGCTCGACGGTCAAAAAATGGAAAAATAATGAAAATTAATTGGCGACTTTTTGAAAATAGCGCTGGCAGGTTTTGGCCATTACGTTGGATAAAGAGTTAACGTCACATCAGCATCTAAGACTACATCGCGGGGAACAGTCGAAAGGTATGGCGACTTTTAAATTGTTTATGTTCGTCGTGTTACAGTGGGTTAGAGATGTAGACTTTTCTAACTGAATGTCTGAAAGACACAATCCCTTTGTTCTATCTGCCGTCTGGCAATTAATATAGGTCCTCGCGAATCTCAAATTTTGGGTCGAATCGAAGCAGGCTGAGGATTTCGAACCGAATTAAACTTCGAATCGAATCTCTCCGTTCTTCCAGTTGCACACTCTAAAATCAGTTGGGTTAAAAATCAACCCAAATAAACTGGGTTAAATGAATATGAACCCAACTGGGTTCATATTCATTTAACCCAGTTGATTTGGGTTGATTTTTAACCCAACTGATTTTAGAGTTAACCTTTTAACTAACATGAAAAGCAGACAACACTTGCAAACAAAATTCTTGAATAACTTTTTTTTCCCATTTTTGTCTCAAAAACATAGGTTATGGCCCCTCATTGGAACGAGCTAGACGAGATCTTTCCAAAGACGGGGTCATAATCTATGTTTTTGAGACAGAAAATGAAACAAATAATAAAAATCAATTTTGTGAATAGCGCTTGCCGGTTTTGGTCGTTACGTTGGGTAAGGGGTTAATTGGGTTCATATTCACTGAACCCAGTTGATTTGAGTTGATGATTAACCTAACTGATTTTAGAGTGTAGATCAGTCTCCACTTGGGTACGGTATGCAAGGAGACACGTATTTGGGCAAATCCAACAAGAAAGTAGAATATTCTAAAACCGAATCAAAGTAAAGAATGGGGACCTACTCGAACTAATCTTCTATCATTGGTTCTCATGTGCGCGAGACCTATGGTAGAAGAAGAGTTCAAGGTGCGACACCTGTAAGATGCTGAGAACACCCCCGCTGATTAGAAATTTACCCGATCACTGTCACTCGAATTGAATGGAATCTAAGTTTCGCAGGGCTCTAGCAATTATCTCTATAAATTTCAATTTTATGTATATCTACGAAGACTACAGGCCTAAACAGACTGACATGTCTGCAGATTCTCAGATAAAATTTCAGATGGGAAGGTATAATTCAGATGGGGACGTACAATGCACGATCCTGCTTAATTAAGTGTGGAACCATCCCCACGTTTAGTTGACTTGAGCTATCCCATTGCGGGACCTTGTTGCCTATTTGAATACCAAATTTCATTATATTATGGTAGGTGGCTTTTGAGAACATTCGCTTCATACCCTCCTAGCTGCCCCCCCCCCTCCCCCACCCCCTCCAATTACCATCGAGAGAATAATTGTCTCAAGACAAATTAGTTCTTATCGAGATTTTATTTCAATTCAATATTAGAGACATTGGTATAGATATTAGATCATTTCATGAAGTCATCCCATTAAATTATCTGAACCAAGTTATAAGTTTGGGAGCGTTAAGGTAGACTAAAATATACTATACAAAATTACTGTTAACCCTTTTCGTAACACAACGGAAAACCGACCTGCGCTGTTTACACAAATCACTATTCAGTCTTCATTCATTTTTCATTTTTCCGTCTCAAAAACACAACTTATAACCCTCTCACTGGAATCGTTCCAATGAGGGGGGGGGGGGGGGGGGTGTCATAAGCTATGTTTTCGATGAAAAACAAAATTAGTTAAGAATTTTGTTTGCAAGTGTCGTCTCACTTTCATGTCACATAAAGGATTTAAATGTGGGGAGAGCACTGCCACCCAGCGGCAGTGCTATCCCCACATCAAACTCAGTCAAGTTGGCTCTGAACCAGGAGACATAAACGAGAGAGAGGAAGAGGGGGAGAGGAATGGGGGGGGGGGGCGAGAGAAAGAGAGAGAGTTAGGAATAATTATTTATCAGGCTATTTTGTCATGGACATGTGCTGTACAATATATAACTGTTTTTTCTTCGTACCATTGTAACTTGACTCCATGAACAGGGAAATAAGTTAGAAAATAAATCATATCAATTTCTATTAGTTTTTCTGTTGTGACTGCTCGAAATTTAACCATACCAAACAATAAGAGAACGGACCTACGGTGGCTGATTGAGGCCATGCAAACAATTGTTTTAGCAGAAAATTCACGCAACATAATATCTTGTCCCCTACAAGGAATACATTTTGTTTCCACAGCATAATATCTTGTTTCCAAAAGGAAAAATAAAATATCTTGCTCCCACAATATAGTATCTTCTTCCCACAAGAAAAATATCTTGTTCTCACAACATAATATCTTTGTCCCACAAGATAGTATCATCTTCCCACAGCATAGTACCTTGTTCCCACAAGGAAAAATATCTTTCACCCACAAGATATTATTTTGTTCCCACAAGAAACGATATCTTGGTTCCAACAATATAGTAACTTGTTCCTACAAAATAGTATCTTTTTCCCACAACATAATGTAATTTGTCTTGTAGGAGCAAAATATTACGTCGTGGAAACAAGTTATTCTGTTGTGGGAGCAAGATACTACTCTGTGGGAGAAAGATATTTTTCTCATGGGAACATTATGTTGTGGAACAAGATATTTTTCTTGTGGGAAGAAGATACTATATTTTTTTTTTTGAGAGGACAAGATAGTTTTCTTGTTGGAACAAGATATTATGTTTATGGAAACAAGCTAACTTGTTGTGGGAATAAGATATTAGCGTCGATTGTTGAGATGCGCTAATTAAAATCTTTAACCTGCAGCCATGTGGCTACAGGTTAAATATGTTAATTGGAGTACTCTTCGAGGTGTCATGAAGATAAACCAAATGTCAATTCTTCGGTTTTGCTCCAAGATTGAACCCCCCAAAAATCGGCACTGCCAAACATAATATTTACCGTAACACTTCACAGTAGAGATACCGACAGCTTTTTACCTGTCTTTTTACCACATTTTTAATGATGACGAGGGGCTAAAACACGGGAGTAGCTTTGCCAGTGAAAGGGTGCTTTAGGATTGCAACTGGCGAGCTGCAATTTGGGCAAGAGCTCTTTAGACGGGTTGTATAAAAAACTGCGCCAGCGTTTGAGGAGTACCCAGATGGATCGTTTGGGGGTGGGGGTGGGGGTCATTGTAGTTCAAAGTGAGACTCAAGTCACCGGAGTTGGGAGTGGTGTGTGTGTGTGTGTGGGGGGGGGGGGGGTTATTGGGAAAGGCTGGGGAAGAACGTGCCAAATGTGTAATTTGGGCGTCACGGAGATGCTGGAACATTTCATTTTAGAGTGCCCCGAATATTTGCCCAGTAGAACAAGACTCCTCGGGGAAACTAATGGAAATATGGGATGCAAATATGAAGGATAATGTGAAGGATATTTGAATGAGGAATTACTTGAGGGAAATGGTCTATTTTATAGTTGGGGAGAGGGAGAAAGCACCAATCGTGGACTTGTGAAATAGTGTTTTACGGAATGTTGGGCGATTAGGAGGGAGGGTGGAAGAGGAATAACTCGACGGGGGATTGGGTCGATGTAGGCCTCCTCGTAAGAGGACCGCGACAATTCAGCGGAAGGTCAAAGTGTTATTATTAATGGGAAATTTTCACAGTGTATTTAGAAAGAACCATTACAAATGTGGTCCCTTGTTCTGGGTGTTCTATTTCTTTAGTATACAATAGACGAAGGTTTTTCTTACCTGTCTGTGTTTGCTAATTTCTTTCTGTCGAATAGGAAAGTTAATGCATCTTGTTTAACAAACGACTGTCTTTATGTTTACCCTGCAAACAGAAATTAAAAATTCCCACACAATTGACCCTAACACGAAAGGCAGACAACACTTGCAAATAAAATTCTTGAATAACTATTTTTTTTCATTTTTTACGTCAAAACATAGCTTATGATCCATCATTGGAACGAGCTGAACGAGCCCGTTCTAATGAGAGGTCATAAGCTATATTTTTTAGACAAAAAATGAAACCAATAATGAAAATTTAATGGTGATTTTTTGGGAATAGCGCTGGCCGGTCTTGGTCCTTACGTTGGGTAAAGGGTTAAGCAAAATTAATCGGGCAAACCTTGCAGCTGACAAAGCTTTACCGATCGATGTCCCGATTCAACCACATTCTGTTCTTTTTGCATGTACAACTGCAGTAATGCAAGAGATTCGAAATGTATGTTCACATACTCTTAACCCTTTACCTAACATGAAAAGCAGACGACACTTGGAAAAAAAATTCTTGAATAACTATTTTTTTTCATTTTTTGCCTCAAAAACATAGGTTATGACCCCTCATTGGAACGAGCTCGTCGAGCTCGTTCCAATGAGGGGTCATAACCTATGTTTTTGAGACAAAGAATGAACAAGATAGTGAAAATTAATTGGCGATTTTTGAGAATAGCGCTGGTCGGTTTTGGCCGTTACGTTGGGTAAAGGGTTAACAAAGAAGAGAGATGACGTTACACGTTACTTAAGAAGTATACACAGGCTTTCAGTTTTCAGTTAAAAATTCCCCCACTCACGTATTAAGCACGCTCCAACTTTGCCCCTGCTGAAACTTCTAACCTCGCCAAACGCACACATCGAAGCTCCCTCCTCTTGTTGCAACCTTTTACCATATGAATGTTTATCAAAGCCGATAATATAAAAAAAAATGATTAGTAACAACCAGCAATGTAATAAAGATTAACCAGTGAGGTAATATTCGACCAGTAATTAATAAAAATCAACCATTAGTGTAATAACCAACTGTGTAATTATAATAATCATTAATCAGTAGGCACAATCAGTACAGTTCCATAAGAATTGATTTTTCACAAGTTTTTGGAAGGCTACCTAGATAATAGTGCATACCGCCATATAGGGTCCTACGAATCTAAAATTTTACCTCGAATCGAATCCGAATCAAATCAGGCAGAATCGAATCGAACGCCGCTTTAAAAATTATAGATATTACACCTTCTTACTGCTATAAATATTGTCAGTCCCCATTCATGTATTGTGTGCAGCGGCAACTTGTCCGTTTGCGCAAATCGGATACAAAAAGGAATCAAAGCAATTTCGGATGCGGAACCACCTTGAACTCTTCTTCTATCATCAGGCCTCCTGTACAGGAGGCAAGGAGTGAGGAGTCCTGTACAGGAGGGAAGGGGTGAGGAGTCCTGTACAGGAGACCTGATGATAGAAGAAGAGTTCAAAATGAGACATTTTGTAGGATTTTGAGAAGAGTTTGAAGATTCGACAATTTCCGAATCGGCGGACCTCATATCGAATCGAGTCGAATGTTCAGGACGATTTAGAACCGAGGCAAATCGAATCTAGAAGCTTCGCAGAGACCTACGTTACTGCCAATCTCGAATACATGGAGCTCTATAAAACAAAATATAATAGGTTAAATGCATGGCTATGGTGTATGCTCTAAAGACAAGAAAGCCTATAAAAACGGGAAATTCAGTGGTTGTCAAAGTAATTCTTCAATAGATTACACGATTTTTCATTCAATTAACAGGAGTTCACTCTATACCCTATTTACAAGGGTTTAGTGATTGGAAGTTCTATTCAGTTAACATGGTTATTCAGTCAAGAGATTTCCAATTAAGTGGGATCCACTGTAGAAGAAGGTAGAAATTGTCCTTATTAGCAGAGACAGTGACAGTTATTTGGACGGTAATAGAAGACACCAGTAGTGGCCGTGTAGAATTTGGCAGCGATAGAAGCATTAAGCAGTGGAGATAGTGGTGACTGAGAATGCGATAACATTAGAGGCAATGACTTAAAATAGTAACCGTCAGTTAGTCGTGACTGAAGCTGTGGTGACTGAACAGTTATTTATTCTTAATTATTTATTGGGGTTTAACGATACTTTCGACAGGCAGGATCATCTCGTGTCGGACAGTTCTACGGGTGGAGGAAGCCGAAATACCCGGATAGAACCACCAAGCAGCGGCAAGCAACTGCCAGTCTCCCCAACATACTAACTTCGCTCAAACAGGGCTAGCATTGGTTGAATACAAGTGCACCATTGACGTGCAGTACGCCTTAGTACAGAGCGCTCCCGTGTCCCCACATGGGCAGTTGCGATTAAGTGCCTTGCCCAAGAACACAACGCAGTCACCGCTGGCGTTGACCTTTCTGTTTGAAGTTCAGTGGATGAAGTTCACTGGTCCACCGCGCTCCCGCCTGAACAGTATTGGCAGTGACCGTGTATAGAGTAAGCGTAGTATCAACCGTACTAGGCAACAAACGTGTCGGCTAATTGTAGTTGTAGTATTAGTTTAGTGGAGAAAGTATAGTGACAAAACATTAAAGGCTCGTGATAGCAATGCAGTGATAGCTGACTGCGGAAAGTTTGGAGACAATAGTAGCATTAATAACTTCTGGTGGAATGTCTAGCATGTTTGTTTGTGTGATTATTGGAGTTTAATGACACTTTCAACAGCCAGCGTCACATTGCGTCGAACATTTCCGACTCCAATATACAATCATATGAATGTATTATCAAGAACCGTCAATGGACCAAGTTTGGTTTGGGCAGGTTGGGTATTTTGTTTCTCTTTTAATTTGACACATAAGGATAACATACGAATAAATATGAAAAAACAAGACAGTTTGAGTGCTGTAACGCTATGTAAAGTTGCTGACGAGAATGTTGCTCTGAGGTTGGTAAACCTAAACGACTTTTCACAAGAAGTATAATATTAGTTACATAGGATGTTGGTGATTTAATATGGTATCTACGGGGGTCAGTTAACCCTTTATCCAACATACAGGATATCAGAATTTATTATTTTAATTATTGTTATTTTAAATTTCTTAACAAATTTCCACAAAATCATATCATGTGACTACTCATTGGAACGAGTTCGACTAGCTCGTTCCAGTGAGGGGGCTACATGACATGGTTTTGTTGGAATATCCTGAAAAATCTACGTTTTTCAACTGCTTAGTTTGAAAATTATTCAGGTGGATGCGGTTGATTCGTTAGGTTGGGACGCGGTGGCTGGGTAGGTAGAGGTGCAGGCTGCAAGCCGAGAGGTCCTCAGTTCGAATTCCACCTGCGGCAACCGCGTTATTTCCTTGGCCAAGACACCTCACCCCCATTGTCCACGCGGGGCACGGTGGCGTTGTGTACTAAGGCGTACTGCACGTCGATGGTGCACTTGTCTTCAACGAATGCTAACCCTACTTGTGTGGAGTTAGTATGTTGGGGAGCCTGAGAGTTGATCGTCATTGCTCTGTGGCTCTCTCCGGGTACTCTGGGGTCCTCCACCCATACAACTGTCTGAGGTGATCCTGGCTGTCGAAAGTGTCGATAAACCCAATAAATAAATAAATAAATAAATAAATAAATAAATAAATAAATAAATAAATAAATAAATAAATGAATAAGGTGAATGGTTAATCTCATATACGGCGAGAGCAAGGCATATATTAAGCTACGAACAAACTGTGGAACGAATATATCTTACCGACCATTGATCCTTTAACCCTTTACTCAACGTAACGGTCAAAACCGGCCAGCGCTATTCTCAGAAATCCCCAATTAATTTTCATTATTTTTTTCATTTTTTGTCTCAAAAACATAGGTTATGACCCCTCGTTGGAACGAGCTCGTCGAGCTCGTTCCAACGAGGGGTCATAACCTATGTTTTTGAGACACAAAATGAAAAAAAATAGTTATTCAAGAATTATTTTTGCAAGTGTCGTCTGCTTTTCATATTAGGTAAAGGGTTAACTCTTTTACTGCCACGCCAACTTTATCAATATAAGGAGGACCTCTATGTACGCCTGTATGTGTGGAAGTTTGATAACATTTATGACATACTTGAAACTCTATCATCTGATTAGGGCTCTCCCTTTCCAACAATTAATCAGATGGTATGTTTAGGGAGACGACCAACATGAGCATCAAGCTTTCTGTCGAATCCCTTCATGTTTGTGATTTAACTAGTAATAATTACATTGTTAATGTAGTTATACGTTATAATTCGGGCGGTGTTTGGGTGGGTTTATAACATTTAGCGCCCATCGCAGTGATCAGTGATTACAGTTTTCTGATATGTTAAATAAATTGTTTTGAACATTCCAAGTTTCGCTGCGAAAGACGGCAATTTGACAAATTTGGGTCAATGCCGAAAACCGGCGCTCAACTCAGAGTTGTGCGCTTTGTCTTTTGTGTGAGGGTGGTTGTTCGCCTCGTTCGTTCGTATATGTTTTATTTCGTCTTTCTGCTTTGTTGTTTGGTAAAAAGTAGTTTAAACAGTTACGGAATGTAATTATAAGAATTGAATGCAATTTTTATAATCTTTATTGGAGTATGAACGTGTGGGGATGGGTACAAATTGTATGAATCCCTTCCCTAATTTGTACCCATTCCCACACGTTCATACTCCAATAAAGCTTATAAAAATTACATTCAATTCTTCGGGATTCATACATAATTTGTACCCATTCCCACACGTTCATACTCCAATAAAGATGATAAAAATTGCATTCAATTCTTAATTGTTTCTGTATGGTGCATTCACTGTTTCGTAATTGTATTTGTTTCTTTCCTTTATTATAAATCATATTGTATGAAACTACAGTGTTTTCATTAATAACAATATTATTTGAACTAGATGGTAGGTTTGATCTGCGTATACCAGAACGTACAGATAATCATCATAAAATATGTGACAATAGTCGCTTTCGGCAGGGTAAGTGTTAAACTAAACCAGCAATGGTTAATAACTGGCAGAATTCTCACATTTAACGTGACACATTTGTAATCTGCCGCCATTCTGATAGATGAGTAACTGTATTTGGCCTCTACACAGATTGCACATGACGTCTTAATTCAAATTAAATTCGGCAAACTTTAATGAAGATGGACATATTGAGCAATATATATATCAAGTGATATGCTGTCAACGACATGAATGGAAAACAGACATGAAAATAGTGGGGTAGGGGTAATTAATTAAGAGCGTCGAGCATGTTGGTCCGAAGGCATATCACATCCCCACCCTGAATTGATTTGTGACTGTTTATCCTCTGTGACTTACCATTCGACCCGGTATGTGTAAAGAAACCTTTGTGGACAGCGGGCTAACAATTAAATCACTGACAAATGGTTACAAAAGACCAGTAATAATTTAATCCTACATCCCAGTATTAGGGACCTTCTGAACTATTTTTGTGCATTTTTTAGAACCTCTCTACGAATGCAAAGTGCACTGTCTCAGTTGTTGGAGCCAGTGAAGTATCCGGCCATCTCATCCTAGAACTATGGCTTATAATGATTGATGAAAGGAAATCGGATGATGCGCAAAATTCTTTTTAAATAGAAATGCTATCTCTGATCAGACCCTCATGCAGAGATATTTTTTACTTTCTTCTCATATTAAAAGTGTTATTCTGTGTATCCGTTCGCCATCGGGAACCATGTCCCTTCGTCCAAGGAATGAGCAGATGTTGTTGGGATATACGTCAGTCAGGGTTGCAGTTAAGAACCAGTCAAGACTTATTATTAGTAACTGTAATCCATCAGTTAAATTTGACCTTGTTGTTCTTTCTGAACTCGTAATTTGATTGACCGAGAGCCGGTCGGCTCCGTGCTTTAATCTCAGGCAAACTCACTCTTACCGTGCTCTAACTGCCGGAAGCGGGTCAATTAGAACATGTCTCTATCCACGCTAGGAACAAGCAACGGCGCTAAACCGCTCCTATCACAGATCGAACACGTCCCGGAGTTGTTTTCTATGGCAACGTTTGTTTGTTAGCGTCCGTGCTTTGACATTCACCTTGTAAACTAGATCATTGCAAATAGACTGAGATCGAAAATTACATTTTTTTGATTGGTTTTCTTCAAATAAAACGGGGTTGGAGAATTTTTTCACTTCTAACGATGACAAGAATTACAATGGAGAGAAGGGACTCGTTAACAAATGGTTTTCCATAGTCAAATTCCCGAATGTCTAATTCAACAAGAGACGTTTATCTCCTAAATAAATAAAATATTATTAGTTACACTGTTTGTTGGTGGCCTAATATGGTATATATGGTGTCAGTTAATTCCATATTGGACGAGAGCGATGAAGCTCTCGTCCAATATGGGATTAACTGACACCATATATACCATATTAGGCCACCAACAAACTGTGTAACTAATATATCTTACCGACTGCTGCATCGATGCACAGAACTAATAACAACAGCGATCAAAATTAAATGAAGGAATTCTCACAATGTGTTCACGTGTCTTTTCCTTGTTACAATTTATGGAAGAGAACAGGCACTCTCCCATAAATTGTAACAAGACAAATTCATACATACCAAACAGTTTCATTTCGAAGGTAACATGACACACATCCACAGAATATGAAGCCTTTTAAGTTGCCAAACCTGCACTTCAGACCAAATATGGGCTTCCAACACTCAATCTTTCAACTTGAAGCGTTTATCGGCTGCCGCCATTTTGAATAATCAATGAACAGACGGGCAGTATATGGTTTTATGTGCAGTCTGCATGTGACGTCTTTGAACCAATGAAATTCCCAGATACTTGTAGGAGGTAAGATATACATGTAGTCGCGACGTAACTTATTCAATTAACACATACCGTACTTCCACTTCAAACTGGTCATGGTGGGTCCCCTAACGGCCTGAATCGGGTACTGCAGACCTCCATTTGCATGACCGACTCCATGTGCGACACGAGTCCAAGTATTAAATCTAGCTCTTTGAGGAAGTACATGACTAACAAGAAATGTCCCCACTGGGGTGGGGCACATTTACCCTAAATCTCCCTCAACCACACCCGGACCGCCGGTCCATCTATTCATGATCAAACGCTCAGCTCAGTTGCAATTTTCGGCTGAGACTGAACGGTACATGGGCAGCTCTGTTAGTGATGAGCGTTCAAAAACGCGTCCATTCACGTGCACTCGCATTGGCACATGTTTTATAATCCACCAAGCCAAACCGTATGACACCTTATCGGAGTTCCACAGGCTCGCTACGACAATGCGTCATATGCTAGCTATATAATGAACTGCAATGCGTATTATAAACAATTTTTAAAGAGAGGAGCAAATGTTGGGTGAAAAATATTGGTAATTCAATGTTTTTTTAAGTGAGTAATCAATAAACCAACTGGAATGGATTTCCACCTGTATAATGACTCTCAACTTCAGTCAAAATGAAAAAGAACCAAGAGCGATATTTCGTTAAATAGATCGCCGGGGCTCAACTTGGAGGTGCGTTAACTGAATTCGCACAAGAATATATATATTATTTAAACACAGGAAACTCAATAAATGGAAGATTCGTGAAGATGCAATTGCTTGAATTTAATTTTGTATCGCCGATGTGGAGCAGGAATTCCACCAGGCATAGTCCTAGCACCGCGCCACTGGATTGAAAACTGTGAAGTTTTTCGGAAGGTTGCCTCGACGGGAGTCGATCCCGGGTCTACCGCACCCAGTCGCCTAACTATAACTGCTCTGGCACCATACCAAATGAGCCAATGGCAACCCCTGAATATATATATTCATCCGGATATGGGCATTTTTAATTTTAATAGCTAGTTGTGTGGCACGAAAATATTGTGGGGACTGCATCGCACCTCACAACTTTTTTGTGCTATTTCGTCGTTTCAGACCGCAGAGAGAAGTTATACTTTGCATAAAAGTGTAATTCTATAGAGTAGAAGGTAGTGTGTACATACTCCATATACCTCACATCACGGTCTTATAGCTTTTGTCAACCCCATAAAAGTTGTCCCCACAAGCCCACGTCCATTGAGTGAGATATATATATAAACACTGACTGATCCAGATATGAGGCATTTTCGGGTATCGTTAAACCCCCTAAGTGTGGGTTCTTTTATGAGGTTAACCCTTTCCCAACGTAACGGCAAAAACAGGCCAGCACTGTTCTCAAAAATCGACGATTAATTTTCATATTTGTTTCATTTTTTGTCTCAAAAACATAGGTTATGACCCCTCTTTGCAACGAGCTTGTCGAGCTCGTTCCAGTGAGGGGTCATAACCTATGTTTTTGAGACAAAAAATGAAAAAAATTAGTTATTCAAGAATTTTGTTTGCAAGTGTCGTCTGCTTTTCATGTTAGGTAAAGGGTTAACAAAAGCTATAAGACCGCATACATGAAGTATATACAGCACTCCACCTGCGGCTGTATAGAACTGCACTTTATAAGCAAAATACAATAACTACTCTCTGAGATCTGAAACTACAAAATAATGCAAAAACGTTGATTAGCACTATGCAGGTGTATGTATATACTATTTATTTATTGGAGTTTAACGACACTTTCGACAGTCAAGGTCACCTCGTGTCGGACATTCTTGCGGGTGGAGGATGCCGTAGTGTCCGGAGAGAACCATCGAGGTATATACATATACCGTAAGTGCAAAGTTAAATAACCACAGAACACCCACACAGTGGAGTTTCCACCAACACTTGGACTTAGTAGGCATTACAAGCTGTTTGAGCTTTACATTTCTATTCAGACTTCAGAAACTCCATTGTGCGGTTCATTTGGGGTGATTTGAATTTGCACGTACTGTATATATCCATTTTTCTTACGACAAGAACGTATTTTCCCCAAAACATATAAAACGTCCAGACAATATACAAATCTGTATCGAAGGTAGCAACCGCACGTGCGATCATTCCATTCAGGAAGAGAACGTTTTTTATCTACACTCATCGAAAAATGATTACACATGTCAAGACCATCGTTTTTTGGTGATATTAATGAAATGATAAATAAATAACCTACTCAACGAAATAAATTAGACTAGATCAATTTTTTGCCATAATAATATTTTTATATAGGTCTTCTATGCGTTTAACCAGAAAAATAAACCAAAGAAACACAACTGAAACACTGCTATAGAATACCTCAACGGTTATAGTAGAACAGTGAATGGGGATTACGTCGTGCATGCTCATTCATAAAACGCCATAGATGCTGAATAGTAGGTAATAAAGGCGGATTCACAGCCACTTTGTACATGTACGTGTGGGGTACACGTACATGATGTGTTTACCAACGTGGGATTCGGTGTTAAATCGCACGCTTGTTCACAAAAATGTCGGGTGGCCTAGAAACCACTGGTTTTTTTAGACTCCTAGATCGCACTTTTAACGTTCAAATACTCGTGGTGAACGTCAAATTTTTTTTTCAAAAAAGTGAAAATTGTACATTTTCACTTTTTTTTTTTACTTAAACATTTTTTGTCTACTTTCCCATCGCGGATCAGACCATCAATCCATCACTGGTGAACGCGAGCAAAAAATCGTTTTCAGATTCTGGGCCAGCATCAAAAACCGGTTTGCGGATTCTAGGCCAGTGGCCTAGAATCCGCAATTGTTTTGAGGCATGGATTTTTTATTGTTTGGTCACTGAGGGTTGAAAGGGCTTGTTCCCCATACCGTTCCTGCACGCCTTTGGCATGTCAAACCATTTCATTCGAATGTCAGTCTACAATCGTCAGTCTGTGTTTTTATCAAAATTGACAAGCAGGTCGCATGTCAAAGTGACATTTACTGTATAGACACTCACTGAGAACGCTATTTTGTCACGCTTGAGATGTATTACAGGTTTTTATTCAAATGAGATTAATTGTCAAGTTAAATGGTTTATCTGAAAAACTATTTCTATGGATCAAAGCGGAAACAGTTCAAAAGATCAATTGATGTTTTGACTGAACGATTAGCATGTAAAAATTTTAGAGAAATAGCGTTGTTCAAGGTGCGAGTACTAACGCGGTTTTAACCCAAAATATTACAAGATATTCATGGAGTATTATTTTTTCCCATATATTTTTTTTTTGCAAAAAAATTCTCGCCAGAGAATTTTTTAAAAATATTTTTTCAACTCTTGTTTTTTTGACTGAACGATTTCCATGTAAAAAAATTAGAGAAATAGCGTTGTTCAATGTGCGAGTACTAACGCGGTTTTAACCCAAAATATTACAAGATATTCATGGAGTATTATTTTTCCCATATATTTTTTTTTTGGCAAAAAATTCTCGCCAGAGAATTTTTTTAAAATATTTTTTCCACTCTTTTTTTTTGGACTGAACGATTTCCATGTAAACATTTTAGAGAAATAGCGTTGTTCAACGTGCGAGTACTAACGCAGTTTTAACCCAAAATATTACAAGATATTCATGGAGTATTATTTTTTCCCATATATTTTTTTTTTGCAAAAAAATTCTCGCCAGAGAATTTTTTAAAAATATTTTTTCAACTCTTGTTTTTTTGACTGAACGATTTCCATGTAAAAATTTTAGAGAAATAGCTTTGTTCAACGTGCGAGTACTAACGCGGTTTTAATCCAAAATATTACAAGATATTCATGGAGTATTATTTTTTCCCATATATTTTTTTTTTGCAAAAAAATTCTCGCCAGAGAATTTTTTAAAAATATTTTTTCAACTCTTGTTTTTTTAACTGAACGATTTCCATGTAAAAATTTTAGAGAAATAGCGTTGTTCAACGTGCGAGTACTAACGCGGTTTTAACCCAAAATATTACAAGATATTCATGGAGTATTATTTTTTCCCATATATTTTTTTTGCAAAAAAATTCTCGCCAGAGAATTTTTTAAAAATATTTTTTCAACTCTTGTTTTTTTGACTGAACGATTTCCATGTAAAAATTTTAGAGAAATAGCGTTGTTCAACGTGCGAGTACTAACGCGGTTTTAACCCAAAATATTACAAGATATTCATGGAGTATTATCTTGAGAATGACTTCAAGTGTGAGGAAATAACTACCTGTATGATTTACCACTTTAAAACGTTGTATTTATAGATGTTTATTTGTGACTAAACTCTAAGTTTCTCATTGTCGGAAATAACTGTTGATGTGATCTTTAACACGTTCGAGGGCAAAACGCATTTAAAGAGGTTTATTTTATAAATGTTTTTCCTTAACTGGTTTTAGTTATTATATTAAAGACAGAAGATTTTTATTTACTTAAAACATAAAAAAAATAATTATACATTTAATTTTGAAAATAATAAATAACTCACATTAGCATACTGAAAGGAACATTAACAATTAAAAACGAAAAATGTTTTTACGGATGGATTCTAGGCGCCGAGATCAAATTTTAGACGAGTATGAACGTGCTAAGAAGGGCATTCAATCGGCTGACAGAAGCAGACGTCTTGGTGAGATTGAACTCAAACGCAAAGCCACAAAAATATTTAAACCCAGGACGGAGGGTCAAGAGCGAAGCAGGAAGGAGATAGTCGAAGAATTGAGACCCATAAAAGAGAGTTCTTTGAGAATGGGTTCGTTGCCCGGTAGTTTTGGAAATCGGCATTCTGTTCAATCTACACCGGATTACATTCCCACAGGAATTCAAACAGACTTGAGCGAGAGCGACGATACAGCTTCGACTATCACCACTGATAGCGTCGCGTCGTCTGAGGATGGCGGTAAGAGAGATCTGTTGTATGGATTTTATAAGGATTCGGACGGTAATACTTTTATGGGCGACACAGAAGTAGAAATAGATGATGATGAATTAACTGTAGGCTCGAATAGATACGAATTAACTGATGGACTGCGCAGATTGCTCCTTTACGACAAGCCTAGTGATTGCACGGAACAGGATTTCGACAATTATGGCGACATTCTGGTTCAGACCCACACCATGAAGAGAAATAACGATGCCAGAGAGACGAGACCCAAAGCCAACAGAGGTTACAAGTGGACGAAAGTGGTGAAACTCATATGGGATATGAATAAGAAGTTCGTCGAATCGGTGACTGGCAAAGGGGTGAAAACCACTTTTCTTCCAAGCGATTCTGACGCTCTGTCTCAGAGATTGAGTTTGTTGATGGTGAGCAGACGGGCTGGTAACACAGGATTAGATAATCAGATAGTTACTATATCTGACGAATTGTTAAGACAGAAGGTTTTGAATAAAAACAATTATAAAAGGCTGATGAACGAATTGAAGGATTGATGTATATATAATAAGTAGAGAGAAACAAACAAACAAACAAAAATATATAAAATAAAAAACAGTAAATTTTACACTAGAATAATAAAAGTATTTAAACAACAAAACGATTTACCAGTGAAAAAAAAACAAAATATATTAGAAAAATAAAATATGTTGGTGATAAAGAACAGGGGATACGTCAGAACTTACGTTCAAGGCGATTCTGGCATCGTCGATTCTATAATGCGAGCGTTCACGAGCGATGCGGTTAGAAAACTCGCATCGACCGCGCTTGAGGTCGGTAAGAAGACGGCTTTGGATGCTGGTAAGAAAGCCACTTCTGAAGCCAGTGGTAGGATAGCTTCTGTGGCTGGTAAGAGTGCAGCCGACGCATTGAACGACAAGTTGATCAGTCCGCCGGCAAAGCAAGCTGTGTTAGAGCGAACGCCAAAAAGTTGGAAAGATTTTGAGGATGCTGTGGTACCCATACAAGATTTAGCCAAAATGACGAGTGGATCCGGATTGAAGAGAACTTGCGACGGTGTGATATAAATAAATAATAATATTAAAAAGTGAGTTTGAAAAAAAACATAAAAAATTGTGTTTGAAAGAATCTAAAATAACAAACAAAAAAAAAACAAAAAATAAAACAAAGATGAACATTAAAGATATGTCTTGGAACGACGCCGCGACCAAGAGGTCGAATAACGAGTTCTTTCCCAAAAGCATAAGAGGCTTGATAGTGGGAAAATCGAATTGTGGAAAGACCAATCTGTTGATGAATCTGTTGTCCCGACCCGACTGGTTGGATTACGACAGATTGTTTGTGTTTGGCAAGAGCTTGTTTCAACCCGAATACAGATTGCTTCAAGAGTGCATGGATCGTAGATTGCCCAAGGACGTCATAGCCAGAATCGTTGACAGTAGGGAGGAATTCGACAAGAGTGAAGCTCCACTTTCAACCATTTTGGACGGTGCGGCGATGGAACTGATGAAGAGAAATGCATCTTCGAATGTCGAGTGTCGATTTTATGAGAATGCTAGCGAGGTTCCGGATCCTAGAGAATTGAAATCGGAAGATAAGAATCTCATGATTTTCGACGATCTGTTTTTGGAGAGACAGAACTGATGCGAATCGTATTACATTAAGGGTCAACACAGCAACGTGGACTGTTTATACCTGTCACAGAATTATTTTCGATTGCCCAGACAGACGATAAGGGAGAACGCTAATTTTCTATGTCTCTTTCGCCAAGATCTCAAGAATCTCAATCACATCTACGGCGACCACGTCGCAAACGACATGAGCGTGGCAGAATTCAGGAGATTCTGCAAGAGGGTTTGGGATGGAGGACTTTACAATTTCGTCGTGATCGATTTGACAAGCGAATTTAATCACGGAAAATATCGGTGCGGATTCGACAAGATTTATGTTTCTGATGATAATAAGATAGAGCGTGAAAATAAAATTTAGAAAATAATAAATCTTCAAATAATTAGTTTTGAATAAAAAAAATAAAATTAAATATAATGTTCGAACATGGAGAATTGTTAGAACGAATAGCCGAGAGTACGGCTGCAAAACAATCCATTCAAATCATGGTGAGTGGCGATTCAACTCGATTCGCTACGAAATTCGAACCTTCCATCGAATTGAATAGAGAGAAAAGATACGAGATGGCATTGATGAATCTGGAGACTTATTATTCCTTTCCCAACGTCACCGAAAAGAATAACTCGTTCAAGTATTCCGACTGAACGGATTGGTTGGAGATTCGAATTCCCAAAGGGAGTTACGACATAGACAATTTGAACAATTACATTCGGACGCGATTGAAGACAGATGGAAAGGGAAGCAGCAAGATCAGACTCGCTCCAAATCCTAATACCTTACAGACGATGTTGGATTTGGAAGATAATTTTCGAGTGGATTTCAACACGGACGATTCTATAGGCAAGATGCTGGGATTCGATCGAAAGATGTATCGAGGCCACGCAGCATCTGAAAATACGGTCGACTTTCTCGCAGTCAATAGCATTCTGGTGAACGTGGATGTGATTGTGGGAAGCTACATGAATGGTAGCGCTCAACCGACAATCTATTCCTTCTTTCCAAATGTGTTGCCGGGTTATAAGATCGTGGAGCGACCTTGAAATTTAGTTTATCTACCAGTGATTTTAGACACATTGTATAGTCTCAAAACCATGTTGACCGATCAAAATGATGAACTGTTAGATCTTCGCGGAGAGAGGGTGACGATACGATTTCACATAAGAGAAATATAAAAGCAAACAAAATAAAAAATATTGTGTATATATATAAATAACAAAAATAAAATAAACGCAATATTAATTTTACAAAAATTATTTAATATATATAATTATCATTAAAACAAGAAAACAATTGAAGAAAATATATATTTAAAAAAAAAGAATTATGACAGAATACGTGAAAAAAAACCGTGAACATATCCACAGGACAGAGGAAGAAACTTGAGAGAGCGTTAAGAACTCGAGGCGAGGCGAGGCGGTGAAATTCAAATTCACTCATGAAGATCTGATGAGAGGCGGTCAGGATTCGATCACCTGGACCAAAAGTCAAATCAAAAGGATGGAGAAAGCGATTCATGATGGAAGAGGGTTGATGGTGAGATTGAGTCCCGCTCAGTTGAGATACAATTTGAGAATGAAACGTGGTTTCATACTGCTATTGGCAGGAATCGCCGCAAAAGCATTACCCTTCGCCACAAAGGCACTACCCTTTCTCGGAAAGACTCTCGGTGTGGGAGCTCTCACGGGACTCGTAAGTTCGGCAGTTGAGAAATTAATGGGTGGCAGCGGACTGTTTTTGAAGAAGGGAGGAGCCGTGTGTCGCATTCACGTAGACGACAGCGGTAAAGGATTGTATCTAGAACCCATTAGAGGTGGCAACTCTTTGAGTGGAAACGGTCTCTATCTGAAGAGTGGACAGAACGTTGAGCGACTCGGCAAGGGTTTGTTGCTTGGTGAGAATTCGCCGTTTAAGAATATACCGATTTTGAATATGTTATTATAATATAAGAGAAACATTATATAATTATATAAAATATAAATCATAGAAAGTATAAAATAATATATAAAATGGATATAAAGGTGGAAAAACAATTAGACGATAATGATGAATATCACGAGATAGAGTGCGAAAAAGATGTGGAAAAATGGTTAGACGCTAATGATGGATATCTAAGGAAAGAACTGATGAAAGAGTTAGATAAACAGCGGGATATACTGTTGAAAATGAAAAGAATGAGTCGCTTTCCACTGTCACCACTACCTTCTGAAGAGAATGGTAATGATGCGAGTGTTACCAAGAGATGCACAACATTCGTTCATAATTATGATTCAGATAAACAAATGTGTTGTTATAAAAACGTATCATATTACAAAAAAAAGAAAAAAAGAAAAGAAGAATCGATGCTGAATTTAAGAAAAAAGGAAATGTTATTATAATATATGGTAATAGTGAAGAAGGAAAAAAAAAAAAAAAAAAAGTAATGAGATCTAAAGATGATCTCATTACGTTTTTTTTTTTTTTTTTCTTCTTCGCTACTTCGCTAAAAAAAATCAATCTCTCTATTGTTTATATTTCCAAGTCAGTTATTAGCATGTTGACACTCGTGTTTTCAAGATGATCTCATTACGTTTTTTTTTTCCTTCTTTTTCGCTAAAAAAAAATCAATCTCTCTATTGTTTATATTTCCAAGTCCGTTATTAGCATGTTGACACTCGTGTTTTCTCCTTTTTTGCAAATGTGTTGAATGTTTATCTTTACTCTTTTGAGTTTTGTTACTTCGGTTAACTCGCTCTCACCACCCAATTTCTTCACGAGTTCGAATGAGATGTTTGGAAATATGTAACTTCCATAGGGCAACGACAAATCGTCCTTGTCGAATTCTCTATCTTTGGCGATAACGATGTTCTGCAGATCGCTTTTGTACTTGTAAAACAAATTGAGCGCGGCTTTGTCCAATTTCAAAGGCATGCAATATTTGTCGTATTTGTGCTCTGAGCCCTTCGTCTTGACCTCATTCAATTCGATGGGATCGTGTCATTGTAATCTATAGATTTTAAAACCGAATTTCTTACACGTTTCGACTCGTTTCAATTTCAGTTCGCATCTTTTAGGTGTTGTTGTTGTCATGATCGATTATTTTGTTTTTTTTTGTTTTATGAATTCTTGCAAATAATGTATATTTTAAATTTTGTATTTAAATAATAATTTATTAAAAAAGTTTGTTTATTTTTTTTGCTCTTTATATATATATATAAAAGTTGTTTTTTTTTTAATTTTTAATTTTCTTTAATGTAAATTTTTTTTTAATAAAAGTTTTCTTTCTCTTTATATATATAAATAAAAAGTTAAATTTTAACATCCTTTTTCTTCTCGTATTAAATCAATTTTTCTTCAGGTTTAGAACGTGCAAGACTTCGAATGTTTCTTGACTTTAGAAGATTTGATTCAATTCGTGAAAGAAGCAGACGAGTTATCATCATCTATTGAGAAGGAATCGGGTGACATGAACACGTGTCTGCTTCGCGAAAATTTGTTTTGAACCTCGTGCAAGACTTCGCGTAAAAGTCGTAAGAGTTCTATTAGTCTTGAACCTTCTTCTTCTTTTTCAATAGATCGAACGACATTGTTGATTAATTTTTGTTCACAAATAGTATTACGATTCGATTTTCTATCGCAAATCGTATCGTTTTCTTTCGAAACGCGTAAATATAAATTACGATTTTTTTCTTCTTGGTTTTTTTGGAGAATAATGATTTATTAAACAACATCGACGTTTATGTCGAGATTCCGTCGTGGATGTTGTCGTCATGATCGATTATTTGGGTTTTTTTGTTTTATGAATTCTTGCAAATAATGTATATTTTAAATTTTGTATTTTAATAATTTGTTTAAAAAGTTTGTTTTTTTTTTCTCTTTATATATATAAATAAAAAAGTTAAATTTTTAACATCCTTTTTTTTCTCGTATTAATTCAATTTTTTTTCACATTAAGGAACATAAAAAATTGATTAATTTCATCAAAAAAAAAAAAATTTTCACATTGAAGAAAAAAATTGAAATTAAAAAAAAAATCTTTTTTTTAAACAAATTATTTAAATACAAAATTCGGAAAAAAAAAAATTCTTACTAATGAAGCAAACAGATAAAAAAAAATTGGAAAATTTAAATGAGAAAACCATACCTCAGTTAAACGAGATTTGTAAACTATTAAAAATTTCACATTTCAGAAATCATAGAACTAAATAAAAAAAAATTGAAGTCATACAGAAATATTTGCGAAACGATGGAAAGGCAAATGAAATGTCGATAGCAACGACGTCAAAAAATGCATTGGTTGTGAAAAATGAGAAGAAGAAAAAGATAGTAAAAGGAATTGAAATGCCGACGTCGAAAAAAACCAAAAACGTTTCGATTGTGAAAAATAAGAAGATGACTAAACAAAAAGCCGTTGAAGAAGAACTTCAAGTTTCAAAAGAAAAGAAAAGAAAAACTAAAACGAAAACGAGTGAAGCACTTCAGATTCTAGACAAACGATATATATCGAGTGAAATTCGACGAGCAATCGACGCAGGGAAAGGAGAAGAATATGTAGCACGACTCGTGGAACTATTCCAATCAAAACCCATAGAATGGGAGAGTGCAATCAAAGGCAATTTTAAAACTTTCGACGTGGTTCCCTCGTTCAAGAAAATCAATCTGAAATTGTTCATGGAATGGGTGAAGAAAAAAGTATTGGATTTGTTTCATGAACACATGAATGTGGGACTAAAAATTAAGATGATACTCCATTGCGTGATGAATAAAAAAAAATCGACGTGAAGTCCGGCGAGAGCATCGTGAAAAATGCATATTTTAGATCTAACGTCGAACCCGTAGTTCGAGGTTCAGATTTATCGGACATTTTCGAAAAGATGAAAGACAAGATGTTGACGTCTCTCGCGAATTATCAACATGAAGGTAGTAATTGGACATTCGATGAGGTGTTGAAACTCGAAATTCACATAACTAAAAACGATTCGTTGAAAGGATCTTCCTACTTGGAATTACCGTATTTCTTAGCTAAAAAACACGCCGTGGTCAAGGTGAGAAATAAAGATGATCAGTGTTTTAAATGGGCAGTCACCTCCGCTTTATACCCTGTCAAAATGCATACCTATAGAGTTTCTCGTTACCAGGACACTTCTAAAAATCTCGATTGGACCGGATTGACTTTTCCAACAGAGTTAAAACACATCAAATGTTTCAAGGCTCAAAATCCCACCGTAGTTTTGAACGCCTTGGGATACGACGATGAAAAACGAACGATTTATCCTCTCAGACAGACTTCGTATCTCGAAAGAGAAAAGACAATTATTTTATTATTGATTTCGAATGGTGACAATCGTCATTATTGTTGGGTTAAACATCCAAGCCGATTACTGTCGAGACAAAATAATAAACATAAAGGAAAGATATCTTTATGTTGCAACTGCATGAACATGTTTAAGAGCAAAAAATCGTTAGCGAAACATCAGGAATATTGCAATGAAAATCAAGGTGTCGACGTCGAAATGCCCAAACCCAACACAATCGTGAAGTTTGAAAATCACAATAGAAGGTTAAAAGTACCATTCGTCGTGTACGCCGATTTCGAATGTTTCACCGCGAAAATGAGTTCCTGTCAACCCAACGCTCTTCAAAGTTATGTCGAAAGATATCAAAAACACATGCCTTCGGACTATTGCATTTACGTGAAATGCACTTTCGACTCGCAACACAACATGCGTCCCTTCACCTACACGAAGCAGTATGAAGATGACAACGTGGCTCAAAGGTTCGTGGAAGAGTTAGAATCGAAAATTCAAATGTTATACGACAAATTCAAAACTCCGGCAAAAATGATCATCACGCGAGAGCAGCAGGACGAAAATAACAGAGCCACCGAATGTCACATATGCAGACAATCGTTCGACGAGAATTCAGAGGAAAATAAGAAGGTCAGAGACCACGATCATTACACGGGTCTGTATCACGGTCCAGCTCACAGCAAGTGTAATTTAAAATATCGAGACGCCATTTTCTATCCGGTGATATTTCACAATCTCTCAGGTTACAACAGTCATCTGTACGTAAAAAATCTCGGCACCTCCCACGAAGAATTAAATTGCATCACGAACAGCGAAGAAAGATACATTTCATTCACGAAATGGAAGGTCATGGAGAAGAAAAGAGTAATCGACGGAGAGGCATTGGAAGAAAAAACGAAATCCATTCGTAGAAGCATACGTTTCATCGACAGTTTTAAATTCATGTTGACCGCTCTGGAAAAATTAGTTGATAACATGAGTAAGGATAAATTTAAAATCACGAGTGAACATTTCAGAGAATGAGTAGACGTCATGTTGAGGAAAGGAGTCTATCCTTATGGTTACATGAATGATCTAAAGAGATTCGAAGACACCACACTACCTTCGAAAGAAGATTTTTATTCGAAATTATACGAATCCGACATTTACGGCGAGAATTATGAACACGCCAAAAACGTGTGGAAATCATTCAATATGAAAACCATGAGAGATTATCGCGATCTCTATCTGAAGACCGACGTTCTGCTCTTGGCAGACATGTTCGAAAATTTTCGAGACGTCTGTCGTCGAAATTACGATCTGGATCCCGCTTGGTATTTCACCGCACCCGGTCTGGCGTGGGATGCTCTGTTGAAGACCACAGAAGTCCAAGTGGAATTATTATCCAATGTGAACATGTTGCTCATGTTCGAAAGGGCTGCGAGAGGTGGCGTCTCGATGATCTCCCACAGATATTCTGAAGCTAACAATCCCTACATGAAAGAAGGTTTCGATTTGAAATGATCAAATAAATACATACAGTATTGGGACGCTAATAATCTGTATGGTTGGGCTATGAGTCATACTTTACCGATTGGAAATTTTGAATGGTTGAAGGAACCGGAAGAGATGCAAAAATGGAGAGACTATCCTTGCATTTTAGAAGTCAATTTGAACTATCCAGAAGAATTACACGATCTACACAACGATTATCCGCTGGCTCCTGAACGAATGGAACCGAACGAAGGAGACGAGGAAAAACTCATTACCAATTTATTTAACAAACGTAACTACGTCGTCTACAGCGAGAATTTGAAACAATACGTCGATTACGGCATGAAATTAGTTGACATATATCGCATCATTCGATTCGACGAAGAGCCTTGGATGAAAAAATACGTCGATCTCAACACGAATCTCAGAATTCGAGCCGAGAACGATTTCAAAAAAGATTTCTTCAAACTCATGAACAACTGAGTGTACGGTAAATCGATGGGAAACATCAGGAAGAGAACCGATGTTCGAATCGTCACGCCTGAGAAAAGAGCTAAAAAATTAGTGCCAAAACCCAATTACAAACACCGAACCATATTCGACGAAAATCTAGTAGCCGTTCACATGCAAAAGATGCACCTGAAGTTCGACAAACCATATTATCTCAGATCGATCATCTTAGATATCAGCAAGCGATTGATGTATGAGTTTCACTACGATTACGTCAAACGAAAATTTGGTGATAAAGCCAAACTACTGTTCACCGACACGGACAGTTTAGTTTACGAGATAGAGATGAAAGACGTCTACCGAGATGTATCTCCGGACGTGGACACATGGTTCGACATGAGCAATTATCCCATCGATCACCCGTCCAACATTCAATCGAATGACAACAAGAAGGTGTTGTGTAAATTTAAGGACGAGAGCGGCGTTAAACAAATCGTCGAATTCGTGGGCTTGAGACCCAAACTGTATGCTTATCATCTAGAAGATGAAGAGATCAAGAAGTGCAAAGGGGTTAAAGCATGCGTGGTGAAGAAAAACATCTCTTTCCAAGAGTATAAAAATTGTCTGTTAGGAAGTGGTCCGGTGTATAAGACTATGAAATCGATTCGAAGCGAAAATCACGACTTGTATACCGAAATAGTCAACAAGATTTCGCTGACGGCCAACGACGATAAGAGATTCGTGTTAGACGATAAAATAAACACTTTGGCACTTGGAAATTGGATTTCAGATCTAATTAGAGACGATATGAATGTGGATGATTGGATTTCAGATATGAGTAAGGATGATAGGATTCCAGATATGAGTAAGGATGATAGGATTCCAGAAAATCAAGAGGAATTAGAGAGATTCGAGATTATGGAAATCGATAGAGACATCGAGAGTGTTAGTTTAAAAAGAAAAAGAAAAAAAAAAAAAAAATAATGTAATTTTAGTGAATTATAATATAATAAATAAATAAAAAAAAAATATATACGCATTTATGAATAAGAAAGTAGAGATATCCGTAGAAGGTGTCGTCTTACCTAACGAACCACTATCCAACTTCGATCTGTCGAATGCGGCGAAGGATTTGAAAATCAAAGATTTTCTAGGCGTGTTTTCCAGAGATGCCTTGCCGAAGAGAAGACCTCGACAATTGGAATGCGGAATTTTCAATCTAGACGATTCATCGGGTGAAGGCACTCACTGGGTGGCATGGTTCAAGAACGGGAAGAAGAAAAATTATTATTCCGACAGCTATGGAATTTAACCGCCAAAAGAAATAAAGAACTATTTCAACAAATCGATGGTTCGTTACAACACGGAACAAGTGCAATCACCAGATCAAGTGTTTTGCGGTCACCTGTGTCTCTACATTCTCAAGAGATGGTCTGAAGGAGATCGATTTCAAGACATTCTCAATGATTTACATTAGAGAGAGATTTTTTTTTATAGTATATATAGAGATAAAAAAATTATTTTAAAAAATTTTAATCGAATAAAAACGAAAAATAAAAATAAAATAATTCATTTTTTAATAAACTGCATTTTGAATATATTTTTTAAAAAAAATCTCAAAAACAACTTGCCAGTCGATAAATTTGGTAGAAGTGACGACGAAAAAGTCAACCTAAGAAAGAAGAGGAAGACGTTCGTAGTCGACGATGGTTACGACGTTGCCAATTAGGACGAACGTTATGTTCGGAGATACGAACCTCGAGAGGAACCTTTGAACATGAATGATAAGAAGCTCTACAATCTTCCCGAGCCGATAGATCTCGCGGATGCTGCGACTAAAAAATACGTTGACAGGGGGAACGCCGATTTCGAATGAATCATGCTAGATAATTACGTGGATAAAACCATGACCGACGATCTCGATCTGAAATCCAAACGTTTGGTGAACGTCGTGAATCCCATAGATTCCACCGATGTCATGGCCAAAAAATACACGGACGACTCTCAGAGTCAGCGAACACCTGTGAAATAGATACGTTCAGAAAATGATGCACTCGGAATTGAATGCCAATTCTAACAAGATAACAAACGTGGCCACTCCCACGAATCCCAAGGACGTGGCGACCAAACACTACGTAGATCTGGAACAGAGAAAGTCTGACAGATGAGAAATGAAATCGGATCTGAATGCGGGATTCAACAAGATATTGAATCTGTCAAAGGTCGACGACACGGATGCGGACTCAACCGCGGTCAACAAGGGCTACGTGGATTCTGCTGTGATATGATCACAAGAATACCTAGAATCGCAAGTGGACGATCTCAGCACCCTGAACTAACAATCTGGCGGAACCATGGAGGGTGGTATCGACATGAATGGTAAGAATTTATTCGGACTCAGTCACGATCCCGAATTCGATTCCAGTGCAGTCAGCAGAAAGTACGTGGACGACAACTCGGTCTGGAGAAAGGGTGACATCATGGAAGGTAAACTAGACATGGGTTGACACGCGCTCATGAATCTACCGGATCCCGTGAACATGACGGATGCCTGCACCCTGATTTCAGTGGTGGAGAAAGTCAAATATGCTAGACAATTGATCACCGTGTGGGCCGAGGAGGCTGGCACCTTAGATGAGGGAAAAGCTGAGTGGTCTTTCGGAAATGGAGGTAGCGGATCGAAACATGGTCAGGTGGGATATCCCATGCCGCTGGGAGGTGAAATCCTTCGAATGAGTCCGGCTTCCTCGGATTTGAATAACAGAGCGGTCGTCAATCTCATGGTGAATGGAGTAGAGAGTGATAAGAGATACAGCGTCGAAAAGACTGAGAATCAACACGCGAATGTTTGCTCGTTCGGCACGCCTCTCAAAGTGAACACTGGAGACAGGATTAATTTTCTTATGAAAACCAATAATCCGTGGTGAGCCTACTGATCGAACTAGTTCCTTTGAACAAACAGTGAACGCGTGGAAAATAATGAATTAAAAAAAAAAAATAATGTGTGATCTATTTAAAAACAAAAAAAAAAAAGTAATGAGATTTAGAAAGATGTTCAATCTCTCTAGATCACATTACTTTATTTATTTTTTTTTGTTTTTTTTCTGTTTTTTAATAATTACTCATTACTTTTTTTTATTTTTGTTTTATTTTTTTTTCACACACGTCTCTCATCGAATGATCGACATCTTATTTCCGTCCGATTCGAATTGTAATTCTCTGTCTGACAGGACCAGGGTGAAAGCTTCGGTTTTTCTCAGAACGTTCCTATCGAATTGCATCTTGATCTGAATGTCTAAGACGCTACTCTTGAGTCGTTCACTCTGTTTACTGACGTCGAATACGAACATGGGATACATCGACTTGTGTTCGCCGAGAGATATGTTGGGGTTGCTCATCAATTCGTCTAGACCATGATACTTCTTTCTAAAATCAGCGGCGTCGCCGTACAGTCTGCAGAAATCATTCTTGTCGAACATTGTAATCGATTGCTGGATATCTCGTGGCATTCAGAAACACTTGCATGTTTCTCAAATGGCAGTGATCGAACAGCGATGCATTCTTTTCCTGAGACCCGTCCCTATCGGTCTGAAATGCAACCACAATGAAACGCGGTCTCTTGGAAGCGGATTTCACCGTCAATCTCCAGTCGAAGTGATTTGTGGAGGGAGGAATGCTAGCAATGTCGCACTGTCTCATTCTAAATCCCACGGGTAATTTACTCTTGGATTCTATGATCTTGTAGAGACGCGCTTTCTCCACGATCAAAGGCTCCACGTGCGGAACGAACCACGATATCTTGTGTAGAGTTATCTTACCTGCATTGGTCGCAGTGAGTCTCACTATTGCATCGTTGTCTCCTTTTCAAATCAACATCAGATTGTGTTTGAATCCCTACACGATCTTGTTGTAATCGTCCGCAAATCCGAAGATGTGTTTCAAAGGTATCCTGAACAAAAACGTTCCTTTAGGTCTGGAAGTCTTGGCGACGTAGTCGAATATCAAGGCGGCGCCGGCACTAGCAGGGCCGACTGTGTCTTTCACCCACAACTGATCAAGTCCTCTGGATTTCGAAAAATCATCAGGATACATCAAGAGTCCGAACATCATGGTGGCCTGACCGGGATGAAACACAGATTCTATCTCTTGTCCAGATAGCATGTATTTTATATTACTGAATAGATGCATGATGCCATTATTGGCTAGAGTAACCGTGTCGTCGTCGGCGTAGTCGCTCCCATCTTCCTTGGTGAGACGTCCCTGCAGCACTATGTAACTCTCGCTAGGATGTATGAATAGATCTTGAGTTTCGATGTTGACTTTTATCTCTCCCGCATTGTTCAAACTCATTCCGGTTACCGGTTCATATTCGTGAACCTCATATTCTTGAATACTTTCATCTTTCACTATGCTTTGTGCTATATCTAGTATATTTGTCATTTTTAAAGGATTTTTGTTTTTTTTTTTGTTTATTAATTAGCTTGCTTTTTTTTATCTAAAAATAGTTTTAATTATTTTTTTTTATTATTATTTTTGTCTCTTATATATATATGTGTGTAAACAAGAAAATGTTAAAGAGAGTAAATAAAAGAAATTTCTTTTCTTTATCAAAACTTTGTCTTCTGTAATTGTTGTTCGTAAAACTTTCCGATGATCTCTTCTTCATCCAAAGCTTCGATTTCGTAAGTCACCGGATTGGTGTGAAATATTTTGATTATCACGAAGATTTCCGAGGTCCATCGAGGAGTATAACCCTTTTCGAAGTGCTTCTTATAAGCGTAGATTCTCACTCAATCACCGAAATTTCGGCGTTCTAGACTTCTTCCTGACCTTAGATCTTTCAGGATATAGATTCGTGTAGACCCGTTTTTCATTTCGAGGATCGCTAGCTTCCACGGGAGTCACCTTGATCGATCTGTGTCGCGTGTTGTTGTAATCTTTGACCAGACCGTTCAGAGCGTATATGTATTTCTTGGTCGAATTCGCCGTGAAGTATCTGTGCATCTTTTCCTTCATCGTTCGATTCCAACGTTCCACCACGCTGGCTTTCTCTTCATTTTCGATCGAGTAGAGGTCGACCAATCGATGGACGTGCTTGTTGTAGAATTCCTTTCCCTTGTCCACCCACAATTTACTCGGTTTTCGAGAAGACGAGTCGAACACGCTCTTCAGAGCCTCGGCGACGCAAGGTCCCGATTTATTCTTCAAAGCTCTGATCCAACCGTATTTGGAAAAAACGTCGATGACCGTCAATAGATATTTGACACCCTCGTTCCACCTCGAAAACGATCTCATGTCGACCAAGTCGGCAGACCAAATATCATCCAAACCCTTCATGAACACCCTTCTCTTTCGAAATTTACGCACGATGGGTTTGTGTAACTCCTCGGCCAATTCGCTCGTCAATAATCGTTTCTTCTTCTTCTTTTCAGATGCACTTTTTTTTTAACGTCCCATCCGAATCGACGTTTCGCACCGATCAGATTGCCGACCAGCGAACGTTCTATCTTCTCTCTCCTGGTCGGATTCGATATGCCTCTCAATTTCCTAACATGTTTTTATCGCAGACGTCGTTGCGAGTCTTGGTGTCGGGATGTCTGGCGTAGCACAGATCGTGATCATACGCGGCCGCATCCACCCTATTCACAGGTTTGCTCCAAGATTTGGGAGTGAGATCGGCGCTGAGTCTCTTGTTCAATTTCGTTCCAAGTCCCGTGAAACTGTGACCGGGCAGATGCATTTCAAAAGGTAGATTATTGATCATTTTATTCACGATGCCTTTACCTTTGCTCGCGTTCTTTTTTTTAATGAATCGAGTGTTGATAGAACCACACACGTCGCAAATTCCGCGAAGCATCTGTCTGTCGTTTTTAGTTCGTACTTCTCGAGAATTACTCGTCTCGGTAACTCTCTTACACCTTACGCAATACATTTTTAAGAGTTATTTAAATTAATTTCGTTTTTTTTATTTTATATATAAATTTAATAATTAATTAATTCTGTTCTTATTATATATATATTTTTTTTCAATCGCTGGTCTTGAGTTCTATAATCTTACTGAATTCCTCCCTAGCCTCTTTCCTCCCCTTTTCCACGAGAGAATCCTTCATCTCTTCTTTGATGATCTGACGAGTGTTGATTCTCATGGCTTCTTTCATGGCATCGTATTTCGTTTTCTCGCTCAATATCGCGAAGTATTCTCCGTCCGATATCCTACCGTCTTTCAACGCCATCGAGATCGTTTCGGATATCGTGTCGATCTTGGAGTCGGCCAAGACGCGAATCTTGTTGTGTTTCCTCGCCTTCAGATATAATTTCCTACTCAAAAAGCTTCCGAGCATGCTAAACAATCCGGCGGCGAGAGCCACTCCTTCTACGGTCAACACGATCGGAATGCCGACCTCGGTCGACAACAATCCGATGCCGGCCGCGTGTAAACCCATGGAAATCGTGACGAGTGTCGTGTCGATCGCGTTGACGAATTTCACGAAACGCAAATACTTCTTCTTGAGAGAACGGCGAGAATCTCTCTCTCGAGTTAGATACGATTGGATTCTACTGATTTGATCGATGCGATACCTCTCTCCTCTTTCTCTTTCTTCTAGCGACGGTGCCGTTGGCAAAACGCCGTTCGGCTTCTCGTCCTCATCGTCCACTAACGTCGGATACAATTTATTTCTGGTTCTCATTTTTTGTGTTTTTTTTTTCTTTCTAATATTAGATAAAAAATTTATGTGTGTATTTATTTTTTATTTTATATTCTCCCTTATTTTATATCAACGAGAAAAACTTAGACGTATGCTTCATTGAACAATAGTTTCATGACGCATCCCTTGTCTTCTAAACTCAGACTTCTACACGCCAATTTCAGTTCTTCCGAAACTGTGGGCTTGTCTCGATCCTTAGAGAAGAGTAATCTCTTCCAAAACGCGATCACTTCGTCATTTGAACGCGTTCGAACGCCGGTTCGAAATACTTGACGACCATATCTTCCCTTTCCATCGTCAGACACGAATGATTCTCATGATCGAAGTCTAGGTAATCCCGACATCCGACACATCGTTCTAACAAGAGGCGACCTAATTGTTCGTTCACACAGAATGTGTAGGCTCTCATCAGCATTTTTAAAAGAAACCTTGCTCTAATAGTCTGGGAAGTGCTCATGATTTACTTATTTATTTTTTTTATTATCTATTCGATTTGATATATTTATTTTTTAAATAACTATTTATTTATATTTTTTATTCTCTCCTATATATATCATCACTTTTTTTTATTTCCTCGGGTATTCCCCCCACTCACGTCAGAAATGGAAGCGCTCAATAGTAGTCTGTTAAGTTTTTTGAAAAAAATCCGGGTATTCCCCCCACTTACGTCAGAAACGGAAGCGTCCAATAGTAGTCTGTTAAGTTTTTTTGGAAAAACCCACCGCCTCAAAAACAATAGCGGATTCTAGGCCACTGGCCTAGAATTCGCAAACCGGTTTTTTGATGCTGGCCCAGAATCCGCAAACCATTTTTTGCTCGCGTTCACCAACGATGGATCGATGGTCTGATCCGCGATGGGAACGTAGACAAAAAATTTTTAAGTAAAACAAAAAAGTGAAAATGTACAATTTTCACTTTTTTGAAAAAAAAAACGTGTACATTCGACGTTCACCACGAGTATTTGAACGTTAAAAGTGCGATCTAGGAGTCTCAAAAAAAAAACAGCGGATTCTAGGCCACCCGACATTTTTGTGAACAAGCGTGCGATTTAACACTGAATCCCACGTTGGTAAACGCATCGTGTACGTGTACCGTACACGTACATGTACAAAGTGGCTGTGAATCCGCCTTTATTACCTACTCTGAATGATTGTCAAAATATATGCGAAAAGTCAAGAAAGGGAGGTTTGTTGTAAGATAAAGTGGTTATTACCACCTTGTGGGGTTCCGAAATTGTGTATTGACGTCTCGACTTCGCCTCTGGGTCATAAATCGTCCCCTGAGTTCCAATGTGTTCTATGTGCCTGCTGGCACATAGAACACATTGAAACTCAGGAGACGATATATCGACTCGTCCTAACAAGATAAGATAAGATGTATTAAGCAAACACACCAGAACAAACGTAGATTGCTTTGTACATATAAAATCAACATAAATAGAAACATAGCACAATGCTAATTCCAAAGGACAAACGTAAATATCAAGGCTTATAATAGTTGTAATATAATATTATTAATGTCACGTCTTGGTGTCAGATTGACAAAACTTGTTCTCGCTGTTTTAAGAATTGCTGGATCATATTACTGATGATGCCGCATAGCTGTGGCACATTGTTTCTCATCAGGAATATGAATCTCTCGGATGTGTCCATCTCAACAAACTCTTGGTATTCACGTTCAAATTTGTTAGATGAACGTTCTCTGAGAGATGCATATTCACTGCACTCCATAACGAAGTGTCATTCTGTTTCCACGGCACCTGGCCGCTCACCGCGCATAAGTGGATCACTTACGGGGATGGGTGGTTGCATATGCCTCCCCTTTTCGAACATAAGTTTGTGGTTATTTACACGCAAACGAGTAAATATGACTCAGAAGCGAATTCGAGACATCATTATACCATCTCGGAAACCCACATGTTGGTGATAACCCATGTAAAACGCGTGCACTAAACTTGCACTGCTCTGTTCCCGAATGACATAATTACACCTGGAGTTAGATCGCAAAGTAAATAACAGTAACATATATATATATTATTATATGAATTCAATGAATTTGTTACCCCTTTACCCAACGTAACGGCCAAAACCGGCTAGCGCTATTCTCAAAAATCGGCAATTCATTTTCATTATTTTTTCATTTTTTGTCTCAAAAACATAGGTTATGACCCCTCGTTGGAACAAGTTCGTCGAGATCGTTCCAACGAGGGGTCATAGCCTATGTTTTTGAGACAAAATATGAAAAAAAAATAGTTATTCAATAATGTTTTTGCAAGTGTCGTCTGCTTTTCATGTTAGGTAGAGGGTCAATAAAGGAGTCCCTAAATCCGAATAAACAGGTGCTCTCAATAAAAATACAAAGTTTACCTCCTCAGTTTAAAAATACATCAAGATGACAGAAGAAAATCCACAGTGAGAAAATACGTCCGTAAGTCAGAGCCGCACTATCGTTAAAGGCAAACACATGGTATGCTCATCCGGAACATGTCCTTTGTCTACTCTTCCTAACATGTCCCTTTTTCTACTGTTAACTAATACCCTCTGACAAGAAAGAATTCAATGACTACCATCAGTTATTACAAAGCAGCGACAATAAACTTCCCAGTTTGCTTCACGGTGATTTTGTGTCGAACTGAAAATCGTTGATACAGACGAATTTCCTCATTGTATTTTGGGGGTTTCATTTCTCATAGTACGCTAGAGTGACTCTTTTCAATATTTTGAAATAAATTTTTATTGTTGTCGGTTTTCACTATGAGGCTGTGTACATTATAATGTACATATAACACATATGCTTTAATTCATGCCCAGTTAACAGATTGCAGACTTCATTAGATATGGCAAAGCTGAAGAAAACAAAAGAAAAGAAGAAAACCCAATGAAAAAACTTTCAGTGTTGGATCACCAGATATAAAAGCTGTTTTCCATTAAAATATTTGCCAATCACCTCTGATTTCAGAGAGCGAACATCCAATCATGGAAATACCGGATAGATTGTTGAAGACTATTTCAGCCTTAGGGGTCTCTCGTCCTATCACCTGGACTGTCCAGGAGATAGGAACGAGAGTCCACCTGTCTATGGAATTCCTAGTTGAAGAAGAGAAAATATCACCGCCCTCCTCGGGGAGAGGTAGTACCTTTGTTGAGAGGAACTCCTCTCGCACTGGTCCTCACCCGAAGAGGGAAGGAGGCCCTGAAAAGAGAAAGAGAAGAAAGAAGAGCCCGTCCACCAAGCGGAGGGATTCCCGACGCTTGGAGGCATTCTTGGAGATGAAGAAAGAGAAAGGTGAGGAAAAGAAAGAGCCAGAGGCGGCCACCACTTCCCCTCCCACTCCCACAGACAGCCCCATCCAAATGCCGGCTTCCCAGTCGGTATTGTCGGATGTGGAAGAGACTGTGGAGACTGAGGTGGAAATGGAAGCTGCCCTCTCGCCTCTTCCTGCCCCCCACTCGCCTCTTCCTTCTAAACCAGAATGCCAGGACGAGGACGACAGGATAGAGAACATCTTACGGGAACACGAGATACAAGGGGACCTTCACAGACAACAGATGGACAGGCAATACCAACCATTCATGCAAAAAGTCGAAGAAACCAAAAAACTAATAGACGCCAGAAATCTACAACAACAAAAGACTCGGCAATCACCCACAACCACTCCAGACTCAGCTAGGACCAGACCCTACAAAACTCAGCAGCCACCATCAGGCAGCCCACCAACAACACCAACTACCACTGTCTCTCCTTCCAAACCTCCACCTCTGAAAAAGAAGCAGAAAAGACACAAGCGCCGCTAACAACCCACAACTTCTCCTCCTTCACCACGGTCTGACACTTTCAAATTCTACAGCTAATGAGGGTCGAAAGGGGCTTGCTCCCCATATCGTCCCTGCGCGCCTTCGGCGCGGAAAACCATTTGATTCGAAAATATTTGCACCCCATATAATTTTCAGAATTCGCATGTCAGCACTTTATAAATCGTGTAATAGTGCCTAACTAGTACTAGTACGTCTTAACCCAATGAGCACCAAGCCTTTTTTCAAAGCACAGGGACGTAAGTCGCAGCAGTGTCTTAATTGGGGGTGGGGGGCATCTGAATTTCTAACTCTACCCCCACCCCCACCCCCACCCGGCTTCCGAACATCCAAATTTTGAAAAAAACATTCGCACCCCTCCCCCACGCACACCTTCAGTGAGAAGTTTTTAACTGCTAACTGGATTTTCAACCGCTGAAGAAACCTGAATGCACCCCCACTCCGTTGTGTATGAAATATATGACCTTTAGGAACTGAAGCTGGAAAGCTTCTCTCGCCTTAGTATTGCAGATGGTGCTCTGTTTGGCTCGAGGGACGAAATATTGACTGCAATTGGAAAATCACATTACATGTGGTTCAAAAGTCACTGAATATCTGTTGGAAATTGTCACGAAAATTTATAAAATGATACGAAATCCATTACCATAGAGCTAGAACTTTCCAAATGTTGGTGGTTGGAGCGCGGTGGCTCAGTGGTAGACTGTTGGACTTCTATACTAGAGGCCCGGAGTTCGATAACCGTCCGGGACGACCCGGGTTGTGTCCTTGGGCAAGGCACTTTATCCAGATTGCCTACATGGGCACACGATGACGCCGTGTACTAAGGCGTACTGTACGTCGATGGTGCGCATGTCTTCAACCGCTGTAACCCTGCTTTAGCGTTGCTTGGACAGAATTAGATTGCTGAGGAGCCGACAGCAGCTCGTCGATGCTCGTTGGTTCTCTCCGGGTACTCCGGCTTCCTGCACCCGTAAAATTGTCACGGTCACGATTAGCCATTGTGCATAAGTATGTGACCTTAAACAGCAATAAATAAATAAATAAATAAATGTTGGTGCTTTGAGACATAAACATTCTAACCATTAAACATTTTGGTCGGGATTGTGGGGCTGAGACCGCCCGGTCTCAGCCCCACAATCCCGACCAAAATAACTCCTCTCCAGTGTCGCCACGTCCCTGATTTTTTAATTATCAGACTCAACAGATGCGGTATAGAGTGCAGCGGTGACTCTTGTTCTGCTCGGGAAAGTCAATCAAAAATGCAGAATATTCAACAAACTCCTTTCCCTAAACAAATTGGGGGCTATTATGGCATGGAACCAGTCTAGATCTTAAATACTCCATCACCTATTTTTAAATATTCAGTCGAATGAATATTTCAGTTGGTCGGAAAAGCGAACCTAAACGGTTCGGTTTTCCTACCAACTGAAATTTTCCGACCAATTGAACCTAATAATATCATAAACATTCATTTTCTATGCGTTGTGTCCGTGGGTAAAGCACTTACTCCCGATTGTCGACGTGGTAGCAAGGTGGCGCTGTTTTCTAAGGCGTACTGCACCTCGATTCTGCACTTGCCTTAAACCAATGCTAACCCTGCTTGTGTTGTGTTGGTAAGTTGGGGAGTCTGACAGTTGTTTTCCACTGATCGGTGGTTCTGTTCGTGTACTCCGCCTTCCTCCACAAGTAAAACTGTTCGACACAAGGTGACCATGACTGTCATGACAGTCGAAAATGTCGTTAAACCTCGATAAATAAACAATAAGGTCTCACAAAGTTGATCGTCTCTTTCTCATGCCATTTTCTGTAAAATTGCATGCAGGCGGGATGTTTTTTATTTTTGTAATTATTTCTTTGCCATCAAAATTTCATGTTCTTGGTTTGTTTTATTTCTTTGCCATCAAAATTTCATGTTCTTGGTTTGTTTTATGTTTTAGGCCTCATAATCTACAGAGTAGTATGGGTGGTGGTGTGCTTCGTCCCTTGAATCAACCAGCATTGCAAAGCCTTCTTGCATTCAAAGGATAAGTTAATCAATTTTATCAGCTTGTGTAAAATATCAGATATAAACCATTTAACTCTTTTTTAAAGTTTGCATTGGTCATAAAAAGAGAGCTGCCAAAAGGACCATGCGGGAGGGCCTAAGAAACAGATGTTTAACCTTTTTAGGCCTAAAACTCACTTTTTAAAATTAGGCCATTTTAAGGCCTTGGTCGTTTAATCTGTTTTCGGATTGAAGGAGTTAAGGAATTATCACACCTAGCAATCGTGCTGTAGAAAAACCAGATCATTTAACTAGGGTGGGCGGGGGGGGGGGGGGGGTGATGCTTAATGTATAACGACCAATCAATGATCAAAATGTGTCTCATAAGCCTTCAGAGGCTGGGTTTCATACAAATATTCTGTTAACATTCTATGTGTAATATATTCCATGTGTATCGAAACGTGACACTTAAATAAAATATTCTACTACTCTAACTTGGATACGGTTCATCGAGGTAGTTTAATCGACATGGCAGTTTGTTGTAGCGCTTTTTCATATCACTTGAAAGGACAAGGTCCAGATTTTATTAAAGATTGCGCACACCGTTGATAAAATAATTAGAAAAGATCTTACACATTCTCACGCAATTGTGAAAATGCCATTTTGGAGGGTTATTTTAACTGGTAGATTATACTAAAGTATATTTTATTGTCAAAATTTGTTCACATGTCTTCGCCATGTCACAATTTACAGGAGAATTCCAACAGGGCACTCACTAATTGTACCAAGACTGTTAGTTACCCCGTGTCTGATCACGTGGCACGGGTTTTTACCTACCCGAAGCCAGCCGTATCCCATAAGGCCGAAGGCCGAATGGGATAGGCTGGCTTCGGGTAGGTAAAAACTCGTACCACGTGATCAGACACGGGGTAACGAATTTATCTATTGACTTTCCGTTTTATGAGTACAATCTATTTCATGTGTGAACACACACAGCATGAGATCTTTTATCTTCCATTGTTGAGCCATAGAGGTTTCTGTATAAATATAATAAATTGATTTCGATGAACGCGTCTTCTACGGGGTATGGACAATTTGTAGATTTCCGAACGAGGCTTCCACTGGGTATGGGATATTTGTCAGTGGCTGGGCGGACGTATCGTGGGTTTCAATGAATATGGTCTCATACCACGTATCTATCAACCAATCAAATCAAAAAATTCACTTTAGCCAATAGATAAAAATCCATATAGGCTAAATAATTTTACATTAAAGATTATATGTATAAAATGGGTTTGCAAAGGCGACAGACGAAAATATTTTTAAATCACGAAGGAAAGAACAGTCAGAGAAGTTGGTTCATATTCTACTATAACACACTGCATGAAGATGGGGATGTTTATTCCATCATTCGGGACTTGTGTCGTCATAGAAATCGAATTTCGATGAAGTTATCTCCCTTGAAATTATTCAAGGGATGAGGAATGTCCAATTTGGAAACAATTTTTGAGAAAACACCTATGACATCAGTTAAAAATAAAGCTAAATTTCCTATTGTTGCTTTTAATAAACGAAATCAACAGACAGCTCTTTACAGATGATTTGTCAGTATAGGTTACACCATAGAAAGCAAGTGATATTGAATATACAATCGCCCAATATGGTGTAAACGACTTGTCACAGAGTTATTTTCTTAACCCTTTACCCAACGCAGACGATATCAAAATTTATTATTTTAAATATCATTTTTTTTAATTTTTAAAAAAATGTCAACAAAACCATATCAAGTGACCCCTCGTTAGAACGAGGGGTCACATGATATGGTTTTGTTGAAATGTGTTGAAAAATATTATTTTTCAACTGCTGAATTTGCATATTACGCGGACGGATGCGGGCGATTCGTTGGATAAAGGGTTAAGGTGCTATATAAGTCATGGAATTTTGTTTATTTTTAAATTCCCACCTCTCATATTCCTTAAATTCAAAGTAACTATACACAAATTATACATCAAAATGAAGGTTGGGGGGGGGGGGGGGTACAGAACACGAAACATATGTGAAATCAACTCATAGAGTTGACAGCAGGAACCATTAGTTCCTAAAAGTCTTCTACCGTATTCGTATCAGAACTGATAATACAATTATATTTCCTGAGAACAACTTGTGGCCAAATGTGATAATTTGACATTAGTGTGTGGAGGGAAAAATTAATATTTTTTTAGGTAATGTTATCCTACATAAAAATCATCAAGTTACCTATTTTGTTTCCAGTTGCTTGAGTAATGTAAATTTAAGTTTGTTTTATTTTTTTAAAATCTCAATGAAAGGCAAGTGATCGCTCCCTTGTGCCAATTCTGCCGCGGTGACTCGGTGGTTTGAGCACTGGATTTCAAAGCGATATGTTGAGCCTCACTTCGATAACTGTTGTATCCTTAAGCAAGCACTAAATCCCATTGCCCATGTGAATACGATGACGCTATGTACCAAGAAGCATTTCACGTCGGTGCGCACTTACCTTCAAACGTTGCGAACTCCAATGTGTCAGTACGTTGGTGAGTCTGACAGTTGCTCGCCGCCTATGGCGGCGCCGTGGGGGGGGGGGGGGGGTATGGGGATACTTACCCCTCCACTTTTTTCGCCAAGCGTAGTAAAAAAATACTATCATTTTAATTTTTGTATTGAACGTTGCGGTGTAATGGTGGGTATGCTTAATTCCACATTCCCAAGTGCACTAAATCAGAGAAGTTTTTAAATTATGTGTGCCCCCCACCCCCACACACACACACATTAGCTGCAAACAACAAACAAGAGTCGAAGGCCCAAACTGCAACAAGGCGTGCCACGTTCAAACGGTCTGAAACATACCGCTTAAGACTATTCGAGAAATGCTAGAATCGAGAGCGTGCAACGCATCCGTTTGGAATGCAGCCTACCTTCATTTTCGATTTGAGAGTCGCTTGGTGCTTTGTGCTCGCACTTTACAACAGCGTTCTTCCGCTAAAATGTCACCATGTACGACGTTTTCTATAACTGAAAGACCTAACTAATAAGTTTCAAAAGAATAAAACTGTTTTAATTTAATTGTCTGAGAATGTTCCAGAAACACCATTTACAACGTAAGTTTTAAAGTTTTCTCAACTTCGGGAGGGGTGTCCCACCCCAGCTCGGCGCTGTGCGCTGAAGCCGCAGCTGCCCCCGGGCAATACCCAACTGTAGCCCCCCCCCCCCCCCTCTTACTTCTGTAACTCTGGTGCCGCCACTGCTCGCCGCTGCTAGGTAATTCTGTCCAGCTTCTGCGGTTTCTTCCACCCGCAAAACTGTCCGGCACGACGTGACCCTGGCTGTTGAAAGTGTCGTTAAACCCCAACAAACAAACCTATTCTTTCTCGAAACCATGATATGGGGAGTAATTAGTGACAGGCCTGAAGAAAGTGTCGTACTCCAACTTGTCAAGTTTATCACTTATCGGGTTATTCAAATAGCAACATTATTTCAACATTTCTCAAAAAACCATACAAATATGGATGTTTGTGGATCAAGCTTGTCCCTTTGACAAGGCTTTACCCAATGTAACGGCCAAAACCTGCCAGCGATATTCTCAAAAATCGTAATTTAATTTTCTTTATTTTTTCATTTTTTGTCTCAAAAACATAGGTCATGACCTTCTTTGGAACGAGCACCACCAGCTCGTTCCAATGAGGGGCCATAACATATACTACTCAAAGTTTGGTAAGTACCAAATATTTGACACGACATTATGAAATTTGCTTGTGACATATGTGCGATATTTTTTGTGGATACATTAGCTCTCTTGACAGGCAGTCGTTTCGTGGCAGTCATGGAAAGCATGTACCCCTTGATTTTCATGATGTTTTCGTGTACCGTATACATGTACATGATATGTGTAGGGTATTCAATCTTCATTTCAACACAAACCCTTGTGATTTAATGATTGAATGTAGCAAATGCAAATGTAAGAAGACATTTGTCTGAAGCAGAAATGTGTCGTGCTTTAGGAATGGTGGAGCAAGGATCTACCCATCGTCAGGTTGCTGAAGCCCTTGTGTGCACCATACGGTGATCACCAGAGCCTGGGAAAGATTTCAGCAGTATGGCACACCAGTAAGACGGCATGGTGGTGGCAGAGACGGGGCAACATCTGCAGCTGAAGGGCGGTTTTTGATCATTCAGGCCCGTAGGAACCGCTTTGCCACAGCAACCCAGCTTCGCAGTGACCTTCAGAATGCATCCGGGTAAATATTTCGACGCAGACTATCCGGGCAAGATTGCGAGAAGGTGGTCTCCGATCGAGAAGATCATGTTTTCGCATTCCGCTGTCCCAGAACCACTGCCAGGCACGATATGAATGGGCCATGGACCACGTTGGATGGACCAGAGAAGATTGGCGACCTGTCATTTTTACAGACGAGTCAACGTACTGCCTTGACCACACAGATAGGCGTTCTAGGGTATGGAGAAGACCAGGAGAGCGATTCCATGCAGCCAACATTGTTGAGCATGACCGCTGTGGTGGAGGGTCAATCATGGTCTGGGGCGGCATCAGCTGGGATGGACGTACAGAGCTCTGTGTCCTTGAACGTGGTACATTGACTACACAGCAGTATATTGATGAGATCTTGGATGTCCACGTCAGATTGTATGCAGGTGCAGTGGGTGATAGATTCATTCTGATGGACGATAATGCCCGTCCTCATGTTGCCCATGCTGTCGGGGAGTACCGACAAGGGGAGGGGATTGATCGTATGGATTGGCCAGCAAGATCCCCTGATCTCAATCCAATCGAACATGGCTGGAATGAGTTGCAGCTTGCAATTTCAGCCCGTCCAATCCAGCTAAGAAGTGTCCAGGAGCTTGGTGCCATGCTGGTCCAAGAATGGAACAACATACCACAGAGGACCACCAGGAACCTGATTGGAAGCATGAGAAGGCGTTGTCAAGCTGTAATTAACATTAGTGGGTCTCATACTCGATATAGAAGCCATGCCAATTCGCTCCGTCAACTTTTTGGTATATTGAAAAATTTCCTCTTTTACCAATAATATCCATTTTCCATGATTATCGTATTCAAAAGCTAAAAAATAATGCCAAACGCCAATAAAATCTTAATTTCTGTACTTAAATCATTAAAGATATAATTAAATAAAAAATATATACACTTTTCATTACAACATTTCAACTAAAACGTAAAACAGGTAATAATAATAATAACAACACTTGCCAGCCAATGATTTGTCGCGGTTCTCGGATGAGAAGGCTTTGGTTACCCCTGTACACCCAACTGCTTCCCTATTCCCACGCTTCTCCTCTCCACCCAACACTCGGAGACGAACTGTTTGATGACATCCCTTACCCCATTCTTCCCAATCTCTCTGATTAGCATATTAACCCTCTCCTTTGAGTCTCCCCTAACCACATGTCCTTCATTCTCCCACCCCACTTCCCCATTATACTCCCAGTGAATCTTATTCTTTTAGACTGGTACTTTGGGCATTCTAGAAGAAAGTGTTCCAGGGTCTCCACCATGCCCAAATTACAGTAGTTAAATGTACTTGGTGCTTAACACACTTTGAGTAGTATATGTTTTTTGAGACAAAAAAATGAGTTATTCAAGATTTTTTTGGCAAGTGTCGTCTGCTTTTCGTGTTAGGTAAAGGGTTAAATATTTCCTATAATGCAACTTGGAATTTAACCAAATCAATATTGTATGACAGGGCTCGTGGAGGTCTGTGACACAAGATTGAATTGGATACATATCTAGTTGAATTGTGGAAAAATATTGGGGCTTGATATTTTAAAATCAGAGACCCGGGGGTGAAATGGTCGTTTCATTAGGTGACGTTCATAATAGCGCGGTTATGTTCAGAAGATTTCAATACGAATTTGTAAAACTAAAATAAGCCCAATTTTGAAGACTTGTACGGGTTTATTGTATCGCTATCAGTAATAATTACTTACGCGTCTGTCGTCTCGTCTAAATACCACCAAGGGAAGAGTTTTTCGCCTCCAATTTTAGGGGAGGTCTGACGTCTTACATTCCAGCTACAATATGACACACGCTGGGTCATATATAGTTATTGTTCTATTCATGTGATATATATGTTATGCTTATTATGCTATATTCCGATATTTAGCAAGTCAAAAACATTTTATCCTGTACTGTATGAAATAGAAACAAATTGTTGTAAACAAAAGTATGGGTGACACAGGTGAACTGCAGACACAATACACGACATAAGATGTGCAGGCTAAATTTTTCTGCATGGTGTTAACCCTTTACCCAACGTAACGGCCAAACCGGCCAGCGCGATTCTCAAAAATCGCCAATTAATTTTCATTATTTTTTCACTTTTTGTCTCAAAAACATAGGTTATGATCCCTCGTTGGAACGAGCTCTTCGAGCTCGTTCCAATGAGGGGTCATAATCTATGTTTTTGAGACAAAAAATGACAAAAATGAAATTAGTTATTCAAGAATTTGTTTTGCAAGTGTCGTCTGCTTTTCATGTCAGGTAAAGGGTTAAGAAGGGTGAAAAAAGATCTGTCAACACCGGTCATTGCATAAGTCGAATTGTAAAAACTCGAATTGTGGTTTAAGAAATTTGATGGATGGGTGGTGGATGGGACGGTGGGTGAGCGACGATCGGTGTGTGGGAGGGCTTTCGGGCGGTTGGGCGGGCGGCTGAGCGGGCGGTAAGGTGGTGTGCTGTCAGGCGGGTGTCTGAATGGACGAGCGTTTCAACCCGGTTCGGCGTCCCAGCATCGTTAATGTGACAACTCGAATAAACATTAAACGATTTCAAATGTTTTCTCTGTATTAATTTGCTATCATAATGTCTTGATCGCGTTCGAAAATCATTTTTGTCAAATGTTGCTTACCAGAGTTACGGCCCTTAGTTTGTTGATTTTTTTCATAATCTTTTGGTCTGTAAGACGCAATTTACTGATACCGCACATACAATATTAGAATTTACGAATTGTGTAACAAATATTATGGTTTAACAATCATATTTAATTTCAAGAGAGCGGCCCCTGCTTGAGACTGCACGATGCATGCTTTGTTTATGTTCTGGGCAGATGAAAACAGGACTGTAGAGAACTCTCCAACTTTTTTAGATACAGACATGTGAAGTGGGTTTTCGGCCGCCACAGGGTCTACTGTTTCAATGTCGATAATTTAACTTTAACCCTTTAACCAACGAATCGCCCGCATCCGCCTGCGTAATATGCAAATTCAGCAGTTAAAATAATATTATTTTTCAAAAAATTTCAACAAAACCATATCATGTGACCCCTCGTTGGAACGAGCTCGTCGAGCTCGTTCCAACGAGGGGTCACATGATATGATTTTGTTGAAATTTTTTGAAAAATTTGAAAAAATAATATTTAAAATAATAAATTTTGATATCGTCTACGTTGGGGAAAGGGTTAATATCTCGCAACTTTGACCATTTCATATCCCAAACCTATATTGTGATAAAATAACACGTATTGATGCATGACGCTCTCCAATCCGTATCACCACATAAATTTGGAGTAAAAAAAGATAAAAAGAAATGTTTGTTTCCTTCCTCATTCTGAGACAACCTCGAGTAAACTAGCAGATTTATTCCCACTTCACCAATTCTCACTTAATCAATTCCCACTTCACCAACACGTACTATCAAATTAAGTTTTGTTTCCAGTAGATGTAAAGAGAGCCAAATAGTTAGCACTTTTATCATTAGCATCTTTTGCACTTTTGCATCACTAATTTCTTTCAGAACATTTATACCCTCAGTCCCCACCACCCCAGCAACTATCCACACTACTGACACAGCCATAATGCCATGAAAATCAGATATATATTTTTAGTATCAGATATATGGTTACATTCGGCTAATAGTTGAAAAAGAGAATTTAAAACGTTTTGGTCACAGAGTTGGAGTTTGATGCATGGGGGTAGATTACCGGAGGGACCGTGGGAAACAGTGGCTTCGAAAAATTGTCTATTTTAAAACAAATTATTAGGCAGAAATGCCGGTCCAGGCATGGGCGCGGGCACGGGAGCACTAGTCTTTTGTCCTTGAGCAAGGGAGAAAGGGGTATTCGCACATGTGGATTTGATAGCACCCATGTCATCAGCTAAAATGCTCAAGTGAACATAATCCGCACTCACAGTTTTAACTTTATTCGCTGTACCTTGATATTTTTATTTAAAATCGATGGAGAGAAATTCAGGGAGACTCTGATTCGTTAGGCTTGGACTTGTGGGCGTGATTTGAGGGCTTCGGTACTGAATGTATTTAGCTGGGACTTTCTGACCAGGTTGACCTTCCTAGTAGCTTCCCACCACCCTGTCATTCCCTTACCCCTCCCGCCTTCTACTAGCAAACTTGTGTATTCTGTTCTCATCTTTCCAGAAAGACGTTGAGTGTCAAACAAAAGCATCCAGATATTTTACAGACACAGGAATACAGGGTCATATTTAGATTATAGATAGAGATTTGATTGTCACGGATTATGGCTTCAAAATTGCACTCCGGTGTTACAAAGGTAATTATTTATATTTGAATTTTATAAGCTTGTTTTTAGTAAAAATATATTCGCATTTGTGTTGAAGATATGTCCAAAACTGATGAATCCCCTCTTTAAAGCCCAAGATTTTGCCAACGACAAAAACGTTCTGGTGGAAAGACCAATTCCCAATGTGATTGAGTCTTGTCAACTGTATTTCAGTACTAGGTCACACTCTCCTAACTTGCGATAAATATCAACCCTTTTCCAAATGTAATAGGATTTATCCAACCAGCAGTATTCCCCAAAAGTGCCATGCAGATTTTAAATTTGTTCAATATTAGCACCAAAGGCTATATATCTTTTGCCCCCCCCCCCCCCCCATAAAAAAATAAAAAAAATAATAAAATATAGCCTTTGACCCGTCATTGAAACGAGCCCGTCCAATTTGTTCCCGCAAGGATGAGGAGTTATATTTTTAACCCTTTGATGGTATATTCCATGCTGGTTCAGACCATTAACCCTTTACCTTACGTAACGGCCAAAACCGGCCAGCGCTATTCTCAGAAATCGCCAATTAATTTTCATTATTTTTTTCATTTTTTGTCTCAAAACATAGGTTATGACCCCTCGTTGGAACGAGCTCGTTCCAACTAGGGGTCGTAACCTATGTTTTTTAGACAAAAAATGAAAAAAATTAGTTATTCAAGAATTATTTTTGCAAATGTCGTCTTTTTTTCAGGTTAGATAAAGGGTTAATCCGTACAGTTTTTGTTTGTTACTCGAGGAAAGACCAATCGATATTTTCAAAGTGTAGCCTTGATGCTGCACGTTGAAAATCTTGATTGACAAATTCACTGAGCAACCATTTATTTTATGAATTCATGTGCTATCACAATCATAAATCGGAAAAGCAAAGAATTACATTTTACTAAAAGTTGTGCGAGAAATGTTTTGGCAAGTGTCGTCTGCAGCCGTGTAAGATATAGGGCTGAGCAGCAATGATAAAAAAAAATAAACAATGGACATAATTGAGAATAACTAGGGAGCTCTGTGGCTCAATGGTTAGAGCAATGGACTTTAACCCGAAAGACCGACGGTTCGATCCTGACCAGCAATAACTGCGTTGTGATCTGGGAAAAGGCACTTAACCCTTTACGCAATGTAACGGCCAAAACCTGCCAGCGCTATTCACAAAAATAGTATCCAGTTTTCATTATTTTTTCATTTTTTGCGTCAAAAACATAGCTTATGACCCCTCATGGGAACGAGCTCGTTCCAATGAGGGGCCATAAGCTATGTTTTTGACGCAAAAAATGAAAAAAAAAAATTTTTTCCAAGAATTTTATTTGCAAGTGAGGTCTGCTTTTAGAGTTAGGTAAATGGTTAATCCCGATTGCTCACGTGGAGGTACGTTGGCGATGTGCACTAAGGCGAACTTCACGTCAGTCGTGCGCTTACCTTCAACCCCTACTGACTCTGCTTGTAGGGGGTGTGGAGTCTCAGTGGTTAGTATATTGGACTTCATACAGAAAGGTCCACGATTCTATCCAGACCAGTGGTAACTGCGTTGTGTCCGAGGTTAAGACACTTAATCACGATTTTTTACATGGGTGCACTGTGGTGCTGTGTACTTTGCCTTTAGCAGCTGACAACACAGGTCGTGCCGAGTTAGTGAGCTGGAGAGTCTGACAGTTGCTCGTCGCTACTCAGTGGTACTCTCCACACACTCCCGTTTCCTCTACCTGTAAAACTGTCCATGGCTGCCCAAAAAATAAATAAATAAATAAATAAATAAATAAATAAATAAATAAATAAATAAATAAATAAATAAATAAATAAATAAATAAATCTGCCTGTGCAATGTTGGTAAGCTCAGCTGTGGAGCTTGGTGGTACTCTCCGGGTACTCCGGCTTCATATACCCAAAATAGAAGCAAATTGAGTCTGTTTGTTGATTATTTAACCCTTTACCTAACCTGAAAAGCAGACGACACTTGCAAAAATAATTCTTGAATAACTAATTTTTTTTCATTTTTTGTCTCAAAAACATAGGTTATGACCTCTCGTTGGAACGAGCTCGACGAGCTCGTTTCAACGAGAGGTCATAACCTATGTTTTTGAGACAAAAATTGAAAAAATAATGAAAATTAATTGGCGATTTTTTAGAATAGCGCTGGCCGGTTTTGGCCATTACGTTGGTTAAAGGGTTAAACCACAAAACCAAACTGAAAAAATAACTTTCCATAAATTTTCAAATTAATTAATTAATCCGCGTCAAATACAGTCAAAAGATAACAGGGTCAATATTTGTTCAAAGTAATTCATTTGCTTCTTTCTAAAAGATGGCCTGATTGGAAGGAGGCCACTGTGGACATAAATATTGTGCGTTGGAAGTAACAAAAACTCAACTTGTGGTGGTTATTACAGAGCTGTATAAATTAGAAATTAAGACGATCAGACAAAATAGTACCATAGCTTGCGTCTGGTAACCCTTTTTTCTGTTTACGAATCCGCCCTCTCACAATCCACCGGAAAGTATTACTACTATTTACCACTCTGTAGTATCACGCAACAAAACATTTTAATCAACAATTATTGCTTATCCAATATGATCCGACCATTTTCCGATCATTTATTTATTATTTATTGGTGTTTAAGGTCACATATCTCTGCACAATGGCTAATCATGACCACGACAGTTTTACGGGTGGAGGAAGCCGGAGTACCCGGAGAGAACCACCGAGCAACGGCGAGCAACTGTCAGCTCCCCAACATACCAACTCCACACAAGCAGGGTTAGCATTGGATGAAGACAGGTGCACCATCGACGTGCAGTACGCCTTAGTACACAGCGGCACCGTGCCCCCTTTCCGATTATTAAACGCAGATTTCTGTAAAAGCGGTCAAAAGCAGTCAATATCATTCTGGAAATAAACCAAGGTATACACTGTTGTATTCTTGCGCGGAATTTGAACTTTGACCTTTGATCGTCTGTTCAGATTCCGCTCTTCAGTTTCGCACAATTGCACAGAAAAATTCTAAACACAGGGCATATCTTGAAACTAATGCCATAAAAATCAGAGATATATTTTTAGTATCAGATATATGGTTACATTTGGCTAATTGTTGAACAAGAGAATTTAAAGGTTTGGTCACAGAGTTGGAGTCTGATGATAGGGGTAAATTACCGGAGGGACCGTGGGAAAGAGTGGCTTAGAAAAATTGACTATTTTTTTAAAATGTCACTTTTACACGGAGTTATTACCAGGCGTGCAACTGAAAACTGAGACGGAAACATACAATTTTTTCACATTTTAAAACAGGGGGTGAAATGTTCCAGGTAAGGGAAGTGGGGGTAGAGAGAAAATTCTGCTTTCAGGGCTGCTGCTTGGCTGAAAATGACTGGTTTCAGCATTTTTTCATGTAATTTTGCAGGTTGAAGCTTTGTATTTGACAATAAATTATTTCACCCACAGTCGGATTCTTTTTTTTCTGCTTAGTCAGATAGTGATATATGTTTTTAGTGGATTTGGAAAACGTTACACATGTTATGGGTTAGATACCTAAGTTAAAGAAAATTCGCATTTGAAATGCCTGGAAAACTGTGGAGAGGAACCTTGCATTTCATGCACTACGTATAAAAATATGACTCCTGAGTTGTTAACCGTTCTTCCTATGCCACTCTGTTGCTGTATTCTTTAAGATAATTCGTCACCTGAGTGGAACAAGACGCAATCTGCTATGCTTTATCATTGTAGATAGCACCTGGTACCACACAGGGACGATATCTTCGTCATAAATGACTATTTTTGCAGGCGATGCCATGCCAAATAACGCATTGCTTTCAACAGCGAATTGTGACACCTTTCTAAGAGACACGGACTGTTTTTTAACCCTTTACCCAACGTAACGGCAAAAAACCGGCCAGCGCTATTCTCAACAATCGCCAATTAATTTTCATTATTTTTTTCATTTTTTGTCTCAAAAACATAGGTTATGACCCCTCGTTGGAACGAGCTCATCGAGCTCGTTCCAACGAGGGGTCATAACCTATGTTTTTGAGACAAAAAATGAAACAAAGTAGTTATTCAAGAATTATTTTTGCAAGTGTCGTCTGCTTTTCAGGTTTGGTAAAGGGTTAAATCCATTTTGGGCACCTTTTATCGAGTTTCAAATCGCTGAATAAATAAACTCTCACTCAGTTTAGAGTGAAATTTATTAAACACGTCCAGTAAATTAGGCCTTGACCTCGACAAAGTATTCGTCCAGACCTAATTTGCTGAACCCGTTTCGTAAATTTCAGTATTAACTGTGAACCGGTTTGAGATCCCTGTACATCACATCTCGTCCTGGGGATGTAAAATCATTTGTCGAAATAAACATTCCTCCTCTATATTCTAGGGTGCAATTCATTACTTCGTCACAAACATTTTTTCTTAAATTTGATTTCTTTCTTTTACTGCACCTATGTCCCTTGTCCTGATCTTCAGCGAATTGCAACACAGCAACTTCTGGTAAACATCCATTGTTCACCACAGTCAGTCAGCCAAACTCAATAATTTAGATGCAAATGCATCTAATCTCCGATAAATTACGTCAACGCAAGTGTAATTCAGTACCACTTAAGTCAAACACGAAACGTTACCCATGAAAAATTCCATACCATCGTGTTGTGAGTTTGTTTATATAAATGCATCCTGACACATCGAAAAGTAATTATATTTTTTACTCTTCGGTACATCGCAACTGCACTTTTAATTGAACCAACAATGTCCTTACCGTAGTTTAACACTGTCAATCCAGCTCAAAAAGTTGACCCCAAAAAAACATTTCCTCAACATGATAGCCCTCATCACCCAAGCAATGAAGAACACTTTCCATAGACGAGATAAGTAGTAGTGTATGTACCCGATATCTTGCCCCATTACCCGGAGTTTTGCCGGTGCAGCTAGTGTTAAAATCCCATAGGAACCGGAGCCATTGCACCGGCAACTTTTTTTTTTGGGGGGGGGGGGGTGGGGTGGGGTGGGGGCAAGGGGCAAAAGTACGGCCCCTTGCAGCTAGATCCGCCAAGCAGTGTACGTACATGTACTGTATATATAGTATGCTATGGTATGTATAGTGATATAGGTAAACACATGGCTATAGGTATATATTATGGGTATGTGATGGAAAATTAATGGTGAAGATGGATTTTCTTGAAAGTTTTCCCGCGAAACGGTTGACGTTGCTATTGACGACGTGGCTATTGACGGCGTGACGTCGTGATACGCGCGCGACGTCATAGAGATGCTGACCGCTGTTATTGTCCAGTATGCAATCTGACATAACGTTATTCGGGTCAGTGGATGTCGGACTTCTCTTATGGGGTGGGGTGATATGGCAGTAGTGGTATATATCCATGTTGGTATACTATTAGCCCTTGGGACTTCATATTATGCTATGTTAGCTATAGCTTGGTCAAGCAGTATTGTGGGCATGGGGGTCATGTGTGGTCGGCCAGTGCGGTATTGCAAGACAGTCCTTGGTGGTTTAAATTGGACAGTATAAGATGAATGGTATGTTGATCTATTACCTCCTTAGTACTATTAACCTACCGAATCCTTTGTATTATCTTATATTATCATGGCTGGTATTGGTAGTTCGTAACTCTAGGTCAGGCAGTACTATAATCGTTTGTTTAGAAGTGGGGGTATAGGAGGCATTGTATATACCGCTGTAGGTCACCAGTTAGTTCTCGGTGTTATTAACCAACCGATTGCTTTGTATTATTCTATGGTTGATACAGGTAGTACGTTATAGCAGGTCAAGTGGTATTTTGGAGTGGGGGTGGGGGTAATGCCTGGCAGTACAGAACAGCAGTATAGTATGGACGATATATACCTCTGTGGACCCCTGCAGATCCCATGTTAGCCCTTAGTACTACTAGTCCACCTGATGCTGCATGTTATCCTATGACTGGTATAGGTGGATGGGCTTCATATAAGTCTCACTGATTTCGAAGCAATAGTGGTGGTGTCCTCATCTGCGTTGCATTCCATCTAACGCTGGAATTCAACGCAGATGAGGATACTACCACCACAACTCCTTCGGGTAGAGGTAGTACCTTTGGTAAGAGGAACCCCTCTCACACTGGACTTCACCAGAAGGACCCAGGATGCCCTGAAAAGAAGAGAAGAAAGAAGAGTCCATCGTATGGGCGCCCGGCGCTTGGACGCCTGGTTGGAGAGGAGAAAAGCTGTGACAGAGGAAAAGGTAGAGGTAAGGGAGAGCAACATCGAATCGACACCCCCCCCCCACCCCCATGCCCACACCAGCCTCTTCACCCAAGAGGTCAGAGGGCAAGCAGACGGAGGAGGCGGAAGAGGAGATGCAGGCCAACCAATCCCAACCTAGTTCTCCTATCAGCTTGAATCACTCCAGCCACGGTTCAGAGGAGGAAAACGACGACAACCTACATGAAGGAACACTACCCGCAGAATTTATCGAAAACCTGGATGAGCGCGCCATCGATGTCCACGGATCACTCAAAATTGAGTTCATGGGTATCATCGACCAATACAGGAAATTTGTACAGAACAACCACGGGGAAGACTGCGAAAACAAAAATAAACTCCTCTCATATCCAGACCAACATCTTGAAGCTGTAAAAATCAGGGAACAGGACTTCCACAAACACATCAGAGAAGCACAAACAAGAAAAAGGGCAGACGCCACTAAACCTGACCCCAGCCTCCTTCTTCCTTTAACGCGCCCGGACACGCTGCTAAACTTCCACTATACTGCCAAAAGAGGGCCGAAAGGGGTTTGTCCCACAACGTCCATGCTCGCTTTCGGCGCGCGAAACCATTTCATCATCACCAATGGTTTCGCGTGCCGATGGCGCGCAGGAACTGTTTAAGAAGAGCCCCTTTCGACTCTTATCTGAAAATTTTCACAGATGCTGACCAAGATAGGTAGCAGCAGAGGAGGAAAGGCTGCTGGAGTAAGCTTTGCTGTTCTCCTTGATGTTCTTAGTTGAGCTGATATCCGATATCTTCCCTCGCGCGAGGACCAGTGTGTGTGTGTGGGGGTGGGGGGGGGGTCCTCCCGACAAAAGTGCTACCTCTTCCCGAGGGTTATGTGTTGGTGTTTTCAGGCAAGTATAGTCTGCCATTAGGTAAGTATTTATTCTGAGGCCTCTACTGGCAAGTAGAGTCTGCCTCTGGCAATTGTCGGAGAGGCTAAGTTGGCTTCTGCACGCAGGGTTCTATCACAGGAGTAAACCGAGACAAGTAAACAACTAACGGCCCCTTTCGCGGACCACGCAAAGAAAGGCCCGAACTTTCCTGGTTCGGGGGCAGGCCTGCATATTAACCTATTTGGCCGGGGCCTGGGTGCGCACTAGTGTCGTTAGAAAAAGGGCTGGAAGATGGACGCAGGACCAACGCTCGCCTCTCCGGAGGTGGGTGACCACCTCTGGGGATGGAGTGAAGGATGATCAGAATCTATAGCGGTTACTAAATGTCCATAGCGGTTATTATAGTTCCGTAACGGTTATTGGGAAAAAGAAAAAAAACAGGAAAACAAGATATTTGTTGGTCCAGCAGTGGCCGTGTGGGGAAGGCAGTCTAGTTTTTGCGCCTAGTCGCGGCTTATGCCGTATCTCTACCTGATCTGGGGTCACCTTCTGGCTCGCAGAGGGTCATAGCTGATTGAAGGAGAGCAGCCTACGATCCTTATTCGTGTTATGAATATATATCATTTATAGTTCGTGCGTCGTACAAGAAAACCATCCCCTCAACTCCTTTTCCGGAACCCATTCTGGATTTAGAAATCAGGAGCTTTCTGCAAATCTGTGTCAGAGAGTAATTCCCCGGTGATCCATTAACACGTCAACACACTTCGGGTTCAACGTGTGAATCTGACAAGTCGGCGCAAATACCGTTCATAAAGGGGAAATTCTGTAAATGCATGTTCTGAGTAGCATTCAGTAATTAACACTATTGTTGGAGAAAAGCTTTCGTCACCACGACAAGAAGTGTGGATTAAATGAAACATCCTTTGTTTTCAGCCGAACTATTGTTTAACCTTTTTTATTGTTACCAAACTATGGCGACTCCACAAAAAGCTCTTAGCTTCATTATTATGAATCTCATAAAAATATTTCTAAATTTGTGACGCTCTCAGATTCACTTTGAGCCGCTGAAAGATTTGTCGTTTGTGAAGATGTCACTGTGAAGTCAAAATTTCAAATTTCGTGGAAGCGGATATCTCTGTTAGTGAAATTTCGTGGATGACTTCTGCTTAATCGTATATTTTGAGAGCGCAGTGGAAACTGTTTGTTTGAGGTAAGTAAACAGGATTTAACGACAAATTCCCCCACGACATCCCCCCCCCCGGGTGTAGGACATTTTCCCCTAGGGCATCTCCCTCCTCGGGCATTTTCCTGTAGGACATTTTCTCCTAGGAAATCTTCCCCAGGATATTTTCCCCTAGTTATTCACCCCTGGACATTTTCTCCAAGATTTTCACCCCAGGACATTTTTTCCTTGATTTTTTTTTTAAATTTATCAGGGAAGAAAGTAAAAGAATAAAAATTTCATTAATATTTCCATCTGACTGTTTATTGTTTTTAAAAGAGAAAACAGCTAGCACAATACACATGTAACACAATATGAATCATAATACAGTAGAATCCTCTTAATTGAATATCCATTTTGCCAGTATAATAACACTTTGGCCAGCCGCTGATTTGTCGCGGTTCTCGGACGAGAAGGCCATGGTTACCCCTGAACAGTGAAATTTATTCAGTTAACAGGAGTATACAATTAACAGGGATTTGGTCAGTTTCCTGTGTTCTGGGGGTAAATTGAGCATTTATTCTATTATATTTTGTTTGACAGAGCTCAATGGAATAAATATAATGGAATAAATGCCTGTATTGGATGTAGTGAGGCCAAAAAGGCTGATAAATAAGGGGAATTTGGTGCGTATTTTTTCGACATAATACAAAAAATTATATACAATTAACAGGAGTTTACTCTACAACCCATATGCAATTAACAGATCAAATTTGTGCTGAAGGTATGGTAAATGGTTTTGTGTTTGAAAATTATATTCAATTAACAGGGATATACAATTAAGAGATATCCAGTTAAGTGGGCTCCACTTTATTACTCAAATTATTCTAGACGTGACACAGTATCTCTTTATTTCTCAAGCACCAATAATACCAGTATCTGATAGCCATATTTGGAAAGTTCTTGTTCGGAGCTTTCCAAAACTGACTATCAGAAGCTGGTGTTAATAGTTAATGAACAATTCTAGTTAAATCTTATAGAGTTTCAACAGCACACATCATCCAGCTTGCTGTTAAAACAGTGATTCAACTTGATATTGTAATGTACAACAGCGCACATCATCCAGCTTGCTGTTTATACAGTGATTCAACCTGATAATAATAATATCATAATAACACTTTGGCCGGCTGCTGATTTGTCGCGGTTCTCGTACGAGAAGCCATTGGTTACCCCTGTTCTACCAACTGCCTCCCTATTCCCACGCTTCTTCTCTCCTCCCAACACCCGGGAGACGAACTGCTTGATGACATCCCTTGCCCCATTCTTCCCAATCTCTCCGATTAGCATATTCACCCTCTCCTTTGAGTGAGTGTAGGAAAAAAACCCTTGGGAAAAAACCTCCTTAGGAAAAAAGCCCCTTGGTAAAAAAACCCTTGGAAGAAACCCCCTCGAGAAAAAAAAACCCTTCATATTGACAACAGAAAAACGTTTTCTATAGTGACTTTATTTTTGTATGACAACATAATCATTAGTGAAAAATACATTAACATAATATTATCTGTATGTTCTGTAGTACAAAATATCTGTATGTTCTATAGTAAAAAATACATTCCAATGATATTCAAATTTGCATATTTTCATCTGTTAATCACTTCATATACAGCACTAATACATTAAATATGTCTAACATTTAATTTGTAAGGCAAGATGCCCTACAGCACTGAATACGTTAAAAAACTCTTTACTCAATGCAGCTTTTTTGAAAGTATGCAAATATGGATACCATTGGAACTGACTGAAGCAGCTAATTCCAATGATTTTCATATTTGCATACTTTCAATCGTTAATTACTTTATATAGACCCCACAACATTAAATACAGCACTAAATACATTAAATATGTCTAACATTTAATTTGCAAGGCAAGATGCCCTACAGCACTGAATACGTTAGATAACCCTTTACCCGATGCAGCTTTTTTTAAAAGTATGCAAATATGGTTATCATTGGAACTGGCTGAAGCTAATTCCAATGATATTCATATTTGCATACTTTTTTTTTTAACTATATACAGATATTTTGTACTATAGAACATACAGATAATATTATGTTAATGTATTTTTCACTAATGAACATGTTGTCATACAAAAAAAAAGTCACTAAAGAAAACGTTTTTCTGTTGTCAATATGAAGGGGTTTTTTCCAAGGTTTTTCTCTTCTCGAGGGGGTTTCTTCCAAGGGTTTTTTTACCAAGGGGCTTTTTTCCTAAGGAGAGGTTTCCCAGGGGAGGGGGGGGGGGGTCCGTACCCCCCTTTGAGTCGCCCCCAAACCACATGTCCTTCATTTTCCTATCCCACTTCCCCATTATACACCCCGTGAATCTTGTTCTTTTAGACTGGTATTTTGGACATTCTAGAAGAAAGTGTTCCAGGGTCTCCACCACGCCCAAATTCCAATTGATATTGTTATGAACAACAGCACACATCATCCAGCTTGATGTTTATATAGTAATTCAATTTGATACAACTTGATATTTTTATGAATTATTTATGACTATTTAGTAGTACATAAAATAAAATAACCTTTTTATGTAAAAAATAATTAAAATTCTTATTTTTTTAACTAGGGGAAAACGTCCACCCTTTCATTTCAAAGTTGGGGAAAATGTCTACCCCTTCATTTAAAAGTAGGGGAAAATGTCCTAGGTTACACTTTTGGTAGGGGAAAATGTCCGTATCCCCCCACCACCCCCGACAAAATTCACCGAGACAAATTCCCTTAAAAGTCCATTCTCTGAAAAAATGCCTACACTCTAAAAAATCAGTTGGGTTAAAAATTAACACAAATCAGCTGGGTTGCGTGAATATGAACCCAATTGGGTTCATATTCACCCAACCCAGTTGATTTGCGTTAATTTTTAACCCAGATTCTTTTAGATGCGCGAACAAAATGCCAATGGACAAAACGCCAATCAGACAAAATACCCATCCAGAAAATTTAAAATAGACAGAATGCCCATCACATCATTGTTACAAATTATTGGAATGAGCCAAATGGCCCTCTCCTGTAAATTATTACAAAATAATTATGGGCAGTTTCTTGCTAAATGCAGGCTGGTAAATAAATAATAGGCAATAAAATGAAGAAAGTGAAAAAATAAACAATTTTAAATTTCAAAATTACTTCCTATAGGCAGTACATTTAAAATTTAAAACTGCTCACCTCTTTACTTTATCAGTTGATTTATTATGGAAGGCAATCTGTAAATTAACCCTTTACCCAACGTAACGGCCAAAACCGGCCAGCGCTATTCTCAAAAATCGCCAATTAATTTTCAAAATATTTTCATTTTTTGTCTCAAAAACATAGGTTATGACCCCTCGTTGGAACGAGCTCGACGAGCTCGTTCCAACGAGGGGTCATAACCTATGTTTTTGAGACAAAAAATGAAAAAAATTAGTTATTCAAGAATTTTTTTTGCAAGTGTCGTCTGCTTTTCATGTTAGGTAAAGGGTTAATAATTTAATATTGGCGACTCTCAACGACTTTTCAATACCATCGTATAATTATAAATGTGATCAGACAATCATGTTTGGCAAAAACATAATAAAATTTAGAGTGATGGGTGAAAAAAAAATGTTATTTAATGTTGTTTTAAATGTTGGTGAAATGTTGTGAAAAGGTTGAAAAAATGCTGTAAAAATAAGGGCTATTACCATTTGAAAATAAAATTTTATTTCACTTTGTGTTACCGTTATATGATTTTCAGTTTGAGAATCGATGGAAATTTTGTCCATGGGCATTTTGTCCTGGATTCTTCATTTTATAATGTATTAATATTAATATTCACCGATGTTTACACCAACAGTATATCGTGCCATGAAGGTGCTGTATTGTATTGCCTGCTAGTCTTTAATATGGTTCAACAACATAGTTAACCTTCTGCTCGCTGATGTCGAAAAATAAAAGTTTCAAGTCACTAATATTTATCTGCGAAAGATTGGGGATGTGACGTGCATCCCATAAGTGGATGGATGTCGATGTTTTGAATTCTCGTATGCGTACTGCCCGTCGTGGACTGGTGGTTGCTCGGCTGTCTTCCTTCCTACTTCTTGTGTTTCCTCCGTTTCTTCTTTGGAGGTGGAGGAGGCGATTCCTTGATTATTGGCGATGACGATGGAGGTTGCGGTATCACCCTTTCTTGTACCAGTGCGTATGCAAAAGCGACGTTGGCTTTTAGTTCTGCTAGTTCTTTATTCAAGGACTCCTTTGTTGATGCTGGCTCTTCCTCTTCATTGCCCACGATTTGGTTTTCCAGTTCGTGAACAAGCTTGCTTATTTCTTCGTCGTTCTCCACCTCAGCGTGGGGGTCCAAGCTTGAGATGGAACTGGAGGTGGAGGCATTTGATGACTGGGTGGTGTCTGGTGCTGCTTTTTCCGTCTTGATGGGGGAGTGGACTTCTCTTTCCTCTTCCTTCTCTTTCCTCTTCCTTCTCTTTGCGGCTTTCTTCAGACTTACTTATCCAGGCCTCTAGGCGCTTGGCGTCCCGGCGCTTAGTGGATGGGCTTTTCTTCTTCCTCTTGTACTTGGCCTTTTCAGGGTCCTCTGGGTGTGGACCAGCGCCCGATTGGGCTATGGTACTATCACTCCCCAGAGAGGCCAATGGTTTGGCTGCTGGCTACTTTTGTCTCCTTTTTGGAGCCATTCCAGGTGGTGTTGGAAAGTCCAATATCACCTGGCAGATATCACCAGAAACATGGATGGTCCAGTTTCTGGCGTTACCCACATTCAGACATGTTAGCATGTCAGATATCTTCTGTGGTAGTTTCATTTTGCTTTGATTAGTGGTGCTAACGGAGAATCCAGTTGAGCGTCCGAACAGATCGACAGTCGAATACCGAATTTATCTTATCTTAACTCTTTATATCTCAGTAGGTAGAGGTGCAGGCTGCAAGCCGAGAGGTCCTCGGTTCGAATCCCACCTGCGGCAACCGCGTTGTGTCCTTGGGCAAAACACTTCATCTCCATTGCCCGCGTGGGGGCACGATGACGTGTACTAAGGCGTACTGCACGTCGATGGTACGCAAGTCTTCAACCAATCTAACCCTGCCTGTGCTGCAGTGCGGAGTTACGATGTTGGGGAGCTGGCAGCTGCTCGTCGTTGCTCGGTGGTTCTCTCCGGGTAGTCCGGCTTCCTCCACCCGTAAAACTGTCACGGTCATGATTAGCCATTGTGCATAAATATATGACCTTAAACATCAATAAATAATAATAATAATAATAATAATAACTCTTTATATGCTGCTGGCGGGTATTCCTGCCCAGCACAGAGTTACTCTTGTCTCTGAAATTAGTATAATTTGTGCATATTTAATCATATTGTCTCCCTGTAAATGGAATGCGTTTTTCTTCAATGATTTCTTGTGTTACATTTAGATTTATTTTTCATCAAATCTAGCCATGGCTGCTGTAGAGCAGCCATGACTAGATTTGATGAAAAATATCTATAAAATACTCGGCGGGTTAAGAGTTAAGGGCCGATGGTGCAAAATTATGTTCTAGAATATTTCGAATTCAACTAAAAAGACAGGATAGAACGAGCAAGTGAGGGAGTAGATAGAGAAGTCATCAGTGGAGATCTCTGATTAATAATTGGGGACAATCAAGGGTAAAACATCATCAGAGATAAAGGTCAGGGAGAATTCTAAACGAAATTGGCAAGAGTGGGTCAAAAAGGAGGTCCATGAGTAGACTGCTTGATAAAAGAAGCTATGTTTTGAAGACTACCATGGTGGCACCTTGGAGGGATCACTGTAGTTTAAGTTAAGGTCGCGGACGCTGGAGCTGGAGCTCAGGGGAAAATTGGGAAAGACAGTAAAAAGGAGTGCCATATGTGTAATTTTGGAGTAGTGGAGAACCTAGAACACTTTCTATTATACCAGTCTACTATACTTTAATACTGGGTGACTCAAAGGAGAGGGTTAGTATGCTTATCGGAGAAATTGTGAAGAATAGGGCACAGGTGTTATCAAACAGGTCGTTTCCGGGTGTTGGAAGGAGGGAGGAGGCGTGGGGATATGGCGGCATTTTGGGAGTATAGGGTTAATCAAGGCCTTTCCCGAGAACCACGATAATTCGGCGGCCGACCAAAGTGTTATGATGGAACAAGGAATTTAACCAATTTAGTCTTGTTTGACAAAACATTTTCCCCATCAAGCAACTTGGAATTTAATCAATGCAGTCTTATTTGACAGAGCTCAACCGAGATCTGTCAAACAAGATTCAGTTGGTTAATTTCCTTGTTGCTTCATAGGAAAAAAATGTGACTTAAAAATTGGATTTTTTAGTTTGGATATCGATGTGCAATGGGTTAAAGCTACACTTTAAAAAAAAATTCAGTAATTTACAAATATATGTGTATACTCTTTCAACTCATTTGTCCTCTCGTTGAAAATGTGCTGGTGTTTTTCGTCGGAAAGTTTTAATCATGTGTGGTAGACAGAGGATTTTGTCAGGAGGGATTTTTCCTGAAAGATATGGTGAGTGTGTGTGTGTGGGGGGGGGGGGGGGGGGTAAGAGATTTTGTCGGGAGGATTATGTCGGGGGGAGGGGCATATATTGGGGACTTTGGGGCGGAAATGGACTGGGACGGGGGCCGGGGACAGGTTGCATAACGAGCCAGCTTCTGAGGAGTATTGTTGTTCAAAATGAAAGCAACCTTTTTTATAAAGCTTTTTGAGAATACGAAGCGTTTCCCCCGCAGTCCCGACTCAAACGCAGTTTCAGATCTGATCCTGTCTTGATATGTCCCTCATCCTTCATCCTCACCGCTCCCATACACAGACACCTGACGCCACTATTATCCCCGAAGAGAAATCTTTAGGAAGTTAGGATCATTTGGGAGGGGGAGGGATTGGGGAAGATAGTGCATAAGCTGTTCCAGATATATAATTCAATAGCAGTGGAACCCTGGAACACTTTCTCTGAGAATGTCCAAAATAAGATTCATTGGGAATTGTGATGAAATAGAATGGGAGAATGAAGGATATGTATTGCAGGTCTTCTGCTGCGACAAAGTATGGGATGACTGAAGTGTTATTATGAATATGCTTGCAAGCATTCCTGGCTTATCTCGTCATGAAGATCGATTATCGATAAAGTTATTTCCCCTGAAATTATTAGACTGTCGAGGAAGGTCAATTAAGAAGCATGTTACCGTTGAGAAAGCATCCGTGACATCAGAAAAAAATAAAGCGATGTTTCCTTTTCTTACTTCTAATAAACGAAAACAACAGACATCTCTCGGAGTTGTCTGTTGTTTTCGTTCGTAAAAAAAAATGTTAACCTGACTTCTTATGGTCAGCTAATAAGAAGCAGCCGAGTTACTGCCTAGCTTGGCTATTCGTTTAGTGTTCAGTGTTTTTACAGTAATTTGCAGCTTTTAATTCTTCCCAGATTCGATTTATCGTGATTAGAGCTGAAACGTGAAGGAAATCCTGCAAACAATTAACCGTTTATTAATAGCTTCATTTCAACCATTCCCGATTAACCACCCGTCGGAGCACGGTGGCTGAGTGGTAGACTGTTAGACTTCTATGCTAGAGGTCCCAAGTTCCACCCCGTCTGGGAAGACCTGCATTGTGTCCTTAGGCAACGCACTTTATCCCGGTTGCCTACATGGGCACACGATTACGCCATATACTAAGGCGTACTGCACGTCGATGGTGCACATGTCTTCAGCCGCTGTAATCCTGCTTGAGCGGAGCTTGAACAGAGTTAAAATGTTGAGGAGCTGACAGTTGCTCGTCGATGCTGGGTAGTTATCTCCGGGTTCTCCGGCTTCCTCCACCCGTAAAACTACTTACCACGCTATGGAGTTTTAAGTTAACATATCCAGTGTTCAAGTTGGCCAAATTGAGTTTTGCTTTGTTCTTTTTCTGAATCTTCTCTTCTCTTTCTTTGTTCATCTTTTTTCCGGCTCTTTCTTTCCTTACCCTATTCAATCTAGAGTTTGAATCCTACGTATCGTTGACTGGCGGTCGGGGTCGTCTTCCTCCTTTTCGTATTCAAATGCCATTGGCTTCAGTCATTTCCATTGCGTTACGCGAGGTCCAAGCGTTGCGTCCCTGAGCTTTCATTTAACTGTGTGGAAACGCGTGCGTGCGTGCGTGCGTGCGTGCGTGCGTGCGTGCGTGCGTGCGTGCGTGCGTGCGTAACGTTGTTGCTGAACCACGAAAATATAATCAGGACCAAGTCATCTAACAAAAAAATATGCTAAACTTAACTTATTCAAATATTTAACCCATTGAACCCAAGAGGCAGCTTTTCTGGCCCAGAGACATGGTACATCATAATTTCATTGAGAATAGTGACAGCTAAGTGACTGTGTGGGAAAGACAATCAATATATTCAACGTGCAGCCCCAAGGCTGCACGTTGAAAATATTAATTGGTCTATCCCCAAATAATTAATATGGACTCTTCCAATTCCTGTCATTGAACTGACATAGAAGATACCACCAGGGTTCAATGGGTTAATAATATACTCTGGCCTTACAAAATGTAACATGCAAATCTCGCATAGCACACTCAGGCCTGATGATCAGACTCAAGTATGTTATGCAATAATTGCTTGAGATGCGTTCAGTATATAGACCACTGTCTTAATTCACTTATACAAAGGATTTCCACACTTCTGTTGTGGATTAGCAATTGAATTCAATTCAATTTTATTCACTCTAAAACCAAAACTTTGGTACAAGAGGTACATAAAATACAAGCATATTTATATATATACAGTGGTCAGTATGTTATAAAATATTTGTGGACAAAAACTTGACTAAGGTTATCCAGGGACCTGTCCTCTAGGGACCTGGGAGCCGGGGATAAAACTTCGAGCCGAATCTCGAGCCGAATCATCCCTCTGGTATCGAGTCGAGTCGAATCTCGAACCTTGAAACCGGCGCGACGGCGACATTCGTGCTTCCATAGTCTGCAATACCGGTACTCTGCATGCTGGATGAGTTCAGAATCAATTGGTCTGGAATCGAGTATTCTCGCACTGCGAGAATACTCGATTCCAGACCAATTGATTCTGAACTCATAGACTCGCAGTTTTATTCTACCCACTTGGTGGTCGTGGCTCGTGCTCAGCCTCATGACGTCGTCCTTCAGAGATGCGATCGGGAAGATTCGTTCCCGAGAATATTCGTCCCTGGGAATATTCGTCCCCGGGAATATTCGTCCCCGCTCAGTGGGAATATTCGTCCCCTTCAGGTGGGAACATTCGTCCCCTACAGGGGACGAATATTCCCGGGGACGAATATTCTCAAAAACCCGGGGACGAATATTCCCGGGGACGAATCTTCCCTGACCCTCAGAGATCGTACGGTAGCCCGGGGGTTTAATAATCAACAAAATTGGAGAGCTAATACGTTCAGAGAGCGATTTATTACACTATCGTTAGCGTATGACGGCGTGTTCTTGATGCGAGCGAGTGTACATATAATTCGCCGTTTGAACAGAGGTCGGTTCGAAAAATACGAATCGGACGGTGAGGTATCGAGTCGAATCGAATCTCGGCGATGGTTTCGAGTCGAGCCGAATCTCGAACGGTTCGCAGGTCCCTACTGTCCTCATTTCAGATGATACCTTTGGGGTTACGTGTTCTCAATATTCTAAAAAATATGTATTATGTGTTATGCATTATACACACACACATACAAAAATATATATATCACACAAGCTAATACACACATTCCCACAAAAATGTGCGAATGCATGCATGTAAAAATATGAAACGCATACATGCGTAGAACGAGAATGTGGGAGTACCCCCTCTGCTTCAGTTTCTTTTCAATAACATTTTCTAATATTAACAAGAAACACTATAGAGCTGCCTTTGGGACGAAATCGAAAGTAAGGCTGCTCAGGAGGGCCCCACAGTTGGGAAATGATGACAGGGCATGGACTGATGAGTAGTTATATAAAATGCATGGATATACACGTTTCGTCACCCGAGCTCCGTATTGTCCCGAGCGACATTCCGAAAGGATGTCGCCTAGAGCAACACGGAACCCAGGTAGCGACTTTGTTCTCGCATACACATACCACGAGAAAGCACACAAACACTGCATGTAGGAGCGTACAATCCCGACGCGAGAGGCAAATTTGAATTCATTGCCTCTCACGCCCGCATTACACACCCCCAGATACACCTGTAGGTATAAGCACACAAACTCAAGAACGACAAGTTTCCTGACTGGTGTGTTATTTTTCTTTCCTCATTTGTCAGTGTGCTGAATGCCTCTCTTCTATATAATACAAGGTACATCTTCAGGTTTACTATAATGTCGGTTGGGGAGGGAGCTGAGGGCATTATTTCATTACTCTGGTGATTATCCTAATGAATTTACAAATTTTTTGGAGAACTACAGTTTCTCTACTTGAGAAAAGTTGTCTATATTTATATGCTGAAGGGCGAACATGAGTGAACATAGGTAAATACTTTTGTCTTTCTTTTCTAAATTTTGGGCATTCCATTATATAATGGTACTCATCTCCAATTCTATTCTGGGTGCATAATCTACAATTACGTTCTTCCCTCGGGGTATTTCTCCATCGGCCCGTCTCAACAGGCAGATGGTGATTAGATGTTATAAATTTTATGAGAGTGACACTATCGGACAATGGTAAATTTGACAAATAGAATTTCATTTCAAAATTGTGTTCAAGCAAACGATAGCTGGTGTAGATAGTCGATAGGTTAACAGTCGACCACCACTCCTGTCTAAACTGATCGATCAGAACACTCCTTACCTTCTCAACTACTAGTACTGGATTGCTACAGTTCTGGTCATTCCAAATATGAGATAAACCACAGCGATTTAATGTATTTTCTACATGATTAAGCCATTGATTACAATGTATTTTTCTTGACTTAAGTACAAGGAGGAAGTTATATAAAGTGAAATTGTTTTTACTGCTGCTGCCGTTTACCATTCTGCACCAATATGCTATCATTCGGCGTGCAATTTCAACTTGAATCGGAAGCGTTCCGAGCTCGCCATGCACGAATGTCGAGGAGGTGCATGGCTTCAATTTCATGATAAATTTTAGAAATTTCTGATGAAATCGTTCTACTTGATCGATATTTTGAAAACCCCATATTTCACACTCATATAGAAGAACTGGTTGAACCAATTTCTGGAAAAGGTCTAGTTGGGTAATAAACGGGAGTGAAAAATGTCTTATTTTATGAATCAGAGAGTACATAGCCATCGTAGCTTTTACAATTAATTCTTTCTTGGCTTTAAGGAACGATCCTGATTTCGAAATGATAAGACCAAGGTATTTATAGTCGTTGACAAACTCTAGTTTTCCCCCCTGTAACATGAAACACCGGGGAGGACGTCGACCCCTGAACACCATTATTTTAGATTTAAGTGGGTTTATCTTTAATTTCCAATGATTGCAATAATCAGAAAATTGATCTAGCATCATCTGCATATCATTTCTAGATTCTGCCAAAAGCACGGTATCATCAGCGTACAACAGAATCAGTAGTCTTATGAACAACGATGTTTCTTCAACTACATTTGACTCTATATTAGATAGGCCATTAATGTTATTATTAGACAAGAACTTCTCAAGTTCACTTAGATAAATTGAAAAAAGTATAGGAGAAAGATTTTCTCCTTGTCTAACTCCCATTGATGGGTAAAAGTATTCTGAATAGTTATTTTTAATTTTCACAACGGATTTAATACCTTTATACATATTTACAATGACAGTTAAGATTTTCCCGGAAATTCCAGAATCAATAAGTTTTTTCCATAGCCCTGCCCGCCAAACAGTGTCGAATGCCTGCTTAAAGTCAATAAATGCACAATATAGCCTTATATTTAAGTATTTTGTGATATCATATATAAAATACAAAGAGGTAATATTATCTAAAGTAGAATAACCCTTCCTAAACCCTGTCTGCGTTTCTCCTAACAAATTATTTTGCTCGGCGTAATCGTTTAGCCTAGTGTTAATGACTTTTGTGAATAGTTTTCCGAGACAACTAAGAACTGTAATAGGCCTATAATTTTCGGCTAGGTTTGGGTCTCCTTTGTTTTTATATATAGGCGAGATTATACCAGTTAGCCAAACTTCGGGGACAACACCGGTGTCTAAAATACTGTTGAACAATACTTCGTACACAGGAAGCATAATAATTGCCGTTGATTTTATGTGTTCGTGAGGTCAACATGCTGCAAAAAATGTAATCTCAAAAGCCTTTTGCCATTGAACTAGTTTTGTGGATCGATGACAAAATACCAGTCCGGTACTGCGATCCGGATCGTACCACTCCTATCGTAAACGAGCTGGATCAGTCCGCGGCGGCCCAAGAAGGCATCCGGCGGTCCAAGGCGGCCCATGGGAACACACTACACTACATTGTATCAAATTATCGCTACGTGTAGTTTAAACATTATTTATTTTAAGAGTACAAAGTCATATAATACAAGAATTGTTACAAACATTGATGTGGATTCGGCAGGAAGCTATAAGCTAATACAAGTCCGTTTCCACCCAGAACAAGACTACAAAGAGTTACCAATGTCAATCGCTACATGTAGCTGGGTACACAATGATTACTTTTGGATTTTACCTTCAAACTTAACTCTTTGAACCAGAGAGGCCGCTTTCCCGGCCCAGGAACATAATATGTCATAATTTCGTTAAGTAGGATAGCTGATAAGTGAATGTGTGGGGTCGACAATCAATATTTTCAATGTGCAACCCGATGGCTGCACGTTGAAAATATTAATTGGTCTACCCCTAAATGATGAACATGGTCTCTTCCAACTGATGTAATTGAACTGACATGGAAGATACCATGAGGTTTAAAGGGTTAACTTGTGCAATAACTAGGAGATTCGTTCTGGTAACACGCTTCCCCCACAGTCTAAGATCCAAGTCGTTCCAGACAGGAGACGCCTATCAGTTACAAACGAAGGCATAAGTGATGCAATATTATTTTGACAATATATCGTTCCTTGAGTGCAAGAAGACACCATCTGCAATGCTAAAGTATTGCACACGACGTATTGTTGCATTCAATGTACAGCACTAGAAGATATAAAAATAGATTGTTACAAAGCCATAATTCCTTATAGAATTCTTCGTTTGGCTGGCAGTCTATCAAACTTGTCTAATATCGACTAAAACCTGCAGTCACCCCCAACATCGAGTACATACACGAAGGCTTCAAAATGTCTGGGGGCGCGGTGGCTCAGTAGGGAGAGATGCAGGTTGCAAGCCGAGAGGTCCTTGATTCGAATCCCACCTGCAGCAACCTCGTTATGTCTTTGGGCAATACACTTGATCCCAATTGCCCATGTGAGGACACGATGGCGTTGTGTACTTAGACGTACTGCACGTAGATTGCGCACTTTCCTTCAACCATAATTAACCCTGCTTGTGTGGAGTTAGTACGTTGTGGGGTCTGACAGTTTCTCGCCGTTGCTCAGTGGTTTTTCTCTTCGGGTACACCGGCTTCCCCCACCCGTAAAACTGCCAGACACGAGGTGACCCTGGCTGTCGAAAGTGTCTTTAAACCCTATACATAAATAAATTCAAAATTCCCAAACACTGTATAGTGGGCGGCTTTAGAGTTTTCCACTTTGAAAGAACGGACCGCATACCAGAGCAGCGGTCCAATATTTTTTTGGACCAGACGACCAACTGCACCCCGTTTCACCAAGCCTTTACGGTTAATCTATAGAAGACAAAAACAGGGTGGATAAACCATATAATTTGAATGTCGTTTAATTTGAAACTCGCTGGCCAGATATGACCATTGCTTTAGGAAAAATATTCATTTATTTATTTAGGTTTAACAACACTTTCGACAGTCAGGGTCACCTCGTGTCGGACAGTTTTAGGGGTGGAGCACCGGGCAAAGGCGAGCAACTGTCAGACTCTACAAAGTACTATCTCCACACAGGCAGGGTTAGCATTGATTGAATACAAGTGCACCCCCACGTGGGCAATTGGGATTAAATGCCTTACCCTAGGACACAACGCAGTTGCCCCTGTCGGTGATCGAACCGTGTACCTTTCGGTTTGACGTGCAATGCCGTAACCAATGAGCACCCATTTAGGTAAAAGGTAAAATGCTTTATAACGCCAGAGAATGCGTTGAAATAGTTAATTACAATAAAAACACAAAAACATTGAGTTGGGAATCTCACAAAATTTATTTTTATCAGGTAACTTTCTGTCAAAAACTGGTTTCAGTGCGCAGCTAATCTTCGTTCATTTCTTATTATTTTATTTTTAAAGGGACAATAAGCCATTTATTTTAAAATATTGACTCGCATAGTTTGTTTGTATGAAGATGCGCATGTTAAAATACCACTGTATGCAAAGTGTAAGATATCACACTCTGAAATCAGTTGGGTTCAAATCAACTGGGTTGAGTGAATATGAACCCATTTGGGTTCATATTCACTCAACCCAGTTGCATTGGGTTATTTGTAACCCAACTGCTTCTAGAGTGCAAAAGCAACGCGAAATCAGTTATGAAATTCTAAAAACTTGAATGCAGACGAATGTTCATAAGACACGACATTGCGAAAAGATAAAGGGAGATGTTCAAAAGTTGTCGGAACGTTCATGTAAATACAACGGCGTGCCATACTTTAAGAATACAAGCGGGAATAATTTTACCTTCGCTGCTGTCCGAATGAATGGTCGACATGAATAACAACTGACGGTTATTTCAACAAAAATTGTGAATTATTAGATCAACTACATTGTATCGTTTTAAAAAAAGCACTATTTTGTTTCCAATAACACCCCACCCACCACACCCCTCCTTCCGGCCCATGTTTCAACAATAAAATTGCACGGTCTCAAGGGCTATAGAGCACGTGTTCACAAACTTCCCCTTTGTCCCTCCAAGAAAACAAATTACGCCGAATGTGGAAGATGATATTGCAATTTGTGCTATCCCGTAAATTTCCGTCAGTTATCGGTTAACAAGATTTGAAATAAAGAAAACTGCTTGCCATTTTTAAAAACATTTAGTAGAAATTCACGCTTTTAAACCGGAGCGAGTGGTTTCATGCAAATGATGTATGAAATATAAGGGTATTTTTGCATACCGAACATTATGGTTTCGTCAATTGGTCAACTTATTTTTTTTTTCAAATTAGCGGTTAATATCCCTTCAGACCAATCGGTCTCCTTCCTTCACAGTTTTCTTTTATTCCTTCCTTGCATTTTTGGCTTTTTTCATTCCTCTTTTCGTCACTGCCAGTTTTGTCGCTGTCATTTTGGTAACTGCCCTTTTTGAAAAACCCATTTTTACCTGAGACCTTTTTGACACCCAACTGATGCAGATGATTAAAAAATTTAGCCAATTATTAACTTTTCGTGATGATTTTTAATATAGTTTCAGGTATGGAGTCAACGAATTCCACCATTTCCTCTGTAAATAGTACATATTTTTATCAGTCAACGAAAAGAAACACAACGGACGTTTATCAAGGAACTTGGAATAGTACTATAATGAATCGATCAACAACAGTCTCAACTCTTCAAACAACAGATGTCATTCACGGTAATTAATTAAATTTGTTTAACCATTTACCATACGTAACGGTCAAAACCGGCCAACACAAAAGCTTTCAAAATTTCTTATTTTAATTATTTTTTCTCTTAAAAAAATAAGATATAATGTGCCCCAACCCCGATTGGAGCGCGCTCGACGAGGTTCTTCCATTGATGGGGCATATGGTATGGTTTTGTTGAAATGCTTTAGATTTTTTTCCAGCTGCTAAATTTGTAAATTACGCAGGAGTATATGGCCAATTAGGTGGAGGGTTAAAGAAGTATATTGAGTTAGATTTTAAGTTTGCACCGATGGGAACCGACACGGGAATACTGTCGAAAAATTTTAACTCTCGTCCCGCAAATGCAGACAATATTGAGACCCTGAATTCGGGCCTGTATAATCTGCACATGTGACAAAGGCTAAATGTACCCATGATTACGTTATAGTTGCACGTTACAACTACCTTGAGTGAACAGTTGCTCATTCAACATTTACGTTTCTTGCTTATCAATTTTTCATTTTCATTATTATTAATTTCATTTCTGGACCCTGCCATTTTATCATACCCTAACACTTTTGCCGTTAACCCTTTGAACCTTAGGGCCGCTTTTCCGGCCAGGAGCATCATACGTCATAACGTCATTAAATGGGATGGCTGTTCAGTAAATGTGTCGGCGAGACCAATCAATATTTTCAAGGTGCAGCCTGAGGCTGCACGTTGAAACTATTGATTGAATTACCCCAGATAATGAATATGGACTCTTCTAATTGCTGCTATTGAACTGGCATGGAAGATACCACTGGAGTTCAAAGGGTCAAGAGTGTCTTTCGTTAATGCCATTCTCGCCTCTGCCATTTCCATAATGCATCCGCGCACTTATTGTAGTTTTTGTAGGGAGCGCGGTGGCTCAGTGGTAGACTGTTGGACTTCTATGCTAGAGGTCCCGAGTTCGATTCACGTCCGCGACGACCCGCGTTGTGTCCTTGGGCAAGGCACTTTAGCCCGGCTGCCTGCCTGGGGGCACGATGACGCCGTGCACTGAGACGTACTGCACGTCGATGGTGCACATGTCTTCGACCGCTGTAACCCTGCTTGAGCGGAACTTGAACAGAGTTGGAATGTTGAGAAGCTGACAGTTGCTCGTCGATGTTCGGTGATCCTCTCCGGGTCCTCGTGCTTCCTCCACCCGTAAAACTGTCACGGTCACGATTAGCCATTGTGCATAAGTATGTTACCTTAAACACCACTAAATAAATAATAAATAAATAAATAATTAAAAAGTATTCAAATAATCAAAACTGTATACGGGAATATACTTTGGCCCAGACGATACAAAACTTTATTATTTAAAATTTTATTTGTTCACATTTTTTCATAAAATTTCAACAAAACCCTGTCATGTGACCCTTTGTTGTGACCCCTCGCTGAACAAGCTCGTTCCAAAGAGGGGTCACATGATACGGTTTTGTTGATTTTTTGTGAAAAATAATTGCTTTCCAATAGCTCATTTTGTAAACTTTTATAAATTACGCTGGAAGATACGAACGATTAGTGAGGTAAAGGGTTAAAGTATGTGTATTTGTACTCAAAAACATTTAAGAATATGTGAATTTGTATTTGTCTTCATAAAATTTCAATGTATTCATATTTGAATACAAGTATAACATACTCAGCCTCAACCCGAATTACGATATATCTGTTACAAGAACTATTGCTGAATGCAACTATAACCCCCACTACAGTGCTGGACCGCTGAAGCATAAATGAATTAAAAACAAATTAAGGACTGTAAGTCTGTTGAAAACTGCGTGCAACTTTTAAATAACATGTGCAAGAGCTACTTGTCATACGGATCCCTCATACCAAATTTCATTGAAATCCATCCATTCATTACTGAGAACGTACGGACAGACGGCCGGACTGACGGATGCGTGGATGGACGGATGTAATCCAGTATACTGCCCCATTCCCCTCGTGAGTAACTTTCATACAGTATAATGACTGTAATCCGACCTTACTGTAAAATAAATAGAAGATGCATGTAAGTACTGTTTTTGAGCAAGTTTCAGAATTTTCTCACGAATGACTAGGGAGGTATTAGTTTTCATGAGCGGTCGAACTCGTCCCAATGAGGAACCACAAGCTATCTTTGAGAGGCAATAATGAAAATGGTTTGTTAATCAAGAAGTTTTTTTTGCAAGTGACGTTTGCCTTTCGTATTGTGTAGAGGAGTTAGAATTGCTGCCAGGAAATCTAAGTTTTCATGAGCGGCTGAAAGCCGCGAGTGAAAACTTCTATTTCATTGCAGTAACGAGTGAGATAATTCGGGTACCTGCTCAAAAATATATTTTCTTTTTTTATTATATGCATTGTGATGTTTTAAATATAAATAAAACATGTTTTAATTGCAATTAAAACACCCAAACACCGAAAAGGCACAAATATCAATCTAAAGTAATTACGTAATCAGCGTCACTTCCGGACACATTTTCTCTTTTATTTATCGTGACAATTGATATCGAAAAATATTTGTCAGACATTTCCGCTTTCAAAGAGGGTAGCATAAAATAAAGACCAATATTGAGTACCAGATGAACACTGTGAGAATATATATATATAAAATCATAAAAAATAAATAGTTTTGTAATTTATTTATTTATTTATTTTATTAGGGTTTAAAGACACATTAACAGCCAGGGTCATATAATGTCGGTGACAGTTTTACGGGTGGAGGAAGCCGGAGCACCCGGAGAGAACCACCGAGCAACTACGAGCAGTTGTCAGCTCTCCAACTTCGTAACTCTTACCCTGCGGCACAGGCAGGGTTAGATTGGTTGAAAGACATGCGCACCATCAACGTGCAGTACGCCTTAGTACACAGCGTCATCGTGCCCCCATGTAGGCAATCGGGGTTAAGTGCCTTGCCCAAGGTCACAACGCGGGAGCGCGAATCAGTCGCTGAAATGGTCACCCATCCAACTACTAACCGCGCTCGACGTTGCTTAACTTCGGTGATCTGACGAAAACCGGTTACTTCGACACCACCGCGCCCCCAATAGTTTTGTGATTATGATTTGTTGCGACAAGACCATAATTAATAACTGAAATGTTCCATCCTGCATATTGGCAGTTGTTGAATTAATTATTCTTAGTTCTACAGCATGGTTCAAATTATAGGCTCCGTACTGAGTAAATGTTGGAAAAACGGAAGAATAAATTTTATTTTAGCCCATTGCTCGTCACGTTGGCATCACGTTTTGTGTGTAAGAGAGATAACCCGTTACCCAACACAGTGCGCATATTCACAAAAATCGTCATTCCCTTTTGAATATTTTTCCTTACTTCTTGCAGCCAATACATATCTTATGATCTCTCATTGAAACGAGCTCGTTCCTATAAGGCGTCATAGGTTATGCGTTTGAGGCAAAATTAAAAAAAGTTATTCAAAAAATGTTTTGCAAGTGTCGTCTTCTGTTTGTGGTAAGTAAAGTGGTAGACAGGAATACTGCAAACTCAAAGGCAGCTGAATTGGAATTTGAATACAAGTAGCGTGAGCTTTCAAGGAATTAATACCATGAACCTGTATATTACAGTCGCCGTGGAGTGGTCACAATCCACGCGTGGGCAGTAATGTCCACGTATGCGTTTACCAGATAATAAAAATCATCATCAGGAAAATTTTAATTAATGAAGCACCGGGTTGTACCCGGTGCTTCATTATTTAAATTTTCGATGATTATTCCTATAATTAGTGTTTGCAATGTAATGTTATTGCGCCCGTGGAAAAACTGCCCACCCCGTGAAAGTGACCAGTCCACGGTGGCCGTAATGTATTATCAGAGGAGACAAAATAAGAAAGCGCCTAACTTATTCCCACTTTTCATTTTCACCCAACTTATTTCACATCATGGGCGTATCCGGGGGAGAAGCCCACCCCGCCCTATTTTTTGTAACTCACTTTTTTTTCATAAGCAATGCCACCAGGGGGACAAGGTATTATCCGTGATAATATGAGGACATCCACTACCCCAGCTACTGTTTGCCCGTGTGTTATAGTGGTAAGTACCATGCAGGTCTAACTCTTACGAGGGAGTTCCTTGAGCCATAAAAATCGGTTTCTCTTTTTAAAAATTTGTACACAATTGCGGGAATATTCTGACTGGAAATATAGTGGTCGTATACCAAAAAGCCACTAGAGGACAACACTGATTTCCATTTTCGCAAACTTTTCCCGAAGAGGCTAACGCACCCCACCAACGAGAGTGGAATAACCTCTCTCGTGCTCGCACCCAACTGGCAGCAGGTGTGTCATAGGACGCTCCATATCACGACACATGGTTAAATTGTTACCCCCCCCCCCCCCCCACACACACACACACACTCCAGAATCCTGGATCTGTCACGACCGAGCAACTAAATATTTGTAAAATATCGTAATGGTGGCCGATCGGTGAATTAAAAAAGTATCAGCTTACCTGTCAGGAGTACGGAAAATCTGAACCGGGTGTAACCAGCAAAACATAAAATTAAATTTCCCCTTAGAACATTTAAATACTTACAGATCATGTAAATTATTTTTCCCTGAACGCTGATTGGGCGAAAGTTGTTTTTTTGCAAACTATAGGTTAACCCCTCGAAATATATCTAAATGATCAGCTAGGAACGAATTTACGATATTTTGTAAGAGGTAATGGCAAAATGTAAATAAAGACGTCAACAACCCTTTTTAGTACAATTCCAGTGTGTGTGGGTGTGGGGGGGGGGGGGCGTACACTTCCAATGGGAGGAAAGAATCGAAAAATGATAAAATTTGAATTGTGATCATCGCGAATGGGACTGTCCGGGTAATACCATTGCCTATTTGGTAAAGGGTTAACTTATGATTTAGAAGTTTCTTCTTATTTAACCCTTTACCTGACACGAAATGTAGCCGACACTTGCAAACAAAATTCTTGAATAACTATTTCTTTTCTTTTTCGTCTCAAAAACATAGGTTATGACCCCTCATTGGAACGAGCTCAACGAGCTCGTTCCAAAGAGGGGTCATAACCTATGTTTTGGCCGTTACGCTGGGTAAAGGGTTAACCCTCCACACTGATGTCGAAAAATCAAATTTCAACCAGCAAACTATCCCCATAATGCAACTGGGAATTTAACCAATTCAATTTTGTTTCTCAGAGCTCAATGTTGAGCTCTATCAAACAAGATTGAATTGTTCAAATTCCCAGTTGCATTATTGGAAAATAATTATGTTTGCTCTTTCGGTATTCTGACATAAGTGTTCGAAGGGTTAATGATGGGTGGGATTAATGGTTTATTGAAGTGAAGGAGGGCTGTGTTAGAGTATTTTAAAGCGGAAGTTTAAATCAAGTTCATTTCGTCTGTAATTAATTTTAATTTTAAAATAAAGTTCTAGCCAATCACAAACATTCACACCCATTTGTATACAAAGCTTTCATTGAAGCACGATGCGCATGATAAACTGTGATGCAACTTTCATCAAAGAGTGTCACGCGAAGTTTGACAATTTCCTGATTGTATTAATTGAATTCATTGGATTCCGGTTTCACATCACGACACATTGGATTATGGATAATGTTTGCAAATATTGCAACTCGAGTATTTACAAAATTATAAACTGTGTCATGATCAAGTGAACTCTCAGGGTAAAACGCCATTTCAAACTAAATTAATATGATTAAGGGGGGATCGTCACACTCGCAGGCCTCCAGTATAATTTTGTAAGAAATTCGACGGTGTTTTGGCCGAAACCAGCCCAGCTCTCACATAGGTCATTGCCTATGATTTAAGGTGCTATATAAGGGAAAATTGTTTTCTTTGAAATAAATTCCCACCTCTGATATTTCATAGTTTCAAATTATATGTACACACATTATACATCAAAATGAAGGTTGGGATGTACAGAACACGAAAAATATATGCAATCAACTCATAGAATAGACAACAAACACCAATATTTCTTGGAAGTCTGTTGTCGTAATCGTAACAGAGCTGACAATAAAATACGATTTCTGGAGAACAACTTGTGGCCAAATGGGCTTCAGATATCAAAGAACAAAGCTTGGCATTTAAAACATTTTACAATACAGCTACAGGACTGCATCTGGGGAAAGGACAACACTATCTGCATTTTTTACTGAAGATAAATCCTACGACTGACGGACATGCCCATATCACTCGATAAAACAAATTTTCATCGAAAAACAATCGCATAATTCTAATTAAACTCAAACGGGTGTCCGGATACCATGCAAGTAAAATGGAAACTGTGCCGTCTCCATATAATAATAGCGTGTAGTATGAAAGCGATCTTTCTCATTATTTGATTTTAGACGACACTGTTTTTCGATGTTATGTTTCTTTAGTCGAGATGATCATGACCAAACTGTAAACAAACAGACAACGAAACACAACCGAGTTTTGGAATTTACAACCGTTCTGCTCTGTTGCGGCGCGTTGAAGAAATTTAATTTCCTAACTTTGTTCTTGGATGTATGAAGCACATTTGGTCTTTGCTATCAGTTCTGGTACGAATACCTTTTAGCAGACTTCCAGAAACCATTGGTATCTGCTGTCAACTCTGTGGTGCATATTTTTGTTCGCGTTCGTTACATCACAACCTTCACTTTGATGTATAATTTGTGTATATTTAATTTGTATTTATGAAGCATCAGAGGTGCAAATTTCACAGTAAACAACGTTAACTTATATAGCACCTTAATTCACTCGGCTGGAATACATATTTTCAGCTTTTTGGAAAAGCGAACCTACAGTACGTGGAGAGTGTATTATCACTAAATCACCCACAGAGTGGAGAGTCCACCCAAGAAATAATTACAAATTTGTTGCAAAGCATAACCAGAACAAGCAACATTTCAGCCAATGGACCTCCGGGTTGAACCCGGAGGTCCATTGGCTGAAACATTACTTGTGTTTTTTGTCGATATGTACACACTTTGAAAGTTATAGCTTGGGTGACAACTCCACTCCGCGGGTGATTTAGTTACAATCCACTCTCCACGTACTGTACGATTCGCTTTTCCAGCCAACTGATGTATTCCGGGCGATTGAATCTGAAAAAAATCATAAAGATTCATTTTCTGTAAAGATGGAAATGTTACTCAATCTAGACTTGATATGATCGACATTTTGATAGCATTTATGTATTGGGGTTTAACGACACTTTCGACAGTCGGGGTCACCTCGTGTCGGACTGTTTTACGGGCGAGGAAACCGGAGTACCCGGAGAGAACCAACGAGCAACGGCGAGTAATTGTCAAACTCCACAACGTACCAACACCACACAAGCAGGGTTAGTATTGGTTGAAGACTGGTGCAACATCGACGTGCATTACGCCTTAGTACACATCGCCACTGTGCCCCCACGTGGGCAATCGGGATTAAGTGGCTTGCCCAATGACGCAACGCAGTTATCCCTGGCGGGTGTCGAGTCGTGAATCTCTCGGTTTGAAGTTCAATACCGTAACCACTGAGCTACCGCGCTCCGTTTTGAGGGCATTACAATCAGAAATGAAGACTCGTCATTATAAGTTATTCTGTTTGTTGAGAGGGGACATGATCTCACGTTCCCTGCATGAAATTTATATTTTAACCGGGGCGTCAGCCGAGGTTGAATATATGTTTCATGCAGGGAACGTGAGACCATGTCCCCTGTCAACAAACAGAATAACGTGTATGTCTCGTTCTTACACAAGTAAAATTGAATTGAAAAAAAAATCGTTTATTTTATTGTAATCTTAAATAACAAAAAAAAATCTTCGTTTGTGAACAGCGAATATTAGAAAGCAGACGTTGTTTTGGTAAGGTGTTAATTCGTTTCAGTTTTTGTTGCAGTAAATTAATGAAAAGAGACCTTATAATCTAATCGGTTTCATAAATAATTACCCATGTTTACATAACTAATCTTTTTGTACGCAATAACGGTACTTTTGTGTGTATTTTACTTCAGTTAAATGTATTTGTCTCCGTTGATATCAAGTGAAAAAGACATTGCGATGAACCGTTGCTCATCGCAACGAGACGCTTTCCTTGACAGTGGACATAAGAATCGCTGACAGTAGACATATGCGCGTGCCCGGCGACATAAAATAAAATCAACGAGGCATTGACCAATCACTGCAAGGTGTTGCGGTTGGTATCGGGACATAGTTTTATGATTACGCCAGATAGTCACAAATTGTGTAAATATCTTGATGTTTTCAAGTAGAATTAAATACATATTGGAATATCTGTAACTGCGACAGGAAACATACCCGTGTATGTTTGTAAGTAAAGGCAAATAACATCAAATCAACGGTTGTCTGCGGGTTAATTTCCACAAATTGTGGGTGAATAACCAGCCCATAATAGTGACGAAATCCGAACAGAATTAGATTGGTGGCCCGAGAGCTTGGGGCATCGTATCACCTCAGAATATTAATTTTTTTAAAAATGTTGCCTAAAAAAACTTGCTTATGATCCATCATTGATACGCGCTTGTTGTCATAATGTATGTTCTGCGGCAAGAAAGAGAAGTTATTCCAGTATTATTTTGGCAGGTGTTGTTTGAAATTCCTGTTAAGCAAGGAGTTAAATGATGTTAATAAATACATGTTTATTAACCCTTGAACCCAAGTGGTATATGCCATGTCAGTTCAACGGGATCAATTGGAAGAGTCCAACTCATTATTTGGGGATAGACCAGTTAATATTCTCAACGTGCAGCTGCACGTTGAAAATATTAATTGGTCAACCCCACACATTCACTAAGCAGCCGTCCTACTTGATGAAATTACGACGTATCATGTTCCTGGGCCGGATCAAGCGTCCTCTCGTGTTAAAAGGGTTGAAAAACCCATGGATAGTATTTTTTTCAGTAAACGTGTGTTTTTGGGGATGGGGATGCAGAGTAAAGGATCTGAAAAAGAACCACACCCCCGACACACGCACGCATTCACGCACGCGCGTAACGTTTCAAAGGACACTTGCCTCCACCTGTTGACGATGTGCAGGAACGCTTTCCAGAAAACTTTATGAGGTGAAGCAACTCATTGTCGCCATTTGTTGACGATGCGCTATAAGGCTTTCCACCAAGCTTTGGGCGAGGTAATTCGTTATCGCCAATCATTTCAATTCTTTATTTACTGTAAATATGTTAAATACAACAACAACAACAACAACAACAACAACTCCTACTATTGTTTTCATTATTGACGCGATAGTCAAACTAGCTCTGTAAGCCTGGAATGAAAAAACCGACGCTCAATATATACTATTCAAAAAATGTTGATATTTTCGGAAAATGGTATTGGATACACGTGATTGGACACATCAATATGTCACCAAGTTTGGTGTGGATCATGAATGTCACCGGTCTCCGAACACTTCGTGCAGGTTGTTTCGCACGAGCGCCGCGTTAATGTCTGTGGGGTACGTTTTGAAATTTTCATTTGTACTGGAAGGGCTTTTTCGGAGGTCTCATCGTTCTTTTGTTTGTTTTACTCGTTCATCAATAGTTTCTGGTTAACACGTAACGTTTGAGGTATGCGAAGACTGACACGCGACGAACGTTATCCCGGTTGCCTACATGGGGCACGATGACGCCGTGTACTAAGGCGTACTCCACGTCGATGCTGCACATGTCTTCAACCGCTGTAACCCTGTTTGAGCGGAGCTTGAACAGAGTTAGAATGTCGAGGAGCTGACAGTTGCTCGTCGCTGCTTGGTAGTTCTCTTCGGGTACTCCGGCTTCCTCCACCCGCCAAAATGTCACGGTCACGATTAGCCATTGTGCATAAGTATGTGACCTTAAACATCAATAAATAAATAAATGATGTACATATTTTTACGACAGTGCCAAATGACTATTCACAGTATATTTTGATTATTATTGAGAGAAAAAAAGTTCCGATGTTGAAACGTTGATAGCGTGTTATAGCGTCTATCGGTAAATATGTTATCCCCCCTTAGTTCGTAGAACTTTTCTATAATCAGCGGTTAATTAAATTCATCCGGTCGGTATGCCATTATGGTATCACAGAACTAAATACTGTCCCATAGGCGACCATTATAACGTTCAGGAGAAAACAAATATGATCGCATCACTTTAATTTTGGCATTCAAATATCTTTGCCAAGTATAACCCTTCAGACAACTTTTTGAGACCTGAAAACAGGGGGTCATGCAACATTTAAGAGCGAAAAACTGATAGGAAGGGAAGTACCGGTCACGTGCACATATTGTTGAGGGAATTTCCAACAAAAGCACATCAACAGTCAATTGTATTTCAGGTCCAAAAAGTCATCAAATCACCCTCTTTATTCATCTGGAATATTCAACAATAACGCAAGATGTCAGTAGAATACTTCAAATGTTTATTGAAACAACGTATTTTCCCAAGGCTGTTTATTTTTGGAGATTGAATCATTTCCAGGCGGGTAACTCTAATTCAGATATTTTGTTCAGCGATATTTACAGCGCCTATCGGAAAGTGAGTTGTCGTTCTTGGACTAACTACAACCGGTTGGTATTTGCGGTATTGTAAACATTACGACTCAGATTGATAGCGCATAGTCAAATTTCGCCCAGTGGCGAACACCACAGAATAGCTGGGGACCCCCGACATCAACTTACCCCAGTCGGGAATTGGTCGGTGGAGTGTGGTCCCGGGTGTTTTCCTCTAGGAAAAATGTGCTTGGCAATCGATATGACATCACAGTCAACATCGGCTCATACACACATCACACAAATCAACGACATGGCCGTTGAAAACTTCGTCGTTATACAGTGCGGCCAACGCGGACTGATCACCGCGGACTGGTCACTTTCAACGGAGCGGGCAGTATTGCCATGGACGCAATAATATTAGATTCCTAACACTCATTATAAGAATAATCATCAAAAGTGTAATTAATGAAGAACCGGTACAGCCAGGTGCTTCATTAATTAAAGTTTTGCTGGTGATGATTTTTATTACCTGGTAAACGCATGCGTGGACATCACTGCACCAGCGTGGATTAAGACCAGGCCACGGCGACTGCACTGTAATTATAACACAATTACCCGGTGACATTTTTCAATTAATATGCTTGCAGTTTTGAAAATGTCATTCATTTGAATCACAATGTGCACAGACGAACACTCAGAAATAAATAATTTAGCATACCAACCGGAAGTAAGTCATATTGGTCTCCACAGCGTAGAATAGTTCATGGAATCAGGTGGAGATAACCTATTTATCAATAGATCCTATAATTTTGATTCGCAACTAAAATCAAGGTTCCATTCCACATCTTTCAGGAATTTCCAAAAATGACACGCCATACTCTTTCTTCAAATGCCAATATTCTTTAACTTAGTTATCTAACACATAGGATGTATTTCATTTTTCGTATCCACTAAAAACATACAACACTATCTGACAAAGTAGAAATAAACAATCTGAATGCGGGTGAAATAATTTACTGTCAAATGCAAGGCTTCAACCTGGAAAATTGCATGACAAAATGCCGTCATTTCCAACCACCATACAGCCTCAACAGAATTTTCCCACTTACCTATCACTAAAGCCTATCATCCCCTAGTTCTAAAATGTAAGAAAAAAATATATTTCCTTCTCATCTTTAGTTTCATGCCTTATTAAAACCTCCGTGTAAAAATGACATTTTAAATAATAGTCAATTTTTCGAGGCCAGTGTTTCTCATAATTCCTCTGCTAATTTACCCCTATACATCAGACTTCAACTGTGACCAAAACGTCAAATTCTGTTGTCCAACAAATAGCCAAATGTAAACATATATCTGTTACTGAAAATGCATCTCCAATTTACACGGCATTAGTTTCAACATATGCCATTAGTTTAGAATTTTACCCCTGTGCAATAGTGCGAAACTGTAGAGTGAAACGTAAGTGTGATCCAGAGAAACACGATGGGTGCAGTGGACTATACAACGACTTTCCCTGACCATCAAAACAATAATCCGTGAAGTGGTCCGCTGTTCGACGAAGGTCGCTTACCTGTTCTTGTTTTACTTTGTTTATTTTATTATTCTATTTCCGCGATTTTGCAGCCCATCTTTAGGGTTTATGTTTCCCCAAGTTTGTTCAAAATAGAAAGGCTCACTTAAAGCTGACAATGCACATGCGATCAAGTTAAATTCACGTAATAAGATTACAGTATCTTTTTGTTTTTATCTGCAATCCGCGCAATCCGCGCAATCCGCGCAAGCAAGCTACAGCAATACCCAATTAAAACATCCAGAAACCAAAAAACAGAAATTATAATTAACAGAGCACCCATATAGGACAGTTCACTAAAATTTATCATACAACAAGAACATATTTCTCCAAATACAAGTAAAGCAACAAGACAAAATACAAATCTGTGTTGACGGTAGTAACCACCCGTGCGATCATTCGATTCAGAAAGAGAACTTGTTTCACATGCACTCATAGAAAACTGACCACACATCGTCCCCTGAGTTCATATGTGTTCTAGGTGCCTACTGGCACATAGAACACACTGGAACTCAGGTGATGACATGTAGAGGCCACGTTTTGATAACAGTAATTAAATGATAAATAAATCACCAGCTCAACGAAATAAATTGGACTAGATCATTTTTAACCATGATGATATTTTTGTATAGACCTACCATGCATTGAACCTGAAAAATAAAACAAAAGACAAAACAAAAAAAAAACAACACAAGAAAAACAAACCCAAAACACAGGTCAAACGCGACTTTCAACTTCGGCGGTTACAGTACAAGTGGAACAATGAATAGAGATACGCCATGTAGAGCTCAAAATCTTCGTTCACAAAGAATCAATTTGCCGACGCTGAATGATTGTCAAAATATATGCGAACATGTTAAGAAAAATAGGGGGAAGCGCGGTGGCTCAGTGGTAGACTGTTGGACTTCTATGCTAGAGATCCCGAGTTCGATCCCCGTCCCGGACGACCCGCATTGTGTCCTTGGGCAAGGCACTTTATCCCGGTTGCCTTCATGTGGGCACGATGGCGCCGTGTACTAAGACGTACTACACGTCGGCGGTGCACATGTCTTCAAGCGCTGTGACCCCGCTTGAGCTGATCTTGAACATATTTAGAATGTTGAGGAGCTGACAGTTGCTCGTATATGCTCGGTGGTTCTCTCCGGGTACTCCGGCTTCCCCCACACGTAAAACTGTCACGGTCACAATTATCCACTATGCATAAGTATGTGAGCTTAAACACCAATACATACACAGAACAAGAGGAATATTGTAAGATGACAAGTGGTTTTCCAAGATGGTGTATTGAGGTCTCGACCTCACGACTTGGTCAAATATCGACTCGATATATAACCCAGAGACGAGGTGTCGACTTCAATACACAATCTCGGAAATAATATGAAGCAATTCAACAGAATACGAAACCTTTATTTCGCGGCACCGACGAAAGACCAACCAGGGTCACCTCGTGTCGGAGTTTTATAGCTGGAGGAAGCGGAGTACCCTGAGAGAACCACCTGGCCGCGATGAGCAACTGCCAGACTCCCCAACGTACTAACTCCGTTCAATCAGAGTTAGCATTGGTTGAAGATAAGTGCACCATAAACGTGCAGTACGTTTTAGTACAGAGTACCACCGTGCACCCACGTTGACAACGGGGATAAGATGCCCACAGACACATCGCAGTTAACCCTTTATCCAACGTAACGTCCAAAACCGGCCAGCGCTTTTCTCAAAAATCGCCAATTAATTTTCATTATTTTTTTCATTTTTGTCTCAAAAACATAGGTTATGACCCCTCGTTGGAACGAGCTCGTTCCAACGAGGGGTCATAACCTATGTTTTTGAGACAAAAATGAAAAAAAATTAGTTATTCAAGAATTATTTTTGCAAGTGTCGTCTGCTTTTCAGGTTAGGAAAGGGTTACGCCTGTCGGGGATCGAAACGAAAATCTTTCGGTTTGAAGTCTAATTCCGAAACTGCTCAACGATCAAGTTAATATCAGGTCACGTGATAATCTGGACCTTCAGAATATACTACCCATTTTAACCCTTTACCTAAAATGAAAAGCAGACGACACTTGCAAACAAAATTCTTGAATGAGGAATTTTTTTCATTTTTTGTTTCAAATTTTGTTTTTGTTTTTATTTCGACGAGCTCGTTCCAAAGAGGGGTCATAACCTATGTTTTTGAGACAAAAAATGAAAAAAATAATGAAAATTAATTTGCGATTTTTGTGAATAGCGCTGGCCGATATTGACCGTTACGTTGGGTAAAGGGTTAAAATCAAAATCATAACATCTTAAATTCAGAATGGTCCCCGACTGTTGACAGGCAATGAATATGACCCCCCCCCCCCACAAAAAAAAAACAAAAAAAAAAAAAACACAAAAATAATTTTTAAACAATCGACAATCGAAAAGGATTTATGATACATTTATTTGAAACTGTAGTTTGAACCAGGTGTTTTTAGAGAAGGGAGAAAAGGCTATCCTATAATATTTTGGATAATATTTGGAGAAACTTAATGCAGGGTTATCCATTTTGTGCACCCCCGTATATGGTGAAATTTGCTAAACTTCAATATTTAGCATAATATCCGAACGCTTGTTCTGCGGAAGAAGAGACATTTTTTAGCAGTGGTAATTTTGTTCACACGATTTAAACTTGAGTGCTCTATTTCAGTATTGTCATTGAGTTGAACCAATCATAAATGGTCAGTGGTGAAGCAGGAAGTGATACAGCTGAATACATACATTTTTCCCATCCCTTGTGGACCAAAATAAATGTATGTTTTTAGCAAATCACGCAAATCCAAACTCACCTTTAAACATTGCTAACCCTTTCAACATCGGATTTCATCAATCTTTTCGTAAAGAAAGTTTGGCGTTCGACGAAAAGAAGACGTAATAAACAACGAATAGCAAAATCGGGTCGGAAATAATGCAACCCAACAACCATATAAAGCTGTTACATAAAATTATTACTGAATCACCTCCAGAACTCGAAATAGATTATAACTCTTTTTGAAGACAACGGGGTGAATTTTGTGATACCACTCAGGGACTGTGTTCAAAGGTTTAAGAATTGGGTTATAGGAGACATGCTTCAAATGACAAAAAAAAATGAGTTGGGTAATTTACAATATTTAACTTTTGAAATATTCTGATAAGAGTAATACACACTAAAAACTAAAGTGTTAAAACTGACACTTTCAAGGTGTTAAAACCATTCTAACTCTTAGGGTTTGATTTTAACACTCAAAATGCAATGCTTTAAGCACTTATATACATAGACATTACAATCGTCAGACATCTGAAACTTCAATGGATGGCACTTCGCATGTGTCTAGCACTGGTGGTTCTTCCAGAATCGTCCATAATTTGATTTGCGCTTGGTGGGTACATAATTAAAAGGACACAACGCAGATGACGCGGATCAGGCTCGAAAGTTCGAGCCTGATCCGCGTCATCTGCGTTGTTTCCTTTTAAGTGTCGCGATATTACACTTGTCAAGTGGTATTATTGTAACACCTGTCAAGTTCTGGGATATCTACACTTGAACAAAGTGCTAGTTCAGCACTTAGTAAGTTTTAAATACAGCACTTCAAGTGTAGTTTTTAACACTTTAGTTTTTAGCGTGTAAAGTATCTTCATCGCTTCTTTTTAACCCGGACGGTCCTGGAAAGTGTTTTTTTACATTTTTTTCAGCACTCTTCCGGTCTACGCCATGTACTTCTGCAGTTGTTTCTAGACACGTCTTGGCTGCCTATATTGGAAGCCAAGGCTTTCCTAGAAACAACTGCCTGTGAACCTAGAATGTAATACAAGTTTCACCCCCCCCCCCACTTCACATACAAGATATGCATGTTGCATGTGAGAAGGCTACGTGAGATAGATAGATATCTCACATATCCCACGTGACCGGCTTATTAGCATATTTAATGAGCGCACTGACTATTTAATCATCGCATGATGGACATTTGAAGGAACACAAATATGGAAAGCAAATAATGTCAAATGACTCTGCACAATTTCCATCGATCGATTGATGCACTCGCCTGCCTGACGCCATCGGAATGTGTCAATGTTCATTTTGCTACAAATCTTCAACCAATGTCTTGCCGGCATTGGGATTTAATTTCGTCGTATATACCTGTGGTATGTACAACAAATTTGTGAGCTCTTTCCGGTGAGCAAATCAGTTTTTTCTGAAATGAACAACAAAATTGTTCAATACAGCTGCACGTACCCTTGAATTACTTTTAATGACGTCAGAATGTTTTGGTGGGGGGGGGGGGGGGGTGGGAGAAAAAATATTCCTGATCGGGGTGAGTGTGAAATGGGGAAAATTCACCCATGCGACAATATATTGGAAAGCCTCATGTCTGGCCCAAATATCTTGCCATCGGGTGAGATTTCCCCATCTCACACCCACTCCCATCAGGGATAATAATATTCCCACGAGACACCATGTTGGGGCACCCGTTCTGTTGCTGTAACAGAGTGATCAACATAGGAATTTGTCCCTTGATGGTCAAGTAAACTGTCTCGTCAAATTACAATCCTTCCTGAGATGGCATTTACTAACAGTTTTTAGACGGAATAATTTCCAGTGCTCGTATATGTGCAAGGAAATGTCGTGAATTCTCCAGAAGACCCCATACAAAAGAGTAGGATTGCATATTATATTTTGTCCCAATACACGCTGGTACAGCAGCGTATTATGGAACCATATAAACACAGAACGACACACACATGTGAATAGGATAATCGATATGGCACAAGTGCCATATCGATTAACCCATTCACACGCGTCTGACGTTCTGTGTTTATAACACGCCTACATGTCTATGAAAGTAATTATTGTAAGGACACTCAGCAATTCATTTGACAAATCGTCCTCTGCGTTCCTATGTATTCTGTGTGCCAATAGGAACGCAGGGGAAGAACTATCACAACAAAAAAGAACACATTTTATCTCCAACCAAATTTGCGAGGGGAGCCCGTGTAACCAAGTTTCGCTATCGCTAGCGATTCAAACTGTAATTGCGGTGCACGATTTGTAGAAAATTTCAGTGAAATTTCGCTTCAATTTAAAAATAGTCGGTCAACGATTTCCGTTCCGCACATATGTGTGGAACATATTTTCATTTTCCGCATGTCTTAGTGTTGCTGTAGGTGAAGATTACATATAGCAGGCGTGTAATAAACCATGGTTACTCATGGTACGCAGGCCAACTTCAGCTTTCGGGAAATTATACGGCCTCGGTTGCCTCTATGATTTAAGGTTGGGCTACCACGCATGCCCTAATCTCATTTCCTGGTCCGCCGTTGATTTAGTCGGCTGAGGAGGGAGCGTGGTGACTCAGTGGTTACGGCCTTGGACTTCCAACCGGAAGCTCCACGGTTCGATCCCCGCCGGGGATAACCGCGTTGTGTCCTTGGGCTAAATCCCGATTGCCCACGTGTGGGCTTTGTAGCGCTGTTTGCTAAGGCGTGTTGCAGTCGATGCGCTACTTGTTTTCAACCAATGCTAACCCTGCATGCCTGGAGTTGGTACGTTGATGAATCTGACAGTTGCTCGCCTCTGCTCGGTGGTTTTCTCCGGGTACTCCGGCTTCCTTCGCCCATAAAACTGTCTGACACGAGGCGATCCTAGCTGTCGAAAGTATCGTTAATAAATAAATAAATAAATAAATAAATAAATAAATAAATAAATAAATAAATAAATAAATAAATAAATAAATAAATAAATTAGTCTGCCGGGAAGGACACATAAAAATGATATCAGAAATGTTGAGATTGCCAATCTGTAACAAAATCTTATAATCAGGATCAAATAGCCCATCAATGAAATAGTGTCTGGAATAATAAACTCTCTTGATGTTAAAAGTTAACGTGATATTGTAAAATTGTGAGTCTGTTTTAAATTTAGAATTGAATAACACTCTTATATTACATTGACTGTTTATCTTATACGATAAGCAAATATTTTCAAAAAGGTGTTCAATTTGCTTCTTAAAACATGGTTTGTGATCCCTCATTGGAATGAGCTGTACGAGCCCGTTCCTACAAGGGGTCATAAGCTGTGTTTTCAAGGCCAGAATTGAAAAACAATTATTAAAATTTGGTTGTCCGTGTTCGTGAATAGTGGTGGTCGGTTTTTCGAGTTGGGTTAGGTAAACGGTAAATTACATACTCAAATTCGTCACGATTTCATAAGTAGCTTCTGCACCTTGTTCACTTAAATTGATCTGATTATTGGTAAACCTCGACACAGGTCGATTTTAACCCTTTGAACCCTGATGGTATCTTCCATAACATTTCAGTGTCGTGACTTGAAAACGTCTATATTCGTTATTTGGGGAAGACCAATGAATATTTTCAACGTGCAGCCTTCGGGTTGCACGCTGGAAATCTTGATTGGTCTACCACACAAATTCACTGAGTAACTACCTTCTTTATGAATTCGAGCCGTATCACGATTCGGATGGGTAAAGCGATCTTTCTGTTCCAAAGGGTAACTGAACGCGGTTCTGAAATTAAATCGGGACTCATAAGTAGGGTTGCACGATATTCAAGACTGAATACCGGTATCGGTATTCAAAAAAAAAATACCGCGGTACACCGATATATCGAAAACTGTTCAGATACAAAAACACAAGTACCACAATCGAGACTCGAGGCATCACAGTCGGAACGAATTAGCATGCCTTGATGATGCAGTTCGAAAAACCTTTACCCAACGCAGACGATATCAAAATTTATTATTTTCAAAATTTGTTTATCAGATTTTCCCCAAAGATATCAACAAAACTACATCATGTGACCCCTCATTGGAACGAGTCCAACGAACTCGTTCCAATGAGGGGTCACATGATATAGTTTTGTTGAAATTTATTTTTTCAACTGCTGAATTTGTATATTACTAGGGCTCAAGCAGACGATTCCTTGGATAAAGGGATAATATTATTCATTCGGGGCTACAGTTGAAAAATTAAATCCATCTTGAAAATTAAAATGTGGGTAAATAAATAATGGCGATAAACCGATATTTGTGTAATTACACCGGTATTCAATCGATATTGGTTTGAATACCGGTATATATCGGTTTATTGATATACCGTGCAGCCCTACTCATAAGAGCTCTTCTACACACGAAGGAGGCGTGTGTCCGTTTCGCTGTCGCTATGCGGTCACTTTTACTTAAAGATCCATAAACCTCAGTAAATCTGAAATTCCAGTCTATAAAATAATGGTGAGCCCGAGGGTGTGAACTTGGGCATTACTGACCACCTTTTAACCCTTTACCTAACATGAAAAGCAGACGACACTTGCAAAAAAAATTCTCGAATAACTAATTTTTTTCATTTTTTGTCTCAAAAACATAGGTTATGACCCCTCGTTGGAACGAGCTCGACGAGCTCGTTCCAACGAGGGGTCATAACCTATGTTTTTGAGACAAAAAATGAAAATATAATGAAAATTTATTGGCGATTTTTGAGAATAGCGCTGGCCGGTTTTGGCCGTTACGTTGGGTAAAGGGTTAACAGTGGCGTGGACACAGATGGAGGCAGATGAGAACCCCCTCCCCCCCCCCCCCCCCCACACACACAGAAAAAAACACAAAAAACGCAAACATTGTCGAACACGTTTTGACTCACCGAGATATTTTTTAAACTTTTTATTGTAAAATTTGGCATAACGGAATGAAAAATTATTGATATTTTGGCCAGTATATAGGTTTTTGCACTGAATTCCCGAATACCCATTTTGAGTAAAAAAAAACGGCAGAAATGTGGCAATGGCGGATACATGGGGGGGGGGGGGGGCGGTCGCCCCCCTCCCCTTTAGCTCATGTTTGTCTCGCATGTAGGGCGTAGCTAGGATTTTCATTTGGGGACAATACATGAATTGAAGTAAAAACATACAACGACATTTATTTCCTCCATCACCATTCGCTATGGAAAACAAATATACCGTTGAAATTATGCAAAATATATCTACTGGTCGCCTTCATTTATAACGTCACCGACACAGCATGATTTTGTGGTGTTACATGCCCCTAGCCTCAGGTACCCCATGGCTATGCCAATTTTTGGTCAGGATCTTAATTGGCATAGTCATGGGGTACCTAAGCGTAGCGGGCTGACTGCTGAAAACTTTCAAACGCTGGCAGATCGCAATGTTCTCCTGAGGTTAAGTCGGTTATGACTGTAAACAGTGTGTCCAAAATACAATGTTATGGTAAACGGATCTGAAGAGCATATTTCAAATTTTCTAATTCTGTCTTGAACGTATGACAGAATTTGAAATTCTGAAACATGCTGTTTAAAAAGTGTTAATTAGCCGTTCAAAAATTCAAGAGGATTTCCACCCCAGAAGCCACCAGAATGCCCCATTTGGTCGCTCATTTCCAAAACATTTCTGGGGGGAGAACCCCTCCCCCCAGACCCTCCTATAAAAGCTCGTGCCTTCGGCATCTGCACGACCCCCCCCCCCCCCCCTTTGAGAATTCCTGTATCCGCCATTGAAATGTGGTTACCCAATCTGAAATCGTCGGAAAAAGTTTTGTTTTTGCCTGTCGGAAAGATTCGACACCCCCCACCCATTCCACGGGTAAAACATATTTACTTCTCTGGCCTTAAAGCAGACATTACATGCTTTGGATGTGAAGCACCATACATCGGGATATCATGATGGCACTTTTTTAACCCTTTACCTAACATAACGGCCAAAACCGGCCAGCGCTATTCTCAAAAATCGCCAATTATTTTTCATTATTTTTTCATTTTTTGTCTCAAAAACATAGGTTATGACCCCTCGTTGGAACAAGCTCGTCGAGATCGTTTCAACGAGGGGTCATAACCTATGTTTTTGAGACAAAAAATGAAAAAACTTAGTTATTCAAGAATTAATTTTGCAAGTGTCGTCTGCTTTTCGGGTTAGCTAAAAGGTTAATAAATTGCTCCACGGCTTCTGAGATTCAGTGCAGATATATTAGAGGTAGGTCTCATTTTTTGCCAGTGAACAGTAAATAGAAGATATCAAAGAAGTCGTGGTTTCGGATGAAATTTCTAAACCGTGTTCATTGAAGTCGATCTGGGTCGAAGTTTGCCAAGGCTCAGACTGATTTTTTAATGAAAGTTGTTAAAATTTTTCGCATCAAATCGAGTCAAATTTGATATTCTGTTTATCATATAATGTGTAATTAACGTTAATTGACAAACCCAACCAGGAGCGGCGGAAGCTCAATAAAAGTGGAGGGGCACAAATTTACAATGCTACCATGTTTCGCCCGACTTTGAGACAGGTTACCATCGTATATCGGTAAATGTACCACGACTCGCTATAGTCTCTCGTTTAGATGAATATGCATGCTGATGTGTGATGACTGTTCTGTCCGTTTCTTCAACTTCAACATCTTTCAACCTGAATGCTGGCTTTCGGGTTGAAAGATGATTGAAGTAGAAGAAACGGACAGAAGCGACCAAAAGCGGGATTTTTTGGCTAAATATTGTATGGATTTGCAAATAATGTTACAGGAATGCATGTATGTTGACACGTTTGCATGCGCCCATTTTAACTCATTGTGTAACAGCGAAACATATCTGTGGAAAAAAAGTGGAGGGGCATGCGCCCCCTGTGCATTCATGGCTTCGTCGCCTCTGAAACCAACCAGAGCAATTCACAAAACTCGATAACCAAATTTTACTGTTTTTTCCAGTTTTGGCCTCTGGAACCCAAAAGCTATATGTTTTTGTGGTAAAAATGAGAACGTTTCTTTATTCGGGATATAAATGTCGTTTTTTAGCAGTGTTACGTAAACAGTTAATGAAATAAATGACTTTAACCCTTTACCCAACGAACAGCATATCAAAATTTATTACTTTAATTATTATTTTTCTAAAATTGTTCATAAAGTTTTCACAACGCCATATCATGTGACCGCTGATTGGAACGAGTCCAATCAGCGGTCACCTGATATGGTTTTGTTAAAAATTAAAAAAAAATAATAAATTCTCAAATGCTTATATTTTGCAAATTTTGCGGGCGGATGCGGCTGTTTCTTTAGGTGAAGGGTTAAAAACAGCGACTATTAATTAAAATCAACTTTCAAAAGCAACACACTCGCAATATTACGACGTCACGTTGACTTCTCGTCGTCCGAGTGCTAGAATGTTCTATGTCCCATAGGGACATAGAACATTCTAGCACCCAGGCGACGTTCTGTCGCCACGTGTTTCTCAGACATGTCAGTGTCACGGACGATAGTTCCTCAATGGGTTAAAAGATTTTATCGTGATTATGTGATAAAAATAAAAAAGGAATAGTCAGAAAATCCAACATCAATAAATGTTTAGTTAAATAGATACAACTTTGATATTATACATTTTTTATTGTAGGCGGAAGTTCCACACTGTCTCAATTAACACAAAATGGAACAACAGTATCTACCGATGGGCTTGCAGTGAACGTGATGGGTATGTTGTGCCAAACATTTTTTAAAATCTTCTTCTCGTGTAAGATAAGGGGTTAATTTGTTATGTAAAATGTCACTTCACTGCATAGTTCTTTGGACAGAGGGGTATTTTTTCACTATTTGTGGTGGAATTTAGGGTCTGTTGCCTTAGTCCCCGCACGAAGGATACATAGAGAATGAGTCTCGATTTCATGAAATTTGTGTACCCATTCACTAAAATCGATCTGAACCTAGGTTTACCGATTTTAGAGAAAGATGTTCCTACATTTCATGTCAAATCGTGACGAATTTGAGCTTCTCTTTCTCCCATAATGTGTAGTTTTAACATTTAGCTAACGTAACGACTAAAGGTAGCCACGGCTGTTTACAAAACTTCCCATCCACATTTTAGTATTTTTTTTTCAATTTTTGTCTCAAAAACATAGCTTATTACCCCTTACTGGAACAAGGTCATCGAGCTCATTACAATGAGAGGTCATAACCTATGTTTTCTAGACGAAAAATGAAAATATTTCGTTATTCTGGAAATGTTTTCCGAAAATGTCGTCTGCTGTTTGTATTTGGTAAACAGTTAACGAAAAACAGGAGAAGATTAATTCAACTTTACTTCCGCATCCAACGTTAAGACGTCGACGTTGATTTCTAACGTCATACCCGTATTAGACGCTTTGTGAACGATGTCTTCTGAAATGAGCTATTTGATGGTGATTATGTGATAAATACAGATTATCATGATAATGCGCATGTCCTGTGATGTGTATCAGATTCGAGGTGGTGTCCAGAATGGGATTTCAACGAGCAGGCTTTGCCGGCGAGTTGTGATCCCATTTTTGGACACCACCGAGAATCTGATGCAAATCACTGGACATGAACATTATCATGATAATTATTTATCTAACAATTCTGTTACATAAACAGATTAAATCTTAAATTATTAATACAGTTTGGGGATATAATATGTTGGGAGAGATAAAGTAAAAAAAACATATCTTATGGAACTATGTTGTTGTGCACTCTAACAAACAATGGGTAACGCGGTCACCGCAATTTTCAAAGTTGTGTTGTCAAATTATTCACGCTCATTGTCACTTCCTATGATAATCCGCTTGAATTTACGAGTGTACAACATCGGGACATCCACATCCTCTGGAACCGGGTTGTGTAATATTGAATTGTGCAGTTTCTATTTACTGTGTGTGTGTTTGTGTGTGTGTGTGTGTGTGTGGGGGGGGGGGGGGGTAATTGGTTATTAATAGTTCTGTCGCTAACTGTAAGGAATTTTGTTTTGTTTTGTAAGTGATCAGCTAAGTCGATCACTGAAACACACATAGAATGTATTCATGTGCCTGTTATAATAACTCGTCGCGTTACCGGAAACAAGTCGTCTATATGATACGGAATCAGAATAATAATAATAAACAAACAAACAAACTTTCGAACAATGTGTAAAACAAATGAAGAACAAACAATGTTTTCACTTTGGACCTTTGGTGTTAGGTAAGGGGTTGAAAGGAATAAGATATTTCTGTTTCATGTTGCTTTCTAATTGTCCACCCACAAGGTGAGTTTAAAGATACGATAAGCCTCTAATTTAAAAACAATATATAATCTTTCATGTGAAAGAGCATGTGAAAAACATTGTATGCAACGTACAAGACATTAGCAGCAACGAGAAATTACTTAAATTTGTGATTAAAAATTTCTGTGTTCACGAATTTGTCCGAAGTGGTCGAAAGAAAACAATACCTCGTCTTATAATTTCTGTACACGTGGAAATAATTGAATAGCTTCGTTGTATTTCGAACATTTGATCCCCACGAACAATAACTGGGCATTATCAGATCAACAACTTTATATTATTTCAAATGAAGCGCACTTATGCTTCTTGCAAGACACACAGAACAGGGGCCGCGGAACCGGGGGGGGGGGGGGGGGGCGGCTTCTTCCCCCACTTGTTTTGTCGGGCCATGTTTTTTGTATGCATATATTTTAACACAACCAATGACTCAGATGCATGGAAATTGGGGTTTTGGGATCCTGGAATTTAAAATTTTCGTACGGTGGGCCGAACCATGATCGGCCCGTCATACCGACGACCACCCATCGCCCGATCCAGCCCCCCCCCCCCCCCCCCACACACACACACTTTGAAAATCGTTCCGCCGCCCCTGTAAAACGTGTATCGACAACGGCAATCCGAAATAGATTTCATGGACGCTTGCGCTATAAATAGAAAAAAGCGTACCCAAACTTCACCTTTGTCCTTCTTAGAGAGCTGCTTCCAACCAATATGGAAAACGACATTGCACTTTGCGCTGTCCCGGTCATTTCCGTTAATAATCGGGTAACAAGATCGAGGGGAAAAGCGCTGCCAGTGTTTTTCGACAATGAAACATAAGGGTACTTTGTATAACGAAACTTGTGGTTTCGTCATATGGTTAACTTATTTGTTTCTAATTGACAGTTTATTGTTCTTTTAAATAGATTCCTGGTTGATTATGCACGGTTTTAGCCTCTAAAAGAGTTCTGGTTGAGAAGTTATGTAAAGAAGATTCCCCAAATTTTCATTTTTGGAGATTATTCTTCTTCTCGAGTTGTGTGGGGTGGGAAGGGTAAATCCAAGGGGAAGGATATTTAGCCCAGTCACGAAGCTTGACTTGCGTCTGGGTCAAATTCTTTCCCTGGTGAAAGGAGATCAAGTATTTTTTCGGTTTTGCGATGGAAATTGACCATTCTATGTATATTCTGAAAGAGCATCGAAAAGTTCCGTACATACACAGAACGACAAGGTGTATGAATGGGGTAATCGATATGGCTCTAGTGCCAGCGCGCAAGGATCGAACGCGCGTGACGCTCTGTGTTTATTACACGCCTTCACATCTATAAAAACAATTATTAGAAGGACACTCGGCAATTTATTTGACAACTATAAACAAGAATGCATTTTATCGCCAACCAAATTTGCGTGGGGAACCCGTGTTACTACTTCGTCCCCTGAATTCCAAGGTGTTCTATGTGCAGCCTGGCACGTAGAACACATTGGAACTCAGGAGACGATTTGTAGCTATCGCTAGTGGTTCAAATTGTAATTGCGGTGAACGATTTGTAGAAAATTCCAGTTGAATTTCACTTCTATTTAAAAGTAGTCTCTCAACGATTTCTGTTCCGCACATATATGCGAAACTGATTTTGATTTTCCGCATGGTTTAGTGTTGCTGTAGATGGGGATTTCAAAGAACAGACGTGTCATAAATACTACGAAAACGACCGAGAGCTCAGCTATGGGTTAATATATTTAAGTGAGTTGAAACAGTTGACATTGCGTTAACGTCACTTTTAAAATTATTGATTTTGATGAAGCATGCCGCATATGGTGGGAGAAAAATCACTATCGAGTGATGAAAGGGCCGATGGGATATGCCGATGTGTTAATTGAAGCGAACCAGGGCGCCATGGTTTCTTTTTAGAAAATTCAGACGATTATAAAACAGTACAGCGATCATTGAATATTCAAGTATGGTTGGTCATGTGAGGTGGGGGGGGGGGAGTAAGACAGATCTGTCTCACCTAGGTATCTCAGCATAGGGCTGCACGGTATATCGATAAACCGATATATACCGGTATTCAAACCAATATCGATTGAATACCGGTGTAATTACAAAAATATCGGTTTATTGTCACTAGTTATTTAACTACCTTTTAATTTTCAGGATGTCTTGAGTTTTTGAACTGTAGCCCCGAATGAATAATATTATCCCTTTATCCAAGGAATCGTCTGCTTGTGCCCTCGTAATATACAAATTCAGCAGTTGAAAAAATAAATTTCAACAAAACTATATCATGTGACTCCCTCATTGGAACGAGCTCGTTGAGCTCGTTCCAATGAGGGGGGTCACATGATATAGTTTTGTTGAACTCGTTGGGGAAAATCTGATAAACTAATTTTGAAAATAATAAATTTTGATATCGTCTGCGTCGGGTAAAGGTTTTTTGAATCGCATCATCAAGGCATGCTAATTCGTTCCGACTGTGATGCCTCGAGTCTGGATTGTGGTACTTGTGTTCATATATCTGAACAGTTTTCGTTATACCGGTATACCGCCGTATTTTTTTTAATACCGATACCGGTATTCAGTCTTGAATATCGTGCAACTCTATCTCAGCATGCTCATCTTAACACGCAGGTGGCGGGGCGAGAAAAAATACTGATGTTTGTGTTTCTCTCGGTGGTATTTAGAGGTTATTACTTGTTTTTATCATATCGGACGAAATATCCTCCGGAGGTAATTTCATATGAGCCTCTGACCGAAGGTCGAAGGCTGATGAACGGTTACCTTGGGTCATTATCTCGGCTGCTATGAAGCTAATCAAGTAAAAATATCTTTATTAACCCTTTACCTAACATGAAAAGCAGACGACACTTGCAAAAAAAATTCTTGAGTAACTAATTTTTTTCATTTTTTGTCTCAAAAACATAGGTTATGACCCCTCGTTGGAACGAGCTCGTTGAGCTCGTTCCAACGAGTGGTCATAACCTATGTTTTTGAGACAAAAAATGAAAATATTTTGAAAATTAATTGGCGATTTATGAGAATAGCGCTGGCCGGTTTTGGCCGTTACCTTGGGTAAAGGGTTAAACCAAATCGAATAATGAAAAATGTTCTCAGATCTGTTACAGTTTTTTGACAGTGTTATTGTTTCTCATTCTTTTCATTAAGTCCGAAGTTTCCATTTCTATACTGGTTCAGATATTCGAAACTCTCCCCCCCCCCCCCACCCCCCACCACTCCACCGGGGAAGCCGAGATGTTCGGATACCTGAACTATCTAATATCTCACTTCGAGTGCACATCCATTAAATTGTAAACCCTTGTATTTAACGGAATCTTCGCTATGACATAAATGTTTTTGTATTCAACTGGTGATGTTCGAGCCGGAACTTTTTCCTCAGCACTGTTTATACTAGTTCCTTTCCCGTCGAGTCGTTAGTTACGCTTCGAATAGTTTCCAGATTTCGTTATACGATTATCGATCGTCTGTCGCGTAGTGTGAAAATGAAAACGTCCAAAGCAAAATAAAGTCGGATCACAAAAAAATTAGTTAACAAAAAATGACATAATATTAAAAACCAATAATTTCCAACCACAACATTAACCCAGTCACGTGGCCGTCTCATCTGCCGATTCCCATATATCTAAAGTGGTCAACTTTATTTCGGAAAATCTTCGAACATCCTGACATGCTTCGAACTTCTTTAAAAAAGTTTATCTTGGCTGTTTTGCAAATCTGCCCAAATTTGTACTTCTATTTTTACTATGAGCAATAGCCCTAAATGGTGAGGCGTGAATGGACACCAGCGGAAGAGAAACGGTGATACGAATTTCAACAAACACTCCCAAATGGAAAAGATAACGAATGTAATTTGGACAGTTCCCAAAACATGTTTGTTGTGATTTTTACCGACCCATTTGATCAGTGCAGCTTCAAACAAAACAAAATTACCCTCCACCTTTGGGTTTAAACACCGGAATTAAAATTTGTTTATTTAACTGAATTTTAATGCATGGGATGTGTAATAAACACAGAACGCGATGTATGTTTGAATCGGTTGGTGTTTTTCATAACTCGCTGGAATGGCGTAGTCATACGGCTCTCGCGAAATATGACTACCCCATTCCAACTCGTTATGAAAAAACACACACCGATTCAAACACGCATTGCCTGCTGTCTGTATATCCATCTTACGGTCACAGTTGTTGTGCAGAAATATGTGACCTTATACAGCAATAAATAAATAAATAAATAAATAAATAAATAAATAAATAAATAAATAAATAAATAAAGCGACAACAATTTCATTGACAAGGTAAACGCGCCTGTGATGGTTGCACTGCCTAGCAAAAGAAGAATCATGCTCGATAATTTGATAATTGTATTAGCCGAGTTAAACATGTATCAGTCGAGATAGGGATTTACAGTACAGACACCGCGTCTGGTCGTAAACAGTGGTGTTCACGCAGGCGTTTACCAGAAAATAAAAACCATCATCAGCAAAATTTTAATTAATGAAGTAGGTACCCGGTGCTTCATTAATTAAATATTTGATGATTATTCACATAATTAGTGTTTGGAATCCAATATTATTGCGTCCGTGGAAATATTGTTCACCCGGGAAAAGCGACCAGTCCGTGGCGGCCGTATTGTGTCAGCCGCGGTTGACTAATGTATCAAGGACGACAGACATAACGTCGATCGAGTGCTAGAATGTCCTATGTCCCCTATGGGACCTAGGGCATTCTAGCACTCAGGCGACGATAAGGCACCAGGAACAATCTCGGTATCTAATTCATAAAAAGTTTCGTCGTTTCAAAAGCGGACAGAATTGAGATCTAAAATATTTGTCGGCCTTTGTGTCCAAAAAGACTGTAAACCCTCACCTGTTTGGTCATGATTTGCCATTGTGCTGAAATATGTGATCTTAAACACCAATAAGAAAATAAAAAAATAAATAAATAAATAAATAAATAAATAAATAAATAAATAAATAAATAAATAAATACTCTTACCTGTCGAAAAAGAAGTGCGAAAAAAATCCGCAGATCTAGGATATTATTTTTGCTTCTTTTTCTCGGATCAGTCTAGATTTTGCAATATTTTGTTTAGAAATCTCGTCATATTGGTGTAAATATGTCGTGACCATGCCACAACTCTATCGCGTTCCGATCGAGAAAAAAGCTGCTTTTGCGATTACATTAATGTCCACAGAGGAACCATTCTTTTTGCATTGTACATCAAAGGTCTAGGAGAGGAACTCTTGCGAAGCGACAAGGGGTAGCAGTTGGGTGTAGCGGAATGAATGGAAAAGTCTATCGATCTATGATCGTAAGTCGGGACTGGGTTTGTTGTGATTACTGACAGATCTGTTAAGTCCCACCAGCCTGTAGCATTTTTGATGTTTCCTTCTAGACGTTAATCTAACACAGGCTCCAGATTTGGGATCAGTTTTGGTAACCTCACGAACTTGTCGTGCTCAGCAGAACAAGGACCAGTTTCAAGTTATCTGTTATTTATTAACAATATTATTTACAATATTCGCGACTAGCCGTCTTTATCTCTGTCATCAATTTACAAAGTAACAAATGTTCAATTATATTATATCTCACATGACCTTCTAGGCTCCTGATTGGACGAATGCTGCTCCCCTATTTCGTGTAGTTTGCATCCACATAACTGACCAGGAACTATACCCAGGCACTACACGTTTTCTATTTTTAGCACACTACTATATCAGTTTTCTTTTCCTACTGGGCGAATAAAACAAATCAGGCTAAATTTAAATATCGATTCACAGAGGCACAACATCCACAAAACGACCCGGAAAGAAATCATTGTGGAAAAATGTATCGCTTTTCCATTGTTGAAGTCACATTTTCCGAGGCGTTCATTTTATTCCTTGAGAAGATGATCCATATCTCGTTTCGAAGAGAATGATCCATACCTGGGTACAACATTCATGCGAACGCGTCCGGGTATGAAAAATCGTTTGTTTAGCTGCTCATATTATTTCACTATTTAATTGTATGTTTTGGGCAGTAAACGAATAAATAATGGAATTCATTTGAATCTTCGGAGGTTTGTGTCCCCGTACTGACCCATTCGATAATTTATATGTGTGACAAATGTGTGGAAATTATCAAACTGCGTTGTCAAATTTCGAAAATTATAGCTTTCATTCGCGAGTTGCGCGATTCTAGAATACACAATTCCGTTTGGGGGAAATGTTTTGTTTACCCTTGCCGACCGATTCAAAATTTGTCTTCTGCTCATATCAATAAGCCGAGTTTTGGAAAAAGAAAATGTTTTTTGAAAACTAAATGGTATTTTTTTCTAAAAAACGCTGGTTGGTAGGGCTGCTACCTTGGTAATAGATTAACAAATTGGACAGATGTTTTTCTTGATGGGTGTTCGATATAATATAAGGATTAGTGCATGTCTTGTCGTTGACTACGCCCATATAGTGCCCATTGAGGCGGTGCAGTTCCCTCCGATTCGCGGCGAGAACTACACCACCTCACTGAGCACTATATGGACGTAGTCAACTCCAAGCCATGCACTATTCCTTAAAAAGTTCATACCTTACAGTACCAGTGGCGGCATCCACCTTTCTTCTTGTAGGTAGGTTTCTGCTCATCGGGAACCCAGGGACAACTTGTCCAAACATACAGAAATCGGTGCTTATATTTACCAGATTTCTGATGCACGACTTGATTACGTGACTACCAGTCAGCGCAAAAGTTAGGGAAATTCCCTTGACGTGGCGGACGCCATTGTTAGACTCTCGTCCTGCCATGCAGACTGTCGGTCAGTCTGCATGCAGTCTTATGGAGTTGTCACTCCACAAACACATTCCACCGGGGTTCTATTAACCTGTGGAATTGCGTGCTGGATTGTGTAATTCTGCAACTTCAGCATCATGTGATGCCCATGAGTGTTGTGGGAGTATGATCTATGGGTTGCTGACAGATATGGCAGTTCAGATATTATCAATTAGGAGATTTCTACCTGTGATATGATCAATCAATCTCTTATCAGTGTTTTGGCCGAATGCGGGCCAGAGTACTTCTGTACCCTGACTGTTAGTTTGATATAATTTTCATATGTTTCATATGACTCCAACTTTAAGAGAAATTGATAATAAAATGAGTCCCATTTAAGCTATTAGAAAAGGGTTATACTTCTGTACTTCATGGAAGAGGTGTAGCTTTTCTTCCTGAGCTGGATTAACCCTTAAGGGCCAACATCGCAACATTGGGAACTTGAAAATCCCGGGGCTACTTTTTGCAGACGATATGGTGCTAGTGTCAGAAAGCGAACAGAGACTATAGAAAATACTAGGAATTGTTGGGAAATATGGGAACAAATGGAGACTCGAACTAAATGAAAACAGGAGCAAAGTTATACCAGTGGGACGCAATGTGGACCCCACTAGAAGGTGGTGAGTGGGGGAGTTCTGTATTGCGGAAGGTTGCAGCAAACTTTTTAGTGTAGGAGGGACAGGTGACTACGAGTATTTGGGGGTAAATATACACATCACAGGAAGAGGCATCTACCGAAACCACACAAATAACTTGATTCTGAAGGGGAGGCGAATCCTTAACCATATGAAACTCATAGGGAGAAACAGTTTCAATAAGGGTTTCGTGGGGAAAACAATTTGGGAGATGGTGGGTCTGCCAAGTATAACATATGGTACAGAAGTGGTACTCCTAAACCAAACGGCCGTGAAGAGCTTGGAAACCACGCAGAACGATGCAGGCCGAATGATAACTAGGCCGAGTAATGCCGCGGCATCAGAAGCAATTGGGGGGGGGGGGCTGAGGACCAAGGACAGGATAGACTTATTGAAATTCGGTTATCTGAAATATTTGGTAAATCTTCCCGCCAGCCGATGGTGTAAAGTTATGTTCCAGAGTATTTTCAACTTGACTACAAAGACGGGATGGATGGTCCAAGTGAGGAAGCTAATATATATAGAGAACTACTCATTGGAGATCTCGGATCTAGACATAGGGGCAAACCAGGGTAAAAAGAAATGTCAGAGAAAGGGTCATGGAGGATGATAACCTCAATTGGCGAAAAGGAGTCAGATCAAAGAGGTCTCTGGGTGCCCTGCGTGATAAAGAGAAGCCTGGCTTTAAAGAATACCTTGATGGCACCTTCGGAGGTGACTGTTGTTCAAGCGCAGGTAGCGGCCCCTGGAGCTGAGGGGAAAACTTGGGAAAACAGTGAAAAGGAGTGCCAGATGTGTAATTTAGGCGTGATGGATACCCTGGAACACTTTCTACTAGAATGCCCAAAATACCAATCTAAAAGAATAAGATTCACTGGGAGTATAATGGGGAAGTGGGATGGGAGAATGAAGGACATGTGGTTAGTGAGAGACTCAAAGGAGAGGGTTAATATGCTAATCGGTGAGATTGGGAAGAATGGGAAAAGGGATGTTAGCAAGCACTTCGTCTCCGAGTTTCGGGAGGAGAGAACAAGCGTGGGAACAGGGGGGCAGTTGGGAGTACAGGGGTAACGAAGGCCTTTTCACGCGAGAACCGCCCCAAAACATACGTTTGAATGGGTTGTGAATTATCGCACGAGATTGCATTGGCCCAGGATATATCGAGAGCCGAAGGCTCGAGTAATATCCTGGGCGAAAGCAATCGAGTGCGATAATTCTTAACCTATTCAAATGTATGTGCGGTTCTGTATTTATATCACACCTCCCATGTAACAGCCACTGTACACGAAAATTGAAGCACACTTCAACTGGACAATTGTTGCGTTTTCTTCGTTGCCAACGAGACATCACTGTTGGCTGGCCGGGTACCAACCCCAGTTTCCTTTTTAATTTTTACGGCATTCAATTGGTCAAAACCAGTAGATACCGATCAGTGTCACGGTCACGATGATCGAACTTCAAATATTGACTAAACTACGGGGAATAACACAACAAAAAGTTTTTAAATAGCTAATATGTTTAGCACACTCCATCATTATATGACCAGATGTGGAAAGTATATGCCCAGGAACAAGCAGTCAGAATGTTATTTTTCTTTTATATATTTTTGACTCGAATCTGATTGTTTGAAAATCCCGGGTAAACAAATGAAAACGAGGAACTTGGAACTTCCAAGCGAACTCGGCTCCGGTGCATTCCTCCAATAATTGACGTGATGTATTTAGACGGGTTCCTTCTCTGTTTCCGTTGGAAACGAAATCGAACGTTTTTTGTATCACCACGTGTGCGATACAACTTTATTTTTATCGTACAGACAGAAGAACAGTGAAAATCTCTTGTTTTACATTAATGTGTAATAAAAGAGATTAAATGCCAATATGGATGAACTGAGGCAAACTGGAGCTTTAAATATACAAAATTAAGTGGTTGATAGAGTAATTAATTCTTTGGTGTAGTACAATTTGTTTTAATTCAATTAACAACAGTCTAATCTATAACTTATATGCAATTAACGGGTCAGATTTACATGAGTATATGGTGTATGGTTTTGTTTTTTGAGATAATATTCCACTAACGGGGTTATTCAATTAAGAGATATACAATTAAGCGGGTTACCCTGTATAATGAAATTATTTTGAACAGTCATTGGAGCCTGCTTTACCAAGAAAAGGTCCTTTATACCGCGAATGGCGTGCGTATTCAAAGTTAAGCAATCATTTATAGACATTGGGGAGTGTTGCAGATACCTCACGCGTGGAATTTGGATTACGTTTAATGACGTCATGTAAGAACGCATCTGATTGAACGTTACGCGTCTGATTGGCGTTATGACGTGAAGGAAATGCTTCGACACAAAGCATTGTTAAGCAAGAAAGTAAACACACAGCGGGGTGGGATAGGGGTGGGGTGGAATTATTCTTTGAAAATATCAGCTTCGTTGACTTTACCCTTTGCCTAACGTAACGGTCAAAACCGACCAGCGCTATTCACAAAAAATACTATCGAATTTTCATTATTTTTTATCTTTAACGCAAAAACATAGCTTATGACCCCCTCATTGGAACGAGCTCGCTGAGCTCGTTCCAATGAGGGGTCTTAAGCTATGTTTTTGAGATAAAAATGAAAAAAATTAGTTATTCAAGTATTTTATTTGCAAGTGTCGTCTGATTTTCGTGTTAGGTAAAGAGTTAATTCAAGTTTAATCGTGGCATAAAAGCAGAAGACAATTCGGGTAGAGAACATAAAACATGAAACAACGACCCCTGTTGGCGTTTTTCCTGTATTTCACAAGCACCTTTGACGCTCGGAAAATATAGGAAAAACTCCCAGCTCGGGTCGTTGATTCCAGTCCTCCCCGTTCTTCAACCTAGTTGTGTTCAGTATTATGATTTATACTGTCGTGTCTCCCGTTTCCGGTTCTTTTGACTTGACTAAGAATTTTGTGTCTCGTGTCTTTTTCAGCTACATTAATTGGCGGTGGACTCGCTGTGGGTTTTGTCATTGTTATTTTCATTTTAATTTGGCAAAAATGCAGGTGAGTTTATCTTTTTTTGTTTAAGTCGAGCACACATGCAACGTACAATCAAACGCTGATGTATTTCATAGAGTGTGTGAAAATCCAACATTGCTCTATTCTCGACTGGGCAGTAGGCCTAGTATTGATAATAGTACCTGACGTAGGTGGGATTATAGAGGTCGTACCACTTTCTCAGCTAGGGCTGCACGGTATATCGATAAACCGATATATACCGGTATTCAAACCAATATCGATTGAATACCGGTGTAATTACAAAAATATCGATTTATCGTCATTATTTATTTACCCACAATTTAATTTTCAAGATGTCTTGAGTTTTAACTGTAGCCCCGAATGAATAATATTATCCCTTTATCCGAGGAATCGTCTGCTTGTGTCCTTGTAATATACAAATTCAGCAGTTGAAAAAATAAATTTAAAACATTTCAACAAAACTATATCATGTGACCCCTCATTGGAACGAGCTCGTTGAGCTCGTTCCAATGAGGGGTCACATGATATAGTTTTTTTGAAATCTTTGGGGAAAATCTGATAAACTAATTTTGAAAATAATAAATTTTGATATCGTCTGCGTCGGGTAAAGGTTTTTTGAATCGCATCATCAAGGCATGCTAATTCGTTCCGACTGTGATGCCTCGAGTCTCGATTGTGGTACTTTTGTTCAAATATTTGAACAGTTTTCGATTTACCGGTATAACGCGGTATATTATTGAATATCGTGCGGTCCTATTCTCAGCCCCAGATACAATTAACCAGTGAGAAAAGCGATGTAAGTAATTTTTCGAGAAAATTTAACAGTCTGTCTGTCTGTCTGTCTGTCTGTCTGTCTGTCTTGTCTGTCTGTCTGTCTGTCTGTCTGTCTGTCTGTCTGTCTGTCTGTTATCTGTCTGTCTGTCTGTCTGTCTGTCTGTCTGTCTGTCTGTCTCTCTCTCTCTCTCTCTCTCTCTCTACACACAATAAATTCAAAATATCGAAACTTCAAGCATAAAATATAACTCATAATGCAACTAGGAATTTAATCAATTCAGCCTTGTTTGACAAAGCTCAATGAGCTCTGTCAAACAATTGCATTGGCTAAATTCCTAATTGCCTTATGGGAAAAAAATTGTAGGTTGAAATCTCGACATCAGTGCGTTTGTTGATGTAGAAGAGGTTTTTTGTAGAATATTTGGAACTTAAGTAGTTTAATTATAATTTGTAGACTATTAAAATTTTGTGACAGTGGAAAAAGTTTTTGTAAAAAATAAATAAACATTTCTATTTATATTCTGTATGTGGGGATAATATCTGAAACAGACTCTACCGTAATTGGGTATTAACATTTCCTGCTCTCTTCAACACGAAGTTTCACTCAGCCAACTTTTCAAATCTTAACTGATGATAAGAAACTTCAATAGGTTGGGAAGTCACATGAAATACTGAACTTGACTTTATCTCCACGTTGAAGTTACGTGCAGAAATATGTGACCTTGAACACCAAAAAATAAGTAGGTAAATTGTAGATGGATTCCTGAAAAAAATCATGAAATTTAAATCGCATCCCGGATCAAGCTCACAAGCTATCGATAAAATTCTCAGATGTATCGGACGCTTTTATAGCCTGGCACCAATCGGTAGTTCCCAAATAGTCCAGCATCTGTTTTTAGATTCCGTCAGACGGAATATTTCACTTAGCCGGAAAAGCGAAACTGAGCGGTTCGTTTTTCCGACCAGTTGAAGTATACCGTCCGATTGAATCTATACTGACAGAAAAAAGAAACGCAAGTACTGTTTTAGTAATATAATTTTTGTATCCGGAGACCAAATGTAGAATTTGGCATTGCTACCTTAGCGTACTGTCTAAAGAGTCTTTGACTAAAATCTAGTCAACCATGACCACGTGCGACGCTGCATGCTTTCAACAGATATTTTGACAAAGCGTGCATCCCAGGCACTCCCACGTACTATGGGCTTGAAAACCATACCAAATCCGTACCGTCTCGTCGCTCAGCAATTTGGGGTCCATGAGTCAACGATAGCTCGTTTAGTTAGGCGCCTCAGAGCTACAAGAAGATTAACTGACCGTCCCAGGAGCGGACGTCCGCCATGTCAAGCTAGAGGCATACGTCTCTCACACCTCCGTAACCGATTTCAGACGACGACTGAGACGACGAGTCAGGTTGTAGGCACTCATGGTCGCCGAGTGGGTCCAAGAACAGCTAGGAATCGGTTGCGGGAGTTCAATTTAAGGTCACGACGTCCCTGCGTTGGTCCGTAACTGACACCCAAGCGACGTTATCGTCGTCGATTGCAATGACTGCGGGCATATGCACTCAGATCGTTTTCACTTGGCACACTGGAGACATGTGTTCTTCACTGACGAGTCTGGGTTCAAGTTATCCATGCAAACGCCGTCTGTGTTAAGACCACAAAACTCGTCAAAATGTAACCAGTAATGAAGAAATAACATCAAAATCCAAACAATGAAATAATCATCCATAATATATTTGAAATATTAACCACAGAAAAAAACTTATCAATCAAGATTTGATTTGACAGAATTTTTTATCGCATTATCACGACTATTAGACATGTTTGTTTACTAAATATTAGAACGAAGATTTATTTATTTATTTATGGAGGTTCAACGACGCTTTCGACAGCCATGGTCACCTCGTGTCGTAGAACGAAGATTCACCACAACTGTAGTTTTATGATGACGGCGTATAGTTCCACTAATTGTGCTAAAACTGTGGTGTTTCCATGTGAATTAAATACTTGTTGATTGGAATATCTATCACTGGCGCACGATAAAAATGTCTACATGTTGTGAGCAAAAGGGGCATCACATTACATCAACAGTAGCCTGCGCGGAAACCTCTCGATATTTGGGCAGTGTTCAAGCTGTCGTGCGCCAATTTAGCCAATTGTACTAACAAGTTTGATTTGGCACCACTAAATTTTCGTTGGTTAAACCTTTGGCACCAACAAATTTCCTTCCACACGTAAAGGAAAGTCATTGCAGCAGTGAAGAGCGCGGTCGACGACGAAACAAACAAACACAATTATTCCTGTATTGTCAGCTGGCAATGAAGGTAAATAGTAATCATCAGTGAGTTGCAATGAGGCATTGTTTTTTCTTCAATAAAACATTTTAAGTTATCAACTTAACAAAAGGCACTATTCAATTAGAAAAATACTTCATACCGTCGCGAGTGATTCGCGACGGTATTAAGTATTTATCTAATTAAATGCTACCGTTTGTAGATACTTGCGACTCTCTAAACCCAGTGCATCAACCCTTTACCTAACATGAAATGTAGACGACACTTGCAAACAAAATTCTTGAATGATTAATTGTTTTCATTTTTTGTCTCAAAAACATAGGTTCTGACCCCTCATTGGGGCGAGCTCGACGAGCCCGTTCCAAAAAGGGGTCATAACCTATGTTTTTGAGACAAAAAATGAAAAAATTAATGAAAATTAATTGGCGATTTTTGTGAATAGCGTTGACCGGTTTTGGCCGTTACGTTAGGTAAAGGGTTAACAGTAATTAGTCGATTGATCTGTTATTATCGAAGAGAAACACGAGGGTGAACATATCGATACCTTTCCACCTGACCATTAATTGAATCACTGGCAGGGATATAATTTAGATGACCGCCCTTTTCGACTAACGAGGATAGTGTCAAAATTTGAGAGTTCTATCGGATTTTTTTTCAGTGACAACTTGTTCATTCACTCTTAAAATAAATGCCAATTCAATTTTCAAAAATCAATCAATTTATTTTCATCGGACAGCGAAAAAACCTACTTCCTCCCTCCCATTGGCATTTTGGCAGCCAGAAATGCCTTTTGGCATCAAAATACCTAGAATGGCACCACCAGACAGTTTCGGACCAGCTGAACACTTAAACCGAGTAAACAAATAACGCATAAGAACTTCGAATTCCACGCAGAATTTAACTTTAACGATTGACCCATGTTGGAGAAAATTAATTTATTTCTATTTTACGCAACTCGTGTCTGAATTCGCGATGTTGATTAACTGCTCTCTTTATGTTACATTTTAATTTTTTAGGGCTGTAGATGAGGAACCTGATATAGTTTCGAATCAAACAGAACCGACAATGTTATTTAGTGACAACAATAAAGAAACTCGCCGAGCGAGCTGCAAGAAGAGTGCAGAAGAAAGTAATAGTGGGCATCCTCAAATCTATCAGCCCGATTCGAATAGGAACAACAATGTTGACACTTCGAAAGAGTTGACCGGTAATGAGCAGGAAACATCGTTCTCGGTTATGGGTGGGAAACAATCTTCGTCTCTCTTGGATGCAGAGGATCCTCTGTATCAAAACATCGCATTCACTAATGTTTCTCCGGACAACCAGTCTCTCAGTAATGTGTACGACGATACCGAGATCTATGCTAACCAATCATTTGGTACGTTGAGAATTGATGGTGTTTCTGATACTCATGGCACAGATTCGGGGTATTACGCTGGTGAGTTCCCCGAGTACGACATGATCAATGAGGCTGACTATAAGGGCAATGTTGCTGATAAGTACAGAGTTGACATCGAAGATGCACAGCCAATAAACGATTTTGAAATTTACGCCAACATACATATACCCTGTACAAACTGGGATTCGGAAATAGACCAGAATGTTGGTGATATGTAGAAGAAAGAGATTTATATTGTGAAACGATTGCGTTGATCGTATTAACTTACATCTGGACATTCAAACACACTATAAAGATCATATGCCGATGATGTGAACTGAGAAATTGAGGTTTCTAAAAGACAGAGTACGGGTGATTTTTCCTTCCAGAATCACTTTGTATGTCACGGATTGTGGAATAAAAGACTGTACACAATACTGACGTTTTATAAGTGTTTGCAACTTCATCATAGTGTGATGGCTCTGATTTCAACCCCACTGTAAAACAAAGATGTTTATAGGCGGAATCGAGTCCAATGTCCAAAAGGAAACACACAATCACCAAATATAATTCACAGCGCCTAAATTATAATCATTGATTTTATACTTTATATTTATCTTTGTTCTACAGCAAAGCTCATAGGGCATCGCTCTATGTCAAAACTACAAACTGATATTGAAGACTCTTATTTATACTTCACTTCAACACTCGGAACGCTTGCTTCGCGTCCAGCCCTCAAAGCACCAGTCAACTTTATCAAGGAATTCCACGTTTTGGTCTGGAACCAGTCTAACCCCAAATAGTTCATCGCCTGTGTTTAGATTCAATCGTCTGAAATGTTTTAGTTGGTCGGAAAAACGAACCCACGGTTCGTTTTTCCGACCAACTGAAATATTCCATCCGATTGAATCCACAAAATATCGTAAACATTCATTTTGTTAATCAACGCGAGAAAGGTTTCTCAGCCGAGACTAAATTTAACCGAATCTTTAAAAACGTTACCAATACTATCAATTAGGAATGTTTGTTCAATAGATAATTATGAACGAAGACTCACCACAGATGTAGTTTTATAATTACTCCAGTTCCACCAATAGTGTTAGTAACTTGATGTGTTCAAAGCGAATTAAATAGTTACTCATTGGAATATCTTTGGAGCACGAAATAATATATGCATATTTTTTTTTAGTAAAGGGACATAACATTAATTTAATGATAGTCCGCACGCGAACTCCACGAAAGTGCGTAAACCAACAGTTCGCAACAACTCCACGAAAGTGCGTAAACCAACAGTCCAGAATTTGACTGGAGCCTGAGAGCTTGGTCCAGTGTGTGGAGACCTAAACGATTTTACATTATCCATGTATCAATAATAAGAGGATTGATGGCGATGTCCAACATTGTGTGAGGAAAATTAAATCTGAGATGAAGTGATGGGATTTCGTTTATAACTTAACCCTTTACCCAACGAATCGGCCGCATCCGCCCACGTAATATGCAAATTCAGCAATTGAAAAATATTATTTTTCTAAAAATTTCAACAAAACCACATCATGTGATCCCTCTTTGGAACGAGCTCGTTCCAACGAGGGGTCACATGATATGATTTTGTTGAAATTTTTTGAAAAAAATTATATTCAAAATAAAAAATAATAAATTTTGATATCGTCTGCGTTGAGTTAAGGGGTTAAAGAGAGGCATTGACGGAATGGATTACGCCTGAGATCTCAGAGGATGACTGTTTAGAGTTTCTGGGAAAAAATCACAAACCTTTATTTTTTTATTTATTTATTTATTTATTGATGTTTAAGGTCACATATTTATGCACAATGGCTAATCATGACCGTGACAGTTTTACGGATGGAGGAAGCCGGAGTACCCGGAGAGAACCACCGAGCAACGACGAGCAGCTGCCAGCTCCCCAACATCGTAACTCGCGTTAGATTGGTTGGAGACATGCGCACCATCGACGTGCAGTACGCCTTAGTGCGCGGCGTCATCGTGTCCCCACGCGGGCAATGGAGATGAAGTTTCTTGCCCAAGGACACAACGCGGTTGCCGCAGGTGGGATTCGAACCGAGGACCTCTCGGTTTGCAGCCTGCACCTCTACCTACTGAGCCACCGCGCCCCTCACAAACCTTTAAACTAAATGCACCCAGTGGTTTAAAGACTGACAGACTGCAAATGCTTATGTTTTCCCCTAAAAAATCGGATATTTGATAAGGTGAAAACACCCCCATCGTCTTAAGGTAGTAATTCACTCGTCATTTACTGTGAACCCCATACCTTGAGAGAGAGAGAGAGAGAGAGAGAGAGAGAGAGAGAGAGAGAGAGAGAGAGAGAGAGTAGTTTGCTCAGCATCGGCGGATTTGAATCACGCCGATCGTCGGTCTCAAAAAGGACTCCTTTTCCAATTTCCATGAATGAACCCTGGTAAAGTGGTGTCACGTGGGGGTGGGAGGCGGGAGGGGGCTAAAGTCTGATCTTAAAATAGTTCAACCAACCAATTTCATTATAAGAAGAGATTTGAGGGAAAGTTAGATCCCCTTAATTTCCTAAGGCTGTCAGTAAATTTAATGCTAAGGGTGTGGGAATTTCCGAAAAAAATTGAAATTTCGAAATATTAGCGAATTTGTGTTATTGTATCAAACTTGGCTTTATTTTCTACTGATGTGACAGGAGTTTTCTCAACAATTACGTGCTTCTTAATTGGACCTCCCTTGCTCGTCTAATAATTTCAAGGGAGATAATTTTATCGAAAGTCGATTTTCTTGGCGATATTTTGTTCCGCTCTACAGTTTCGCACTATTGCACAGGAGAAAAAAATTAAACATAGGGCGTATGTTGAAACTATGCCATGGGAATTAGAGATATATTTTTAGTATTAGATATATGATTACATAGGCTATTTCGTGGACAAGAGAATTTGTTTTGGTCACAGAGTTGGAGTCTGATGCACAGGGGTAGATTACCAGAGGAATTATCGGAATGAGTGGCTTCGAAAAATTGGCTATTTTTTACCAAGCATGTAACTAAAAAATGAGACGAAAACATATAATTTTTTCACATTTTAGAAACGGGGGGTTATCTGCTCTAGGGTTAGGTCGGTGTGAGTAGTGGGAAAATTCTCTTTTTGAGGCAGATGGGTGGTTGAAAATGACTGGTGTCGGCATTTTTTCATGCAATTTTGTTGGTTGATGTCTTGCATTTGACAATAAATTATTTCACCCACATTCAGATTGTTTATTTCTGCTCAGTCAGATAGTGTTATATGTTTTTTGTGAATTTGGGAAATGTAATACAGTACGTGGAGAGTGTATTATCACTAAATCACCCGCAGAGTGGAGATTCCACCCAAGCAATAATTGCAAATTTGTTGCAAAGCATAACCAGCACAAGCAAAGTTTCAGCCAATGGACCTCCGGGTTTAACCCGGAGGTCCATTGGCTGAAACATTGCTTGTGTTTTTTGTCGATATGTACACAATTTGAAAGTTATAGCTTGGGTGACAACTCCACTCCGCGGGTGATTTAGTTACAATCCACTCTCCACGTACTGTACATGTTATGGGTTAGAAAACTAATTTACAGAATATTTGCATTTGAAGAGAGTGTATGGCATGTCATTTGTGGAAATGCCTGGAAATCTGTGGAGCGGAATCTCAGCCAGGAATGGTGGTGATTTCTTGAACTAGCCTTTAACGGGTGTTTATAAAAAAAAATGTCCAAGTATTCAATAAGCGTCCTCGGAGTGGAACCTCATAAGTTACCATAGCTATTAGCAATAGCCGTTGTAAAAATCAAATGCAAAAAGCAATATATTCCATCAACATTGCTGTTCACTTTTTGTGTTTTGTATGCTATTTGTAAAATCCCATTTATAATCTTTGGTAATACCATTCTCTCTCATCATATCCTGGGCTGCTCTTTGGTGGTACTTTCTGAGAAAATGAAGTAGATGAAATTGGATCAACTTTCTTTATAGCTACCCTACAATAAATGTAAATCGTATGAATTCATAAGAATATCCAAGTTCCCTTCAAATGTAATATTATTAGAGGGTTCTAATGCCTTGAAAGTGGGGTAATGATGGCTCATTGTTTAACCCTTTACCCAACGTAACAACCAAAAACCGGCCAGCGCTATTCTCAAAAATAGTCCGTTAATTTTCATTATTTTTCATTTTTTGTCTCGAAAACATTGGCTATGACCCCTCGTTGGAACGAGCTCGTCGTGCTCGTTCCAATGAGGGGTCATAACCTATGTTTTAGAGACAATAAATGAAACAAAATAGTTGTTCAAGAATTTATTTTTGCAAGTGTCGTCTGCTTTTCATGTTAGGTAAAGGGTCAAAAATTGGACTTAGATCGAAAGATCGACGGTTCGATCCTGACATCGCCATCTGCATTGTGGTTGTCCTTCGGTAAGATACTTCATCTTGCTTGCCTATGTGGGAGCAAGGTTGCGCTGTGTACTCAGGCATAGGGAACCACGGCTGTCCACTTATCTACAATCAACGCTAATCCTGCTCGTGCTTGGTTAGTAAGGTGGAGAGTCCGAGAGAGTTACTCGTCGTTGTCTGGTGATTCTCTTCTGGTTCTCCAGCTTTCTCCACCCGTACAACTGCCCGATACCATATGAGCCAGTCTGGTGAAAGTGTCGTTAAAACCCCAACAAAAAACTAGATCTGCCTTCGGTTATGGAAGTACAGTACCTGAATTAGAGGGAGCTGTTTTTTTTTTTTAAAAAAAACAACATAATTTTATTCCCCAAAATAGAAATAGGGTTTGACGCACAGGCATTGCCTATATCAACGTCTCCCTCATACAATAAATACTTCTGAAGGCAACACGTAATTTCATTAATTTCATTTTATGAAACAATTGATTTTTAATTATGTCTACACGCATTGGCTCCGAACAGAAACAAAACCATTCTTCAATAAACGCTAGCTGATCTTCATTTCGCATGGCAAAAATACATTTTCGAACACTGAAATGCTTATTGACTTAATTGAGTTTTGTCCTCTAAAATACATTAATGAACATGGAAAAATATGCTGATCTCCCTCTCCAGTGCTAAAAAAATAATGCTCGAAACTCAAGTAGATAAAGGGGTGGAAATTTATATTTAAATTTAAAATTACCCAGTTTACCTATTCCGCTGAAGACGGATATATTCTTAGAAAGCTTGAAACGTTTGCAGTTTATTCGAATTATACAATGATAAATCACCGAAAAGAATACTATATGTATCTAATGTAATGTTAAACCTCCCTATTTTATTCTGCAATGCCCGTTTCTGTAGCGGCCAAAGGGGACAATCAAACACAAAGTGTTGTTTGTCCCCTCCGCAATGCCCGTATAGACATCTCGCATCATCAAATATAAATCTTTCGAATTTGTGGATATTCGAATCACTACAGCGTAGTCGCAGGTTAGATATAGAATATACCTATAGTAGCTTGATGTACCAAATGTTCACCACTCGTGGTGAAGTGGTGTTAACCGCGCGCCGAAGGCTCGCGGTTAACACCACTTCACCACGAGTGATGAACATTTGGTACACCAAGCTACTATGGGTATATTTTATTTATACCATGATCGTCAGATTATTAAGAGTCGCTATTATTTTTTCTCGATTTTACTGAGCAGCAGCCGTACATACGTGCGAATTCGTTTTTGTTTACATGAGCAACGGTGGGCGGTACTTCCGCTGTCAGTTTTATCAAGAGAAACAGGGACTTTTTCATTTTCATTTTATTAACGTAATAACATACTATTTCGAGTTATGGATGCTTTATTAACATGAGACAATGCATGTTTGTTAATTTTTGGTGTCTTATGGGGTAAACTCATTTAAAAACGTAATAAATAATTGCCGGTTTCATTTCACTCTTCGCGAGGCGACGTACGATAAATTTAAACAAGTTCACATTCAGCTCGACGTCACCAAAGTTCAACTTGGATGTAATTCCACTGTAGGTGTAAATTTTAACTATTGAAATCCTATTGCTGGTGTGTTCACTACGGTTGGTGTATATAGCTAAGATTTATGTCATGGGCTTCTCATATATACTAGAATAGGTAATCATGGTATAAAATGGTATATTTCAACCAGTACGGTAATACTGTGGAACTGTCTGCTTTCCACGCCATTGTTTATTTCTGAAACTTTCAACGCATTCACTAACAGGAACTTCAGCGTCGAGATCGTTCCACTGTCCCACCGACGACGACAGTAAATATTCCAAGAAAACTGGAGTCCGACAAAAGGGAACATTCAGTTGAGCGGAGTTTCGAAGGTCAGACGTAGACAACAACATCATGGTTCTGGGTACCTGTGATAAATGTGCGGGTCTTATTCCATTTTTTATTTTATATATTTTTGCTAATTTATGTCTTCGCCTCCGTTCTTTCGGGGTCATATAACAGTTTCCTTATTCAATAATTCATGGCTCGTCCCTCGAAGGTGAGGGGTGTGTGGGGGGGGGGGGGGGGCATACAGTTCTTAAGGAGATTTCCTAGCTGTTTTGTTTTCGCACTTGTACAGCTATCCCAGATGACATCCGTGTAGTCATACCTTAGTAATATTGTAACCTACATGTTTCTCCCAGGTACCATTGTCATGGAACGTGAGTCCCAGATGCTTTTGACAAGACGCTTCGGTTAGTGGATTATCATGTAGATAAAGGAGTGGTTTCGAACATGGAGCAGTTTTTCGTGTTATATTTTGCGATACTGTTTTCTCCCGACTAAAAATAACCTACCAGCCTTTCCCAACTACCTATGTGTCTGAGATCAGAATTCAATATCACTGATGCAAGAGAGGGGTCTTCTACAATAAAGGTTAAAATTTATTATCGGCACTCAATCTTATGTGGACTGGATTTCGTCTTCGATATCGTAAATATAAAAGTCGAATAAAAGAGGGTCTAAGACCGATCCTTGAGAAACACCAGTTGGGATAAATTTTCTTTTAGAATTCTTCCGTTGCTTACGACACTCTGACTATGCTAGGTAAGATAATCTTCAAACCAAGATATAAACAGAGGCGGCGGAGCCAGGGGGTTCACGGCGCACGTGCCTCTCCACTTTTTTCCATAGATGTATTTCTTAGTTACACAATGAGTTTAAACGGTCACATGTAAACGTGTCAATATACAGGCATCCTGTAACATTATTTGAAAATCTAGACAATATTTAGAGAAAGAATCCTACTTTCGGTCGTTCGGTCCGTTTCTTCTATTTCAGACATCTTCCAACTCGAAGGCTGGCCTTCGGGTTGGAAGATGGTTGAAGTAGAAGAAACGGACAAGGCAGTCACCACACAGCGACATATTTATCTAAACGAGAGACTATAGCGAGTCATGGTATATTTACCCATATACGATTGCAATCTTTCTCACACTGGGTCGAACCATGGTAGCATTGTAAAGTTGTGCCCCCTCCCCCACACTTTTATCGAGCTTCCGCCGCCCCTGTATATAAACATACCTCTAACTCCTATGGTATTCAGTTTGTGAATGCGTCCTTTGTGCCAGACCTTATCAAATGCTTTACTTTTATCACAGAGAAAACAAACCTCATTTCCTTGTTTTGGTACAGACCTTATCTAATATTGTGACCAATATCTCCTGGGACAAAACCTGATTGCAGATTGGTTAATAAATTAATTTCACTCAAGAAATTGAAAGCATGTTTAAAGATTAGTTTATCAATTATTTGCTCATGCTACTTGCTAACGAAACAAGTCGACAATTTTCCTTTAGATTCATTTACGATTTGGTTGTTTCCACAAAGAAGGAACTTTTCCTTGGACTAACGACATATTGAAAAGTTTTGAAAATGAAAGAGCCAAAGGTGATAAGAAAATTATAAAAAATTCTCTTGTTGATTTGTCCGTAGGTTTTTCAAACGGGGGTTACTCCTTCTGTGTAATTAATTGAATGGAAATCAGAGACGTGGCGACAGGGGTGAGGTGGGGCGTGTCACCCCGCAATCCTGGAAAAAATTTCATATAGTTGGAAATTGGGAGGGCAAGTCATGAGTAGTAAGAAATTCCATCTATCTGGATTTTAGAGCGTCTTTGGTGATGCTGATGTCTCCGTTACCCTTTACTTCCCAAAATTCCAACTCTGTTCCAAATCGGCAAAAATTCCAACTGTTACTATTTACAACTACAGTGTACACATTATCGAGCTTCATTAGCATTCATGATGTCAGTCAATACGAGATGCCTATAGTACGCTATTTATTGTAATAAAAAAAATCCTCGAAATGTACTTCAAGAAAATCACATGTAAAGTCGTTGTCCTGAGTAAATTCCATCATTCACAGTTAAAATATGACGAAACATCGAAAATTGATCATTCCTGCATAAGATTTAATGTTAGAACAGTGTGAATTGCTCAAAGTTCTCAGCTTGAGCATTTGTTTAGCACATTTTCAATTCCCAGAATAATACCAAATAATAATAACCCGATAATTCTATCACAAATGGGTTGGCATTTTGAAAACGTTTCTCGGTAGTGAATTTCCAACTATGGGAAGGGACCCCGGAAACCTCTAGCCACGTCCCTGATGGAAAGTCGCAAAGTTGGTTCAAGAGGGGCACTTTTCTATTTTCAGACCCGCGTTGTGTCCTTGGACAAGGCACTTTATCCCGGTTGCCTACATAGGGGCACGATGACGCCGTGTACTAAGGCATACTGCACGTCGATGGTGCACATGTCTTTAACCGCAGTAACACTGCTTGAGTGGAGCTTGAATAGAGCAAGAAAGCTGAGGAGCTGACAGTTGCTCGTCGATGCTCGGTGGTTCTCTACGGGTACTTCGGCTTCCCCCACCCGTAAAACTGTCACGGTTACGATTAGCCATCGTGCATAAGCATGTGACCTTAAACATGAATAAATAAATAAGTAATTATATTTTCAAAATGGCGAAGTTAACCTTGAGTGAAAAAACAAACTATCCATTTATTACCCCTTAAGTGCATCAATGTGCAATCGGCAATGTTAACACAGTGCAGATAGCTTCGTTATGCACCCATTGGATGATTTGTCATGGTGAACTGTTGGCTTCTGGTACTCATCTTAAACGGCTCAATTTTTAGATCAACACAAATTGGAACTAATCATTGGTATAATAGTCTCTTCAAATGTGAACAAATATGTTATCATTTTCCGGATATTCGTGTACAATTACATAGAGTGTGGGTCTGTGGCTTACTATTAAACATGAATAGATGGAGAGGGAATTGGTGAATATTTCACTAAAAACTTTTCAAAATAAGATTTAACCCTTTACCTAACACGAAAAACGGGAAGCACGGTGGCTCAGTGGTTGGACTTCTATGCTAGAGATCCCGAGTTCGATCCCCGTGCGGGCGATCCGCGTTGTGTCCTTGGGCAAGACACTTTGTTCCGGTTGCCTACATGGGAGCACGATGACGCCGTGTACTAAGGCGTACCGCACATCGATGGTGAACATGTCTTTAACCGCTATAACCCTGCTTGAGCGGAGCTTGAACATAGAATGTTGAGGAGCTGACAATTGCTCGTCGATGCTCAATGGTTCTCTCCGGGTATTTCGGCTTCCTCCACCCGTAAAACTGCCACAGTCACGATTAGCTATTGTGCATAAGTATGTGACCTTAAACACAATAACTAACTAACACGAAAAGCAGACGGCACTTGCAAATAAAATTCTTGAATAACTATTTTTTTTAATTTTTGGCGTCAAAAACATAGCTTTTGACCCCTCATTGGAACGGGCTCACCGAGCTCGTCCAAAGAGGGGTCATAAGCTATGTTTCTGACGCAAAAACTGAAAACAATAATAAAAATTGGATAGAAATTTTTGTGAATAGCGCTGGCCGGTTTTGGACGTTACGCTAATTATTTGAAAGTGCCATGAACCACAGTGGTGTTTCTTTATTTCCCCTTTTTAGAATTTACTAATATTAACACGAGTGGAAATTTTTTCCAAAAGCTGTTTTATGTATTGAAAAACTGAATTTAATTTACGCTAGTTTTATCACCATGTTCCCTTTTGGAAACCCGGGAGGCGAGGCAGTCCTTGTTTACTTTGGTAAACATGCTCCGTTTTACTTGTAAAATAGGATCCGGTAAGCAATGCTTGGGATGTAAGTCCTCTAAAATGTACAATACGAGAATAAACGACTGGCTACACTTGAATTTATATCCATGTTGCGGTCTTGAATAGTTACTGTTCAGAAATATGTGACCTTAAACACAAATAAATAAATAAATAAATAATATAAATAAATAAATAAATAAATAAATAAATAAATAAATAAATAAATAAATAAATATTACTCTGTATTTTATTCCATATTCAAATAATTATATTACAATGCGTTTTTCTACAAATATTCGCAAACGCACACCTTTTATACAGTATTATACTGAACTGAAAAGTGTCTGCGTCATCGATTCACCACAGTCTGGTCAAATCATTTCCTTATCTTGGTTGATTTCCTCGTGAGGACCTCGGGAAACTGACCAGTGCTTGTTCACTACGATAAACGAGTTCTCTTTTACTTGTAAAATAGGACCGGGGACAACCGCTTGTGAAATCCTCTCAAATGGACAACATTTGTATAAACGATTGTCTAAACTTGAATTAATCCCAATGTTGAGGTCATGAGATAGCCGAGGATGCTAAAAGTGACCGTCAACACCAATAAATAAGTAAATGTATAACTTGTCTTCATTGTATGTTACATTGATAGCCCAACACATTTGCTTGCCTGGGGAGACAAAATAACTAGGGGTGACTTGAAGATGTTCCCTCTCAAAAGCTACGCAGTGTAGCCAACTTAATTGGATATATCTTAACTGAATAACACTGTTAATAGAATATGATTTCCAAACACCAAATCACTTACCATACCTTCAATGCAAATTGAACTGTTAATTGCATATATGTTATAACGTAAAGTACTCTCAGTTAAATAAAAATCTTAGTGTAGAAATTGCCCTCACAAGCACCGAATTCCTGTTGTTTATAGACACGTTTTGCCTCGGACAGCCCGTGGGTGTATTTAATCTATTTTATCTTATTTGACAACCCTGGGAAGTGAAACAGTGCCTGTTCACTGCGGTAAACAGGCTCTGTTTTACTGGTAAAATTGGACCCAGTCACCAAGGCTTGTGAGGTGCAAACCCTCTCTAAAATGGGCAGCATGGCTTATTAACGCTCACCCCTGGTCTTGAGTTGATACTCATGTTATGGTCATGATTAGCCATTGTGCCAAAATATGTGACCTTAAACATCAATAAATAAATAAATCTGCTTCATAATCGTACATTCGGACATGACAAATTCAAGACAAGCTTCATAGGCTATTTGAAAGCTTCGCCCGAAATCGTTCTATTTTTCGTGATATACGAAAATATATAGAGGATATCTACGCTGTTTTAGTGAACATCGGGAATTATCTCATTCGTGTGGATCTGAAAGTTTTATTTTTCACGAGCGCTTGCGCGCGTGAAAAATAATACTTTCAGGCCCACACGAATGAGATAATTCCCGATATTCACTAAAACGGGGGCGCGGTGGCGTCGCGGTAACCGGTTCTCGTAAGATCACCGAAGTTAAGCAACGTCGAACGCGGTTAGTAGTTGGATGGGTGACCATTTCAGCGACTGATTCAGGCTCCCGCGTTGTGTCCTTGGGCAAGGCACTTCACCCCGATTGCCTGCATGGGGAGGGGGGGGGGGCACGATGACGCTGTGTACTAAGACGTACTGCACGTCGATGGTGCGCATGTCTTCAACCAATCTAACCCTGTCTGTACCGCGGTGCAGAGTTACGATGTTGGAGAGCTGCCAGCTGCTCGTCGTTGCTCTGTGGTTCTCTCCGGGTACTCCGGCTTCCTCCACCCGTAAAACTGTCACCGACATGATAAGACCCTGGCTGTTAATGTGTCGTTAAACCCTAATAAAAAATATAATAAAAAAATCACTAAAACAACGTAATTTTCTTTTTATTATATGCCACGTGACATTTTACTACGCAATCTTCAGACCAATTCGACTGCAAACAGTTTCAAGACAATAACAAAAAGCTGCTGTTCGATCCCCCAAGGCGACGCTCGAGGCGACATCATGCGCCGAAGCGTAACGTCATTTAGGAAGCTACTGACAAAATTCATCGTATGGACCTGAAAATATTTTTCACTCGAGCATGCGCTCGTGAAAAATAAAACGTTCAAGTTCACACTCATGAGATAATTCCAGATACTGACAAAAATAGAGTAGATTTTCTTTTTTATCATATGCTGCGAGACATTTTATTGCACAATATTCAGCCCAATTCGAAGAGAAATGCGTACGTTTCAAAACAATAACAAAGATCAGCTGATCGTTCCTTCAAGGCGACGTAATGCGTCGTAGCGTGACGCCATTTAGGAAGCTTCTGAGGAATATTTCTCAATATCCATCGAGTCGATAGATATCTAGAAATACCTTTTAGATAATTTGCGATAATTCATAGGCTAGCATATAATAAAAAGGTATTCCTTATAATTTAATTTAATCTTTTTCCCAACGCAGAGGATATCAAAATTGATTATTTTAAATATCATTTTTTTAAATTTTTCAAAAAATGTCAACAAAACCATATCATGTGACCCCTCGTTGGAACGAGCTCGACGAGCTCATTCCAACGAGGGGTCACATGATATGGTTTTGTTGAAGTTGTTTGAAAAATGTTTTTTTTCAACTGCTGAATTTGCATATTACGCGGGCGGATGCGTCCGATTCGTTGGGTAAAGGGCAAATCCTCTACCCACTGATGTCAAAATACCAATTTTTCTTCCTGGAACTTTATTCCCGTAAGGCAACTCCGAATTTAATCAATTCATACTTGTTTGGCAAGAACTACGTTTCTTTTACAACTTTTACCATTTTGGTGATGGAGAAATGAAGGCAGACAACATTGTCTTTCATAATATTATTCCAGCCAATACGTGGCGCTGCAGGAGTTCAGGTTTTGAACCTGTTATTTAAAGTAGGTCCTTCCTTTTATTTAAATTCCTTGGTTATGTAAATAGCTTGTTCCTACACAAGTTAAAAAAAAACATAATGGTTACTGTATCTCCGATTGTACAATGTCGTGGACAAAAATACCTGGGCAGATAAACATCACCTGGGCAGATAAAAACTATATATTGTACGGCTGCCGTGAACTGGTCACTTTCCACGTGTGAGAAATATTCCCACGGGCGCAATATTAGATTCCAAACACAAATAATAGGAATAATTATCAAAAAATGATTAATGAAGCACTGGGTACAACCCGGTGCTTCATAAATTAAAATTTTGCTGATGATGACTTTTATTACCTGGAAGTGAAGCAGTGCTCGTTTACTTGGGTAAGCAAGCTTTGTTTTACTGGTAAAATAAGACCCAATCATCAAAGCTTGAGGTGAAAGTCCTCTAAAATGGGAAACATGGTATAAACGATTTACTAAACTTGACTTTATTTCCATGTTGTGGTCACGTCTTAGCCATTGTGTAGAAGTTTGTGACCTTAAACACCAATAAATAAATAAACTATTCAGTTAACATGACATTACTGCCCACGCGTGAATCATGACCAGTCCACGGCAGTCCTTTGATAGGTGACCGTCTGAACGATAGATTTGGACTCCCGTGTTGTGTCCTTGGACAAGGCACTTAACACCGATTGTCCACATGGGGGCACGATGACGCCGCATGTCTTCAACCAATCTAACCCCGCCTGTGCTGCAGTGCGGAGTTACGATGTTGGGGAGCTGGCAGCAGCTCGTCGTTGCTCGGTGGTTCTCTCTGGGTCCTCCGGCTTCCTCAACCTGTAACACTGCCGCCGACACGATATGATCTTGGATGTTGAAGTGTCGTTAAACCTTACTAAATAAATAAATAAATAGTTCACGGCGACTGTACTCTACATTACTGCTCTCTGTAACAGCAGGCCAGCAAGTGTCGAATGATAATACAGATTTATCCCTTTACCCAACGCAGACGATATCAAAATTTATTATTTTAAATATCATTTTTTTTCAAATTTTTCAAAAAATTTCAACAAAACCATATCATGTGACCCCTCGTTGGAACGAGCTCGACGAATGCTGAATTTGCATATTACGCGGGCGGATGCAGCCAATTCGTTGGGTAAAGGGTTATGAGGTAAACACATTTCACATGTCAGTGCCAGTTTTGGAGGGCCGTACAACGAAGAATAATAACCTTACATATTTTGACGAGGTTGTCTTTTATTACTCCTCGCCAACGTTACCGCAGTTAAACTAGCACCAAACTAGCCCCCCCCCCCCCCCCACCAAACTACCCCCCCCCCCCTCCCACCACCTTATAAACCCAGCAAAGTATTTCTACGGCCGTTATGAGCTAATAGCTGGAAGAAGGAACTGAAGGGTACAACAAAATGTGAAACGTATTTTGTTGATAGCTTTGAGCAGAAATGTCCGCATCGTTATGAAAAGAATTACTTGCACGAAAGAAATATGCCTTTCCTTCTCTGACATATCTATAATTAAAAAAAAATTCTAGTTTCGACACAGTGTGAGGCCTCAACTAGATCCTTTAAATACAAACTCAACTATTGACTAAAACGTGACCAATGTGCAACCTTAAACATAAAACCACTGATTATAATTTTGTGACAACGAATCGTTGCGTCAAAATTATATTCCGTGATTATATGTTTGACGTTGAACATTGGACTCAATTTAATTGCCTGTCTTTGATCGACAGTGGGGCTCCAATTAGAGGCACCACACCGTCGATATGCTATACCGAAAAGAAAAATCACTAATTGTTATCTTTTCGCATCGAGTGCTCATTGACATCGCGTCCGGTCTGTCATCGCCTTAATGACCAGTGGTAACAGACATTAGGAACCTTACACGTCCATTAACATCATTTTATCATATAATATTTTAAAATATTTATTTTTCGAATAGTTGTTATTGAAAACTGTTTATTTTATTGAGGTTACAAATTTTTAAAGTCTTATCGATATCTGTTTCTCATTAAATCATATTATCTGGTTGGAAGATAGAAGCCACTGCCAGGGCTTTCAAAAAATGGGGATACCAGAGAAAAAGCCAATGTTTTCCTTGCTCATGTTTCATATTTACTCAAACGCAACTAATATTTACTCCGATAAATTTGTTTTATTACAGCTTATTGGAGAGTGCCCTCAGGCACTCTCCAATAAGATGTAATAAAACACATTTTGAACAACAAATTCTGACCAGCAAAAATAATCTAGCCCTCAACCAGTTAAAGGAGAGAATTTCCATACATGTATGCGCATTACTTAAAGATTACTCCTCTTCACGCACCTTGTTTTTGTTACAGAAAAGCCTATGACGATACATCAATGGAGAGTTCCATAGGCTTGTAAAATTGTTCCTCAACCGATCATCGCCTGTGCTTTTCTGCAATGCATGTCATGCAAATTGAAAGAGAGACAGATACTTTATTTGCAGCGTCCGCAAATACATGAATGTTTTTTTTTAACAATTATGATATGAAATACATGACGCACTGAGGGGCGATGACATAGCCAAATTGGCTATCTTCCTGCCAGGCCCAAATGATGTATCTACAAATTGATGTATCTGCAAACTCATTTCAAAATAATTATATATTGATTACATTGTTCTTTAAATATATTTCGTTTTATTGCATATGTATATTTTTATCACGTTTATATAATTCATCCTTTACCTAACACAATTAAATGACATTTGCAAAACCAATTTTTGGATAACAAAGACAAAACTTGTCATTCCTCATGTGACCTTAAACACCAAAGAATAAATAAATGAAACAAACACAACATGAAAAAAGTCAACAGTTCAACGTGAAATATACTATTTAATTTTGATTCAACAAATGATTACGTCACAACTCTATCCCGCGACTGCATGTTTCTGCGTCAAAAATTAAAATTAATAATTTTACGTCCAATTTTTTGCGCACTGTGCTCAAAGTAGTTGATATTTGGGCTTCCAGTTTGAGGTGTAAAACCGTATCAAAATTATAAAATTACGTAGAGAGAAGAAAACCTCATTTTATTGCGTGGCGAGCAACGATCGAATCGTGTTCTGTGACAGTCTTTAGAATATGACAGGGGGCTCAGTTGGTAGAGGTGAAGGCTGCAAGCCGAGAGGTCCTCGGTTCGAATCCACCTGCGGCAATCCGCGTTGTGTCCTTGGGCAAGACACTTCACCCCATTGCCCATGTGAGGGCACGGTGGCGTTGTGTACTAAGGCGTACTGCACGTCGATGGTGCACATGTCTTCAACCAATGCTAACCCTGCTTGTGTGTATGTTGGGGAGCTGACAGTTGCTCGCCATTGCTCGGTGGTTCTCTCCGGGTACTCCGGCTTCCTCCACCCGTAAAACTGTCACGGTCATGGTTAGCCATTGTGCAGAAATATGTGACCTAAAACACCAATAAATAAATAAATAATTTAGAATATGACTGGCATAAATATATCCTCAGTACCTCCGTAGTTTAACATCACCTCTGGTTAGCCAGATTGGAAGATCCCCCAACTCCCTCCCTAACTCGCGTTTAGTTGTCCTCTCAAATTCGATTCACCATTCACAAGTCCGGAGTTAACGTTAAAGTAGTAGTACATTTTATTTTGGTGGAGTGCGTCGGGAACGAGTCTTAGCTTTTCCAAATCCAAATCATGCATGTCTCAAACGAAGCTCACCTGACGTCACTGACATGCTCAGATCTTCAAGGCGACAATTTTAAAAACACACAATAACCCTTTACCTTACGAATCGGCCGCATCCACCTGCGTAATTTGCAAATTGGGCAGTTGAAAAATATAAATGTTTCAAAATATTTCAACAAAACCATATGAAGTGACCCACTCATTGGAACGAGCTCATCGAGTCGTTCCAATGAGAGGTCACATGACAGGATTTTGTTGAAATTTTTTTGAAAATTTAAAAAAAATAGTAATTAAAATAAAGAAAATGATATTCTCTACGTTGGGTAAAGGGATAAAAACCTGAGTACCACGCTCTGGACAAACACTCAATAGTTTACTTGTTTTTCCCTTTCAGTTTTTAAATATCCCCTTGGGGGCGCGGTGGCGTTGCGGTAACCGGTTCTCGTCGGACGGTTCTCGTCAAATCACCGAAGTTAAGCAACGTCGAGCCCGGTTAGTCCTTGGATGTGTGACCGTCTGAGCGATCGATTCGGACTCCCGCGTTGTGTCCTTGAGCAAGGCACTTAACCCCGATTGTCCACATGGGGACGCGATGACGCCGTGTGCCAAGGCGTACTGCACGTCGATGGTGCACATGTCTTCAACCAGTCTAACCCTGCCTGTGCTACAGTGCGGAGTTACGATGTTGGGGAGCTGGCAGCTGCTCATTGTTGCTCGGTGGTTCTCTCCGGGTACTCCGGCTTCCTCCACCCGTAAAACTATGACCTTGGCTGTTAAAGTGTCTGTCGTTAAACCTTAATAAATAAATATCCACTTGACGAGTGTAGATTAGCCAGATCAAACATGACGAGATCACGGCACAAGGTCTCACTGATCTGGTGTCGTCAATTCGACGGAATACTACGACCTAGCTAGTGAACTGACTGTTGTGATAATCAGCATTTACACGTATTTTTTATGAAATGTAGATTTCCTGTTTAATCTTTGCTTTTTATGTTCCTGAAGAATTCTGGTATCTTTATATTAATTAGAGCAGTAGATTACTAGGTGTATATGCCCTGAGAGACGATTTGAACGCCACCTTCGGTTTCTGGAGGGTAAGTTGAAACCTGGACGGTAAGGCCAGAAATTAAATTTTTGTGCGGGTGTAGTACGTCTTTCCTATCGCACCACTCCCAAAAAATAATTACTGCCTCATCGTCTTGTAGAGAATGAACAGAATGTTAGACTGCTTGGCGGGAGTTGGGGGTATTCCAAACTAGTCACAGATGGCTATCATTAAAAAAGAATGCTCGTGCTCATATTTTCACGAACACAGAGAGAATATTTCTAGCACCAATGAAGATTCAGGTGAATTGTTGGATACAGATTTCATGCCTCTTACACGAAGACCATCCCCGAATGATACTACGTAATTCAGAGCAAATGGAGTATTTCTCAGTTGCGGATGATATTTGATCCAACTTTTCTGGCGCATATGGTGAAAATGCTGAACGTTCTGCACGACGTATCTCTTGGTAGATGGATTTCATTTCTTTGAAGTTTACAGTGTTTTTAAAAACATTCCGATTTCATCCCTTTCACAATGCTCGGAAGTGGAGACGCATCGACATTGTATCAGGGCCAAGTACTATAAATTTTTACAGTTGTATTTTCTAGAATTGTATTTTCTAGTTACAACTTTAAATAGGTTAATGAACCATAAGAATTGCCGCATTTTTTTAAAATGCTAATGATTCATCTTAGTCCGTTATATTAATAAGTAGAAAATATAATTCTAGAAAATACAGTTATAAACGTTGTATAGTATTTGCCCCAGTGCAGAGAAATATACTCACTCGAATTACTTGCTCGCTGTACGATATTCTTTTTTCTCTGTCCAGCAACACTGGCTTCCGTGAAGACAAGATAAATCAACAGCGCTCTTTTTATAACGTGCAGTCTTCCATTGTGTTCTCCATAAATGCACTGTGAGTGGTGAGGACTTCAATATGCATCTACAGTACGTGGAGAGTGTATATCACTAAATCACCCGCAGAGTGGAGATTCCACCCAAGCAATAATTGCAAAATTTGTTAATTTGTTGCAAAGCATAACCAGCACAAGCAAAGTTTCAACCAATGGACCTCCGGGTTAAACCCGGAGGTCCATTGGCTGAAACATTGCTTGTGTTTTTTGTCGAAATGTACAAAATTTGAAAGTTATGGCTTGGTTGATAACTCCACTCCGCGGGTGATTTAGTTACAATGCACTCTCCACGTACTGTATGGTCATCAAATTCACTTCGATGGAGATGCAGCTATCACAAGAGACTGCGACGAGGTCTAGGTCTCAAAGCTGTGTGACATCCCTGACTTATCTCGTCATGAAAATCTGCTTTCTGTAAAGTTATCTCCCCTAAAATTATTAGTCGAGCGAGGACGGTCCGTTTAAGAAGCAGCTGCCGATAAAATACCTACGTTGCCAAGAGAATATAAAGCAAGAAAGCTTCCTTTTGTTACTTTTAATAAACGAAAGCAAGAGGCCGCTCTCGGAAACTCGGAGTTTTATGGCAAGCTAGTTAGAAGCAACGTAGAAATTGTTCACTTTGGCTCTTTGTTTAGCGAATGTGTTTTTTTTCAGTAATTTGCAAGTTTTTATTCTGCACAGGAATAAAATAGTAACTCTAACCCACTAGACTTTAAGATTAATGGAAATAATATTATTAGTTACACTTGTGTTGTCCAGTGTGTATGGGAATTTACACCGGTTTGGGAACTCATACACCCTGAGGCGAAGCCGAAGGGTGTATGAGTTCAGAGACCGGTGTAAACTCCACACACCCAGGAAAACACAAGGGTAACGGATTTATTTCCAAGAATTTTGGTGTACTTAACCCTTTACCTAACCTGAAAAGCAGACGACACTTGCAAAAATTATTCTTGAATAACTAATTTTTTTCATTTTTTGTCTCAAAAACATAGGTTATGACCCCTCGTTGGAACGAGCTCGATGAGCTCGTTCCAACGAGGGGTCATAACCTATGTTTTTGAGACAAAAAATGAAAAAAATAATGAAAATTAATTGGCGATTTTTGAGAATAGCGCTGGCCGGTTTTGGCCGTTACGTTGGGTAAAGGGTTAATACTTTAACCTACATTGTTGGCAAAAACTGACAGAAGATTTGTACTTTGTAAGTTTCTCAATAAAACCAGACAAATATGGATGTCATTGGAACTGCTGTCATTGAGCCAGTTCCAATGACATCCATATCTGTAATATTTTATTGCACATAAATATTAAATTTCCTGTATTTTTAGCCATATAGCCTGCTATTGTGTATTCTTGTTTTTACATCGTAGTTAACCACAGAGTGAAAAAGCTACTGTGGATAGCAAGTTACACCGTACCTCTCAACCAATCTAAATGCTGTATTTTGTTTCATTTGGAAACAATGTGTATTATGTGTCACGATTCGCACACCGTTGATGTAATGAAGAGAACAAAAAAGTTACAAAACACCAAAAAATAGTGAAAGCATCGTTTTCTTATTTTTAAATGGGGTTAAACAGAGAATAATAGTCAAACATTCAAAGTGTTTGGGAAGAAATATTAAAACAGCTTCTTCTGTATTTTATACTATTCTGCAGGAAAATGTTTGAAGTTTGTGAAAAGATGTCCACATCGACGATGCAGCTTCGCTTACATTTCGAAATTTCATTTTTTGTATGGAATTCTCATACTCATAGTGTTAAATTTACTGACAACTTTCGAAAATTAAGAGTAGCTGATATTCCTGTAAATCTCTTCCAATAATGAAAATTGTCAACCATGCCACCTCATCAATTCATACCGCCAATCAATAATTTTGCCAGTCGGGACATTTTTGTCGGGATTGTAGTTTCGGGTATCGATTCGTTCATGTACCGGTAAATGCTAAAGTTCTTTCTAGTGAGAACAGATTTGATACTCAGATTTATGAAAGTTCCAAGCCATGCACATCAAATACCTAGTCTGACACAGCTTTCGACAATGTCCCGAGTGAAAAAAATAATTACTGATGTTTTTGATTAACTCGAGAGTACTACGCCTTACGTGTTGGGCCTTCCCACGTGATTGCCCCAGGGAGTGGAGCAGTATTTGTTTACTTCAGTTATTAAGCTCTATTTTAACCACTTTCGTGCTGCTGGCAGATATTGCTGCCCAATGGTGGATTTCTCCTGCCACTGAAATAAGTATAATTTGGGCACAATTAATCAATTATTCGCCCTGTAAAGTGATTGGATTTTTTTATCAATAATTTCATTAAATTCAGATGAATTTTTCATCATAGCTAGTCATGGCTGCTTCACAGCAGCCATGCCTAGATTCGAGAAAAATATCTTGAAAATACTTATCGGGTTAAGAGTTAATGGTAAAATATTCAATGTGTAGTCTTATGTGGACAGAACGGGTATAAACGATTAGCTAAACTTGACTTCTTCATACCTATGTTACGGTCATACTGTAGGTGACCTTAAACACCAATAAATAATTAAGTGTTATCCGTCGGCCTTTTATGCCAAAGACCCATTACTCCGAAAGGCTTATATTTCGAGTGTTCTTTTCCCGTGGTAATTTCGGAAAGTGAAGCAGAGCTTGTTTAATCTAGTAAGAAAACTCTGCTTTACTGGTAAAATAAGACTCGGTGACCAATGCCTGTTGTGGAAGCCCTCTGAAATCGACAACATGGGTATAAACGATTGTCTAGACTTGACTTTATTGCGGTCACGATTAGCCATTGTGTGACCTTAAACACCAGTAAATAAATAAATATTTCGAGGATCCGATAGTCCTGTATTCCGATGGCACAAAACTCCGATGATCCAATATTGCAATGGTCCAATTTTCCGAAGGTCCGATATTCCAACAGTCCAACACTCCGAAGGTCGAATACTCCAGAATCCGATACTTTGAAGGTGCAGTACTTCTAAGAGTACTGGACTTTCGGAGTACCGGACCATCGGAGTATTCGTCCCTCAGACTATTGAGCCTTCGGAGTATGGGTCTTCAGATTATTGAACATTCGGAGAAATTGGTCTTTGGACTATTGGGCCATCGGAGATTGGGCCTCCGGACCCCTTTGCCTCTGGTCAAAAGGTATCTCGGTCCGATATTCCGATGACCCAACGCTCCGAAGGTCCAATATTTCAAAAGTCCGATATTCCGAAGGACCGATATTCCGACAGCCCAATACTCCAAATGTCGAATACTGCGAGGGTCGGACACTGTGAAGGTCCAGTACTCCGAAGGGTACTGACTTTCGGAGTACCGGACCTTCGAAGTATTCATCCCTCGGACTTTTGCGCCTTCGGAGTATTAGGTCTCCGGATTATTTAACATTCGGAATATTGGGCCATTGGAGATTGGGCCTCCTGGCCACTGTACCTTTGGTCTACAGGTACCTTGGAGTATAGGACTTTCGGAATATCGGAACTCACGAGTATTGGGCCTTTGGAAATTCAGTACCACGGAGTATTGGCCATTCGGAGTATAGGTACCTGACCATGTGTTAGGCTAGAAAATATTCTGGATGTTATTGTCCTGGTCCCCCAAAGTATCCAAGTCACTTACTACCGTATAGTTGTGCCGCCCCAATATCACATTTATTCTATTGATCGACACCATAGACACAGACGGTCATACAAATTGTGGTCTTTGGTAATTCGTAGTCGGACTGTCGTGGCACAGCATAACCGATTCATCTTACGGCACGTGCTAATTAAATAAACTGAGGAGCAATTCGACTGCCGACATGGTTTCGTTTGTCCTTGGAAACCATTTACTTTCCAAATTCACTCAGTACAACACATTCAGTATTCCCCATATTGTATACAGATATATATAGATTTTTACTAAAATGGACCGAATTTCCCCAGGTTTCCCAAGGTAGCACTTCGTCTCCTGAGTTCCAATGCGTTCTATGTGCCTACTGGCACATAGAACACATTGTAACTCAGTGGACGACTTGGGTCGTAAATAATGCCTTTTTACCAACCATTCATCGGGATTCGTTTGTGTTCTTCATTTGTGGAGAAATAAAACAATAATCGTGTGGGTTTCTTTATTTTTGATGAAATTGATAAAGACATCCAATGACTCTTATAAATGTACATATGAACAATAATTATTCAACATGTATGCATGTATAGTAAATATAACTTTTGAACTTCAAAAATACAATTTGTAAATATTAAAACTCGACTGACTGCAAAAATACCATATATAATAAATTAACATAAACACAAATTATTTCAGCAGTTTTTATGTACCCTAAATCAATGTGAATATGCCAAGCCATATACATCAACATCAAATGTCCAACGACCGATAACACGTCATCGATACTCAAGTACAATTTATTTATTGAGGTTTAACGACACTTTAGACAGCAGGGGTCACCTCGTGTCGGACAGTTATACGGGTGGAGGAAGCTGGAGTACCCGGAGAGAACCCCCGGGTCGTGGAGAGCAACTGTCAGACGCTCCAGCGTTCTAACTCCACACACTTGGGATTAGGGTTAACCCTTTGCCCAACGAATCGCCCGCATCCGCCCGCGTAATATGTAAATTCAGCAGCTGAAAAAATATTAGTTTTCGAAAAATTTCAACAAAACCATATAATGTGATCCCTCTTTGGAACGAGCTCGTCGAGCTCGTTCCAAAGAGGGGGTCACATGATATGGTTTTGTTGAAATGTTTTGAAAAAAATAAAAAAAATGATATTTAAAATAAGAAATTTTGAAATCGTCTGCGTTGGGTAAATGGTTGATTGAAGACAAATGCACCATCGACGTGCAGTACGTCTTACCACACAGCGCAACCGTGCCCCTCCCCCCCCCCCCCCACATGGACAATCGGAATTAAGTGCCTTGTCCAAGGACACAACGCAGTTACCCCTGGCGTGGATCGAACCGTGGACCTTTCGGGTTGAAGTCCGTGCCGTAAACAAAAAGCTTCACAAAAAGCCTCTCTAATTTATTTATTATTTATTTATCTATTGGTGTTTAAGGTCACATACGTCTGCACGATGGCTAATCGTGACCGTGATAGTTTTACGGGTGGAGGAAGCCGGAGTACCCGGAAAGAACCACCGAGCAACGACGAGCAGCTGTCAGCTCTCCAACATCGTAACTCTGAACTCTGCACCGCAGCACAGGCAGGGTTAGATTGGTTGAAGACATGCGCACCATCGACGTGCAGTACGCCTCAGTACACAGCGTCATCGTGCCCCCATGTAGGCAATCGGGGTGAAGTGTCTTGCCCAAGGACACAACGCGGTTGTCGCAGGTGGGATTCGAACCGAGGACCTTTCGGCTTGCAGCCTGCACCTCTACCAACTGAGCCACCGCGCCCCCGCCTCTCTAATAGTTCACTTATTGTGAATCGGGGAGGACAAAGAACTAAACCACTCTGATGTCAGGACAAAATAAATCATGTCTGGGAATGGCAGGAAGACAGCCTTTCTGGCTATGCCATTTCCATGCAGTGCACTTTTTTATTGTTATTTTGTATTTATGTAAACTGTACATCAGTATGCTGCAAAATAAAGTATCATTTCATTTCATTTCATAAGCGCAGAGCCACTGAGCCACGGCGCCCCCACTCAAGTAGAATACAAGGTATGGTGAATGAATTAGTGCTAAATACTCGCGGGGTGTAGGCTACCCCACGCCAAAAAAAAACCGAAAAATAAAAAAATAAAGTTCCATGAAAAAGCAAAGAAGGTTAAGGCAAAGTTTCTGCCAATGGACCCGCGGGTTAAACCCAGAGGTCCATTGGCTGAAAGTATTCCTGTGCGTCTCATGCTCTATTTGGGTGAACCCTACACCCTGATCGTGTTTTAATGATTACACACTCTCCGGGAATTATAACTGATCATTCACCTAATCAGTTCTGCACTTGCCAAAAAATTTCTTAAGTAACTGAAGATTTCCCCGGGATCGAGCCTCAGTCGGGGATAGTTCTCGAGATGTCCGAACAGCTCTGTCAGCATTAATTGTGGGGGTGATTGTGTCACAGCCAACCGTCCTATCGGGCGGGGCGTAAGATGGTTGTCACTTGTGCGCAGTGCGATAAAGGCGGTACAGGCTGAAGATTCCTTCGCAGCATTTGAGAAGAGCGAGACTATGAAATTGCCGCTCTGGAGATCATCACACATACCCGCGCTATTGGGCTAAGGCGAGACGTTAATATAGGTTTCATAACTTGCTCGCCAATCCTTTCAAATATTAAGCTTAATGAAGTTTCACTTTTTGCCTCGAAAACATTGTGTATGGCATCTCATAGGAACAAGCTCAGCAAGTCCGTTCAGACGAGGTGTGCTAACATACGTTCGGGGCCAATAATGAACATGAATGCTGATTTTTGTGAAAATAGCTCTAACCGAAAATAGTCGTTATGTAAGGGAAAGGTTTAAGCATGTCCAGAACAGCTAATTGGTCATGTGGTCTATCCTTGACTTAGGTTGTCATGAAAATCGACTTTGCGTAAAGTTATCACCCTTGATATTAATAGACGAGCGAGGAAGAGCCAATTAAGATGCAAGTAATTGTTGAGAAAACACGTATGATATCATTAGAAAATAAAGCAAAATTTCCTTTTGTGACTTTTAAAAGACGAAAAGCAACAGACAGCTCCCGGAGCTGTCTGTTGTTTTCGTTTATTAAAAGTAACAAAAGGAAACTGGGCTTTTAGGTCAAGCCAATTGGAAGCAACTACTTCACAGATAATCCGTCGTTGAGAATATCTATCAGTATCACACCTATCAACACTAATTCCCCTCTTTGTCTCTTTATTTGACGAATGTATTTTACAGTAATTTGAAAGTTTTTATTCTTCGCGGAACAAAAATTAGCATTTCTTACCCCAGGACATTTATATTATTGGAAGGAACTATATCTGTATTATGTGTAAAGATGCGCACACTGTTGATGTCATGAACAGAAAAAAAGTTACAGAACATCAAAAGATGGTGAACGCGCTGTTTTCTTATTTTTAAACGCGTTTCAACAGAGAAATATATTCAAACATTCAAACTGATTGAGAAAAAATTGTAAAAAGCAAGCTTATATATTTTTATACTACTCTTCATAAAAATGCCGAAGTTTGGGAATATTTATTTATTTATTTATTTATTTATTTATTTATTTATTTATTTATTTATTTATTTATTGGGGTTTAACGAAAATTTCGACAGCCAGGGTCACCTCGTGTCGGACAGTTTAATACGCGTGGAGGGAAGACGGAGTACCCCGAGAGAACCACCGGGCAACGGCGTGCAACTGTTAGACTCCCCAATGTACTAATTCCACACAAACAGAGTTAACATTGGTTGGAGACAAGTGCACCATCGGCGTGCAGTACGTCTTAGTACACAACGCCATCGTTCCCCCAAGTGGGCTATTGGGATTAAGTGTCTTGCCCAAGGAAACAACACGGCTGCCGCAGGTGGAATTCGAGCCGAGGACCTCTCGCCTTGCATCCTGCATCTCTATCTACTGAGCCACCGCGCTCCCCGAAGTTTGTGAAATGATGCGCACATCGTTTCTGCAAATTCGAAAACATTTCGAAATTTCCGTTAATATGTTAAACACTTACACCCTTAGTGTTAAATTTACGGCAGACCTTTAGATCAGTCTAATTTGAGCACAACGGCAAATGTGATTCAGCTGTAGTATTGTGGCCTGCATGGTTGGAGAAAAAGCGCCGGTATTTTCTTCTTCTTGGTCTGCTTCAGGTATCAGGTCCCCCTCTTAAAATTATAGTTTACAACCCCTTGTTATAGGTCTTCACCATTATCACGGGTTCCCACCACCCCTTGACGTAAGGTTACTCGAGAAGGCTTCTCAGTTTCCCAGTGTCGAGCCAAGGTCATATCTGAATGTAAATTACGCATGCCGTTTAATAGGAAATGCCACAAACATGAATATAATAGATCTCCAGCTTTAAGTGCATGATCATATAGAATTTGCCAAAGAAAAGCAATCGGCGTCGACAGTGTTGTATACGACACTGTCGACACCGATTGCTTTTCTATGGCGAACTCAGTGGATTTTTTTAAAAATTATTTATCTGTTGCATTGTTTCATTCGAAGGTAAGCCCTGAGCTATATTGCAAGCTTTCAGCGGAACCTGGCCAAACTATATATATTTCTGAAACATTGCAAAACTTTGGAAAAAGTTTCAAACTCCGCATAATTTGGGCGCAATTATCTTATTTGGGCACAGTGTTTACCGTCGTTATTTGGGAAGAATTTGAAGGCCTAATTTACAGTCAGGTTTTGGAAACTAAGAGGAGCTAACTTTCTCGTAAATCTCTTCCAATGACGAAAGTTGCCAGTCATGTCAATATAAAAACACCGAATACCAAAGAATAAAGAAAAAATATTACCTTTCTTTCCATTTTTTTTTTAAAATACACAGTCACAGCTCGCGAGTGCTTATCTGATGAACATACATGCATGTAACAAAGCGAGAAAGCTTATTTAGCATTTGGAACCCGACACGTCGCCTTTATTTCTAACGATCAGAGGTCTCACCTTGAAAGTATTACTTGACTGGCCAGTGAATCTGTAGAGTAAATTGACATTTCCTTCCAAGAGCCACTCGGCTACTGGAATGTCGGTTGCCCTCCTCCACATTACTATAGGGGGGGGGGGGGGGGTCTGCTTATATTATTTGTAAGCAAGCTTTTTTGTTATTTTTCGGTGTTTATACGTACTCACAAATGAGTTGATACTATTTGTTTGTTTATTTGGGTTTAACTATACTTTCAACAACCAGGGTCACATCGTGTCGGAGCAGTGAGTTTTAACACAACTGTTATTCTGGTGAATGGGGAGCACAATGACTCAAAGGTCAGAGTACTGGACTTTAAAGCGAAAGGTCAGGGGTTCGATCCTGACCAGCGATAACTGCGTTGTGCTCTTGGACAAGACACTTAATCCCGGGATCCGGCGGTGCTGTGCACTAAGGCGTACTGCACGTCGCTGATGCACTTGACTTCGATCGCCGCTAAAGGCCAATCTACACGATACAACTTTTATTCAAAAACTCCATCCAACATTTGTATGATGATGTTCAAGGGGAAACATTTTATCGTGTATACTGGAATTTGAACATCTGCGAATAGGCGTGAACAGGTTGCAGCACCTTAATTTGAACAACGTTTGACGATGTTTTACGCCTTTAACCATATCAGATTACAGCCCTGGGTCACATGGTATATGGTAGATCAAAAAATCCATAAAACATTCATAAACAATATTGAACAAAGTACTATGGTGTAAACAGGGACATCTGGTGACCGTGAACAAGCGCAATCATCGTCATACAAATATAGGATGGAGTGTTTGAACAAAAGTTGTATCGTGTAAATTGGCCTTGAAGGCCAATTTACACGATGTAGCTTTTGTTCAAAAACTCCATCCAACATTAAAACATAAAACATCGTCAAACATTGTTCAAATTAATGTGCATGCTCGAACATCGTCCAAAATGTTCGCGCTTGTTCGCAGATGTTCAGATTCCAATATACACTATAAAACATTTTCTCTTGAAGATAATCATACAAATGTTGCATGGAGTTTTTGAACAAAAGTTGTATCGTGTAAATTGGCCTTAACTCTGATTGTGCAAAATTAGTACTTTGGAGAGTCTGACAGTGGTTCGCTGCTGCCCGGTGATTCTCTCCGGCTTTCCCCATCCGTAGAATTGTCCGACATTATGTAACCCTAGCAGTTGAAAGTGTCGTTAAACTCCAATAACAGACAAACAATACTGGTGAAAAAAATTTATAACCTAGTCCAGACAACTCCCCGACCATTCAGCATCATGGCCTTTACTATGTCGTAATAGAAGGATAACACAAACACTCACCGATCCTCAAATGAATGGGTGTGTAATGGTGTGTTTTTCATTGATATCTCAACCAGCGATCCATAACAATATGCACACCGGTATAGACATATTACAGTTTCAATCCACATTTTAACCAATACAGTCTTGTTTAACAGAGCTCATTGAGCTCTGTTAAACAAGACGGAAGTGGTTGAATTCCTACTTTTATGTTACGGGTAAAATTACTGGGTGAATTTTTTTTTTTTTTTTTACATCAGTGTGCAGAGTTAGTTCGAATTGACCCCGAGTAAAGCCAGTTCAGACTTGAACAAAACACTCACCCAAGGGCAATGATGCCGTGAACCAAGCACAATTATGGCACCCAAACCTTCAGTTAGTGTAAGGCGGTGTCAAGCCATGCCTGGACTCGTGAGAAGTTTGACATTTACTTGCCGTCACTGTTCGTTTCTCTTATTCATGTATCCCGACGTTCTCACCTCTTGAGAATGACCGGCAAGTGATGGCCCGGGGATTTGAAACTTTCGTTGAAATCAAATGGACAAAAAGGTCTTCTAAATGATGACCGAAATAAATAGGACGGTATTACAAATTCCACTGCATTTTTGAATTACGCGATTTCCCCTGTGTTGGCAACAGTTCTGTCTCAGCAGAGCTCATAAGTAGTTTTTGTCTTTGCTAACATATTTGAATATATCCACCACAAAGGATAAAGTAAAGCCATTTTCTCGATTGTTACACCATTTTAATACATAATAAAAATAAGTTTCACGCTGGCGGAATCAAAGTGGGACAAACCATTCATGAGATAAAAATAAAGGTTTATCTCTGTTGCCTGCAAATGAGGCGTGACAGAAAACACCACACCTCACAACTAACAGGGAATACCTCACGCGCTAATCTCACGGTCTCTTTCTGGACCCGTTCACTAATGGACAATGTACGATACACAGTGTATTCGGACAGATAATGATCGAGGACAAAGCCCCAGACCATCAACTAGCCGATCATCCCAGGTCGAGTGTATTATCTGTCTTAAAACCCACTTTACATTAAAATCTTGTTTAACCCTTTACCTAACACGAAAAGCAGACGACACTTGCAAAAAAAAATTCTTGAATAACTAATTTTTTTTCATTTTTTGTCTCAAAAATATAGGTTATGACCCTTCATTGGGACCAGCTCGACGAGCTCGTTCCAACGAAGGGGTAATAACCTATGTTTTTGAGACAAAAAATGAAAAAAATAATGAAAATTAATTGTCGATTTTTGAGAAAAGCGCTGGAGGATTTTGGCCGTTACGTTGGGTAAAGGGTGAAATGCTAAAAGGGGCCGCGGGGGCGTTGCGGTAACCGGTTCTCGTCAGATCACGGAAGTTAAGCAACGTCGAGCCCGGTTAGTCCTCGGATGGGTGACGTCTGAGCGATCGCTTTGGACTCCCGCGTTGTGTCCTTGGGCAAGGCACTTAACCCCGCTTGTCCACGTGGGGGCACGATGACTCCGTGTACTGAGGCGAACTGGACGTCTATGGTGCGCATGTCTTCAACCAATCTAACCCTGCCTGTGCTGCGGTGCAGAGTTACGATGTTGGGGAGCTGGCAGCTGCTCGTCGTTGCTCGGGGTTCTCTCCAGGTGCTCCGGCTTCATCCACCAATAAACCTGTCAGGGTCATGATTAGCCATTGCGCATACATAGGTGACCATAAACACCAGTAAATGAATAAATAAATGAAATGCTAAAAAATGAAATAATTTTATCATTTTCTGGACAATGAAAATTTGAACAGTTGTGGATCAGTGAGTTATCGTTCGGGATAACTCATCGACGACAATAGCACGATGTGCACGGATGGTTAGGTACAAACGCCGGTAAAAACTTAGTCAAATCAAGTTCAAGGTTTGCAGTGAATCAATAATTGTACATTGTTTAAAAGAATTCCCGGTAATTCAGACAGGAATGCCCTGTCATTATTAAACAATAATGGACACAAATTGTTCGTGGCGGTTGATCTCAAAGGGAGTTGTTGTCAGAGGGTTTTTTAACAAACGAGGACGACCTTGGTGCATTGCAGTTTTTATTTCCAGGACAGATAATGAACAGTTAGAGAATTTCTGTTCAGCTCCCATATGAGAATAAGGTTTAATGGATATTATAAATACAAGTAAACCAGATAGTTTTTCAAGGTGATACGGAAATCTTGATGATTAGAACATCAACTGCCAAATATCCTAACACAAATGCCCAGGTGTAACAACATGAAAAACTACTGAAGTGCGCGCATCTGACAAATATCGACCAGAACCAATCCAAAGCCTAATACGTACCAGGCGATAAAGGCGGACTCTTTTTTTATAAAGACAATATTTTTTTAGAGCCACAGCTGGATAGAAATTTGACCAAGTCAAAATCCCTCTCGGATTTATAAAGGGCACTGAATAATATATGACCTGAAGCTCTCTGTAGCATCCGTGTCGAATACTGCACTGGCGTAAATATTGATTCGCAGCTCACTGTAGCTTTAGTGTTAATGCAGAACTCGTTTATTCGACCTATACAAACGGATTTCCTTAACCTGTGAGGGGCCCCAATCGTTTGGATTGTTGCAAGATGAAGAGAAATTCAGTAAGTACCTCTTCTTCATTTAGCACTTTTGCCTTGCACAACTCACCTGTGGCATAATGGAACGAGGTGTTATAAATTGATTCTTAACCCTTTGAACACCAGAGGCCTTTTACCGTCCCAGGGACATGGCACGTCATACTTTCATTAAGTAGGATGCCTGCTAAGTTAAGGGCCTATATAAGTAATGGAATTTTGTTTATTTTGAAATTCTCACCTCTCATATTCCTTAAATTCAGATTAAATATACACAAATTATACATCAAAATGAAGGTTGAGATGTATAGAACACGAAACACATATGTAATCAACTCATAGAGTCGACTGTAGGCACCACTGGTTCCTGGAAGTCTGCTGCCGTATTCGCACCAGAACTGATGATAAAATAATATTTCATCAGAACAACTTGTGGCCAAATGTGCTTCATATATCCAAGAACAAAGCTAGGCATTCAAAACACTTTCGAATACAGCGAGAGGACTGCATTTTGGAAAAGGACAACACTGTCTGCATTTTTTTATTGAAGATGGTTTCCATGTTCGACAGACATGCGCAAATCACTCGATATCACGAATTTCAATCGAAAAACAAAATCGTAATTCTAAGAAATTTCAACAGGTATCATGATACCTTGCATTGAATATGGCAACTGTGCAGTCTCTATCTAATAACAGTATACTGTATGAAGGCGATCTTTTTCATTATTTGATTTTAGACGGCATTGTTTTTACATGCTTTTTCTGTCCAATGACGTCGACCGGAAATCGAAAGTATACTCAAACATAAACAAAAGCAAAGGCTTTGGAATTTTCTCCAATGCAGCTCTGTCGCCGTGTTTTGAAGAATTTTTATCCCCTAGTTTTGTTCTTGGACATGTAAAGCACATTTGGCCACAAGTTGTTTTCGTGAAATATTATTAAATTATTAGTTCTGGTGCGAATACGGCAGCAGACATCCAGGAACCAGTGGTGCCTGCAGTCGACTCTATGAGTTGATTACACGTGTGTTTCGTGTTCTATACATCCCAATCTTCATTTTGATGTATATTTTGTGTATATTTAATTTGAATTGAAGGAATATGAGAGGTGAGAATTTTCAAAATAAACAAAATTTCATTACTTATATAGGCCCTTAAGGGTGGGGTAGACCAATCCATATTTTCAACGTGCAGCCCGAAGGCTGCACGTTGAAAATATTGATTACTCTACCCCCCCCCCCCCCCCCCAAATAATGAATACGAACTCTTCTCATTGCAGCATATGAACTGACATGGAAGATAACACCTGAGTTCAAAGGGTTAAAGAAAAGATCACTCAAGAAGGCTGCATGTTGAAAATTTAGATTTATCTTTCCTAAAAAATTGTAACAGTTTTTAGATTTTTGATGACATCGAAAAGAACCTTGTCACCTATTTTGAAGCTAAATTTACTTTTACGTATTCAGCAAATTAGTGTTCACAATGCATTTTCATGTTATATTACACAATTAAAATACAACTCTGAAAACAACCTTTGTTGACCCGACTTTCCACAACTGTACACACTTTTAAAAGTTCACCCTCTGTTTTCAGGAAAGATAAATAAGTGTGAATTTGTGTGGTAGACCAATCAATATTTTAACACTTTACCCAACGTGACGGCCAAAACCGGCCAGCGCTATTCACAAAAATCGCCAATTAATTTTCATTATTTTTTTCACTTTTTGTCTCAAAAACATAGGTTATGACCCCTCTTTGGAACGGGCACGTCTTGCTCGTTCCCAAGAGGGGTCATAACCTATGTTTTTGAGATAAAAAATTAGTTATTCAAGAATTTTTTTGGTAAGTGTCGTCTGCTTTTCATGTTAGGTAAAGGGTTAACCTTCAACCCCAAGGCTGGCACAACGGTGGCTCAGTGGTTACGGCATTGAACTCCAAACCGAAAGGTCAGTGGTTTGACCCCCGCCTGGCTTAACTGCGTTATATCCCCCAACAAGGTACTTAATCCCGATTGCCCACGGGATGGGGGGGGGGGGGGGCGAATTGCACGTCGATGGAGCTTTTGCCTTCAATTATTGCTAACCCTGCTTGTGTGGAGTTAAGGAGTCTGACAGTTGCTCACCACTGTTCGGTGGTTCTCTCCGAGTACTCAGACTTCCTTCACCCGTATAGATGTCCGACACGATGTGACTCTGCCTGTCGAATGTGTCTTTAACCCCCCCCCCCCCCCTAACAAATCCAAAGCTGCACGTTGAAGATATGAATTGATCTACCCTCAAATAACGAACCTGGATTCTCCCAGTTGATGCCATTCAGGATTTGGACGATGCCACCAGAGTGCAGGTGTTCAATTGTTTTATCTGTGGTTACGCTCGTATTTTCCGATACAGTTATTGTTGTTGCACCCTTTTGTCCTAAGTAATTGGTTATTTATATATTTATTTATTGGTGTTTAAGGTCACATATTTATGCACAATGGCTAATCATGACCGTGACAGTTTTACGGGTGGAGGAAGCCGGAGTACCCGGAGAGAACCACCGAGCAACGGCGAGCAACTGTCAGTTCCCCAACATACTAACTCCACACAAGCAGGGTTAGCATTGGTTGAAGACAAGTGCACCTTCGACTTGCAGTACGCCTTAGTACACAACGCCACCGTGCTCCCACGCGGGCAATTGAGATGAAGTGTCTTGCCCAAGGACCCAACGCGGTTGCCGCAGGAGAGATTCGAACCGAGGACCTATCAGCTTGCAGCCTGTACCTACTGAGCCACTGTGCTCCCAAGTAAATGGTTGAATGATGTATATCGGAAAGGCTCTGTCATGGAACCTGCAAACTTAAAAAAAAATAAATACGTTTTACGTCAAACGGGTTCGACATTTCTTCTGCAATAGTTGGGGTATTGTTGCTCATTGAAGAGATGCCCCACCCAGGGACAGAAGAGTGAATGCCTTTTAGAAGCTGTGGAAAGTTAATGGTGCTTGTTGGCATAACGACACTCTTAATCTCCATGGGAACCACGGGACGTGGAGCAGTGCGTCCTTACAGGAGTATACAAGTTTGTTTCACTGGTAAAATGGGCCCCGATAACGAGTGCCTGGGGTCGAAGTATTCTAACTGATCTGAAATATAAACGATTAACCTTTTACCCAACGTAACGGACAAAATCGGCCAGCGCTATTCACAAAAATTGCCAATTAATTTTCATTATTTTCATCATTTTTGTTTGTCTCAAAAACATAGGTTATGACCCCTCTTTCGAACGAGCTCGTCGAGCTCGTTCCAAAGAGGGGTCATAACCTATGTTTTTGAGACAGAAAATGAAAAATATTACTTATTCAAGAATTTTGTTTGCAAGTGTCGTCTGCTTTTCATGTAGGGTAAAAGATTAACAAAAGTTGATTTTATAGTTTGTTGTAGTGTCACGATATGGCCACAGGCGATGGAAATGACCTTCTTTAAGCGTCAATAAATAAGAAAGAAAGAAATATTGTCCGTTTTGGATACAAGTTTCATCCACCAAAACAATTTTCTAAATAAAAGTAGTTTAAGTAAGAAATATCAAATATGAACAAAAAATTCGCTTTTGAATCACAAGATCAGCTCGTCACCTGAGCGCATCAAGGCGCCATTTATGCACTTTATGCACTTTATGCACTTAAGAGATAAACAATTTCTTGTGTTGATAGGATTATTGACAGTGGATGGTAATGTTAATGCAGCGAGATATAAGGTACTACTATATACTTGATGTGAAATTTAGCTTGAAAATAGGTGACATCTTATTTTCGATGCTATCAAAATTCCAAAAAATGTTATCATTTTTCATTTAATTTAGTTTAAAGTTGCGAAGAATTGTACATAAATGTGGATGGACAACAAAAAAAGTCGCAAATAATTATTTTGTTTTGGATTTTTGACATCGAAAATAAACTCACTTAATTTCAAGCTAACTTTCCATTACAAATACAGTACCTTAAAATGCGTACTTGTTGAGTCTTGTCATATTCATACCCCCCGCCCCACCACCCCACCCCACCCACCCTCCCACCCCACTGGTACTGTATTATCTATGACTTCGGATGTCCCATAACTCTTTTACCTAAAACATCAGCTTTAATTGCTTGTCTGTTGGGGTTTACCGAAACTTTCAACAGCCAGAGTCACATTGAGTCGGACGTTTGTTTTCGGATAGATAAATCCGGAGTACCCAGAGAGTACCACTGAGCAACGGCGAGACACTGCCAGACTCTCCAACTTACTAACTGGCACAAGTAGAGATAGCAGCGATTGAAGGCAAGTGCCTCATCGACGTGCAGTGCGCCTTAGTATCCAGCTCCACCGTGCCGCCATATCTTGGAAATACCAGCCGAAAGAAATCTATTGGGATGGCCTTGTTCACATACCTTGTTACTCGGCAACGATAACACTGTCCCAAACGTGGTTTGTTGGAATGCTCTCTTGGAGAGCATTAGGGGGCGCGGTGGCTCAGTAGGTAGAGGTGCGGGCTGCAAGCCGAGAGGTCCTCGGTTCGAATACCACCTGCGGCCACCGCGTTGTGTCCTTGGGCAAGACACTTCACGCCCATTGCCCACGAGGGGGCACGGTGGCGTTGTGTACTAGGGCGTACTGCCCGTCGATGGTGCACCTGTCTTCAACCAATGCTAACCCTGCTTGTGTGGAGTTGGTATGTTGGGGAGCTGACAGTTGCTCGCCGTTGCTAGGTGGTTCTCTCCGGGTACTCCGGCTTCCTCCACCCGTAAAACTGTCATGGTCATGATTAGCCATTGTGCAGAAATATGTGACCTTAAACACCAAAAAATAAATAAATAAATTGGAGAGCGTTAGAAGAAACCCAAACCATGGTGCGGATGTAAGTAATGAAGAAAAGGGATCAACATGCAACTACAGACAAGCCCAACGCAAATGCCTATCTCGTAATTGAATAATCCTGTAAACTGAATATTACTTTCAAACACCAAACTATTTACCACACCTTCAATAGAAATTTGACTTGTTAATCACAAGTCCGTTGAGTAAATTCCTGGTAATTAAATAAAAAATCTTGCAATCTATCGAAAAATAACTGTGACAACCACTGAACTCCCTATGTTTGTAGGCCTGTTTGGCCCAAATACTTCCAATATCCAATATTGATATAGATACAGTACAGCCGCAGTGGACTGTTCCATGGGTGACCAATATTGCCACGGACGCAATAATCTTTGATTCCAAAGACTAATTATAGCAATAATCATCAAAATATTAATCAATGAAGCACCGGGTACAACCCGTTGCTTCATTAATTATAATTTTGCTGATGATGATTTTTATGACCACTGAACTCCCTATGTTTGTATGCCTGTTTGGACCAAGTACTTCCGATATCCAATATGGATACAGATACAGTCCAGCCGCCCTACACTGTTCACTTTTCACGGGTGGCCAATATTGCCACGGCCGCAATAATATTTCATTCCAAACACTAATTATAGGTACAACCCAGTGCTTCATTAATTATAATTTTTCTGATTATAATTTTTATGACCTGGTAAATACGCGTGGACATTACTGCCCACTCTTGGATTACGGCCAGCCTACGGCGACTGTTCTGTATTTAATATATTATATCATTGAGCTCTGTCAAACAAGATTTAATCCAAAAGTGCTCAGTTTATCACAAGAATAAAGGAAACTGGATAAATTCATGAAATTGAATACTCCCACAAATTGAAAAATTCCACTGGCAATGTGCCTCTACAATTAACTGGATTCCATTACATAACAACCGATAAGGTAAGAAAAATATATTTTGTCTCGGTGCGATAACTGAGTCAATGCTGAGACTACAAACAACACTTTTTGTTTTAATTCTCTACACACAAACTGTTATTGCGGCTCGGAGCCAGTGGCGGCGCCAGAGTTACAAAAGTGAGGGTGGGGTGGGTTTCGGGGGGGTCCTCTCCCTAAGTTGAGAAAAGTTTTAACAGCAACTTTAACGATAACAAATTTAGTGAATAAACCTCTCGGGCACCCCACGACGTCACTGGACGACACAAAATCAATAACTTAGATGAAGATCGAGGTTATTCCACCTCAGTTCAAATCATGAACTTATATGTGGGTTGTGAGTATACAGTACGTGGAGAGTGTATTATCACTAAATCACCCGCAGAGTGGAGATTCCACCCAAGCAATAATTGAAGATTTGTTGCAAAGCATAACCAGCACCAGCAAAGTTTCAGCCAATGGACCTTCGGGTTAAACCCGGAGGTCCATTGGCTGAAACATTGCTTGTGTTTTTTTGTCGATATGTACAAAATTTGAAAGTTATAGCTTGGGTGATAACTCCACTCCGCGGGTGATTTAGTTACAATACACTCTCCACGTACTGTACATTCATAGAATGGTCACTGGCCTCGAAAAATACGATTTTCTGGGCAATATGCACTTTGAATCTCCTTTCATTGTTATCTTCTTTTCAAATATTTGGTGACGTCAGATAGTAACATGGGCACATAGAAAAAACTAAGTGCGCCCTCGTCCAAGCAGAGGGTGAGGATTTGGGTCTAATTGGAACATAGGTCATTATCCCTCTTTGAAACGACCTCGACTAGCTGGTTCCAAAGAGGGCCATGGGGATGTGTTTTTAAACCAAAGGATGAACTTTTCAGTTATTCAGGAAACAAATTTGCTATAGTACCGTGTCTAGTCATATAGGGAATGGGGTGGGTCAGTGGTTAGAGTATCGATTTTTAAACTGAGGGGTCCGAGGTTTGATCTTGAACAGGGACGACTGCGTTGTGTCATTGGGGAAGGCACTTAGTCCCGATTGTCCACAAGGGGGGGGGGGGGGGGGGGGGCACGGTGGTGCTGTGTACTAAGGTGTACTGCGCGTCAATGGTGTACTTGCCTTCAACCAATGCTAAACCGACATGTGCGGAGTTAGTACGTTGGTGACTCTGACAGCAGCCTGGCTTTTTTTCCCCGGGCACTCCGGCTTCCTGCGCCCGTAAAACTGATCCTGGCTGTCGAAAGTATCGTTTAAATCCCAATAAAAAAGAACCTGCTTGTCGCCTGCTTCCGTTACTTTAAAAATGTCTAAATTCAAACAGGCTTCGTGTTTCGTCATTCTTGTTGACCGATATGAAATAGGAGGAAACCTTTTTTGGAATTATGCTTCCGAAGCAGAAGCATTTTGAATGTTGTTTTGAAAATTTGTACTTCGTTTCTTGAGTGCAACAAAGCGCCATCTGCAATGCTACATTGCAAATGGCGCCTTATAGCACTCAAGAGTCGATTTCATATTTGGTGAACTCTGAAATGTGTAGAGTAGCACTATACAACGCACGACATTGCTAACGGATAAGTGGCATCATCTAAACATTTGACTATCAAAAAGAGGCTTTTGAATGAAAAATTGATAAAGAATAAAAATGATTTGATGAGTTGCTGACTCGACATCCGCAATGTGTTCTGGTGAGAGCTTAGCCGTGTAATGTCAAATTATGTTTATTATGAAACGGCCACTGCGAGGACCTTCTTTTCTCTCACTCTTTCCATTGCGTTCAATGAAAATTTATAAACCAGTCTTCTTCCCTCCACTCTTTCTAGTATCCCTCTTTTGTAATAATGTCTGAAAAAGAAAAAAAAAACACATTCTATATCGCTTATGATTCCAGGGCATAGGTGGTATTAACCTTGACAGGGGACTTTGGTAGTTGAAATGTTGGGGAGGGGGGGGGGGGGGGCTCAGGAGGGAGAGGCGCAGGCTTCAAGCCGAGAGGTCCTCGGTTCGAATTTATTTATTTATTGGTGTTTAAGGTCATATATTTCTGCACAATGGAAGACCGGTGCACTATCGACGTGCAGTGCGCTTTTAGTACACAACGTCACCGTGCCCCCACATGGGCAATGGGGGTGAAGTGTCTTGCCCAAGGACACAACGCGCGGTTGGCGCAGGTGAGATTCGAACCGAGGACCTCTACCTACTGAGCCACCCACCCCCCTCGGTTCGAATCCCACCTGCGGCAACTGCGTTGTGTCCTAAGGCAAGACACTTCACCTCACTGCCCACGTGAGGGAACGGTGGCGTAGTGCATAAAGACGTAGTTATGCACATCGATGGTGCACCTGTCTTCATCCAATTCTAATCCTGCTTGTACGGAGTTAGTATGTTGGGAACTGACAGTTCCTCGCCGTTGCTCAGTGGTTCTCTCCGGGTACTACGGCTTCCTCCACCCGTAAACTGTCGTGGTCACGATTAGCCATTGTGCAGAAATATGTGACCTTAAACACCAATAAATAAAATAAATAAATAAGTTGAAATATGTTTCATTTAGCTGGATTTGAACAGTCGCGTCTAGTTTGACGAATCCTTGTTTCTTTATTTGGAGAGAACACGGAAGGAGCACTTGTTAAACTCTTCAAGTTTATAAAAAAATGTTAATTCCTTCAGCTATCTAAATGATTGCCCCCATCCCATACGACTAACGGGTGGTTTAGAAACTGCGGATCTGCCTCAACTATCCTAAATGCCAGCCCACCCCTCCACACACACATACACACACACAAACACCAAATCTCCACCGAACCGGACAATCTCCGTTTTAAAATTTGTGTTTTTGTAAACATACTGCCCATTCTACCGAACATTTGAATAATGATGCATCAACTGACTTGACTTAACTAAGCCTCGAGTATAGCATCATCGATTTGCCCTTGCAGTGTGGGAGAGAGGAGAGTGGCTACTATAGTGTTTTGTCACGTGATACTCCCCAATTTTGATCAAAACTGATTTCGAAATTCTAGGAAATTTATGCAAGTGTCACTATACCTTGCAAGCAATACACCAACAGCGCAGTATTCTGATGATGGCGCTGACGGAGATAATGTAAATTATTATATGACAGGAAATTCTGGTAATTTGATTGGCTAAAACACTCGTCAGAAGTGTTGATATGCACCAGTATTGCTGATCTATTTTATTTTTTTTATCGAAATCAAGTTGACATTTCACTGCTCTCTGTCATTGTTGTCTTAACCCTTTACCTAACATGAAAAGCAGACGACACTTTCAAAAAAAATTCTTGAATAACTATTTTTTTTCATTTTTTGTCTCAAAAACATAGGTTATGACCCCTCATTGGAACGAGCTCGACGAGCTCGTTCCAATGAGGGGTCATAACCTATGTTTTTGAGACAAAAAATTAAAAAATAATGAAAATTAATTGGCGATTTTTAAGAATAGCGCTGGCCGGTTTTGGCCGTTACGTTGGGTAAAGGGTTAACATCGCAGGTTGGTTGATATCATGATTCCAAATACCTGTTTGCGATAAAAATAGAAATGGTGTCTCCTACTTACTGACGGGTTGGAAAGGACTCACAATTTAGCGATTTGTTAGCAGATTTTGATGTAGATAATGGCATAGATGATCTTTTATGTAAATCTGGTAATAAGTTAATACACATTGCTTCTTTTATATATTTGTTGCATATGAATATGGTGTTTTTCTTCGAAAACATATAATAAAGCAAGGACTTTTCAAAGTTTTTTTTTGTTATGATAATAAAACAATAATGGACTGGCTTTCCTTGAGGTTGATACAAGGAATTATCAACCCTTGAAAGGCAATGTTCACCTCGGTCTACAGCTTCGGCGAATGTTACTTTTCTCGGGTTAATAATTTATTTTATCAGCCTCAAGGAAAGTCAATAATTGTATAACATTAATACCCGATGCGATGCACTGACACGTGCCAAGGATTTTCGGAGTAAAAGCGCGAAGCCCTTTCACAGGAATAATGGGTTGTCGAATCCGGTGTCTAGAGTGTGTCTTCAACCTGAGACCGTTTCTCTGCGCTTTGGTCTTGTTTTGGAACTTGTCAACCGTTGCTTATTCCCTGTTCCTTATTCGTCCTATTTATTTATTTATTTATTTATTGATGTTTAAGGTCACATATTTATGCACAATGGCTAATCATGACCGTGACAGTTTTATGGGTGGTTGGAGCCGGAGTACCCGGAGAGAACCACCGAGCAACGACGAGCAGCTGCCAACTCCCCAACATCGTAACTCCGCACTGCAGCACAGGCAGGGTTAGATTGGTTGAAGACATGCGTACCATCGACGTGCAGTACGCCACGGCGTCATCGTGCCCCCACATGGGCAATGGGGGTGAAGTGTCTTGCCCAAGGACACAACGCGGTTGCCGCAGGTGGGATTCGAACCGAGGACCTCTCGGCTTGCAGCCTGCACCTCTACCTACTGAGCCACCGCGCCCCCTCCTTATTCGTCCTTCCTTATCGATTGATAACGAATATCGAATAAGGAACTGAGAATACGTAGCGGTTGTCACGTCCGTGTTTGTTTTTTTATGATTATCAAAACACACAGTAGCTCCGCTTAAAAATATTCTTCTTCATTCTCCCAGCGTTTTTAATCCTCAAAAAGCAGACTGGTCGAACGGCTTGCACATAAAGGGAGGCAATCCTGGTAAATTGCAGAACGTCGCTGTCAAGAGCGAAAACTTCACGCGAGAAAAAGCTTGCAAAAATTGTTTTGAATCATACGGGGACTAGCGCAAGCATTTCAGTATTGACTGCATTATGTGAACGGGCTGCATCAGATATCACACGAGGCGAAACACATCAATTTTATTATAAACTTATTACTTTTCAATTTGGGGCTACATAATATACATTTCGAGTGGTGATTGTCAACATAATTATGTGACAGTTCGTTCGCTTCTTAGTAACTTTTAAATACTTTTCTTTATCAACTCCATCAAAAGCTTCGTCCATCATCATTCCATTGTCGCTATTAAAATATGGTAAGTGCATTCACGATTGCTATCAGCTGAATTACTTATCAACAGAAAACGAGATGCTATCACGAATACGTTCTGTTTTGTTGAATAATGTACTAACCCTTTACCTAACATGAAAATCAGACGACACTTGCAAAACAAAATTCTTGAATAACTAATGTTTTTCATTTTTTGTCTCAAAAATACAGGTTATGACCCCTCATTGGAACGAGCTCGTTTCAACGAGCTCGTTCCAATGAAGGGTCATAACCTATGTTTTTGAGGCAAAAAATGAAAAAAATAATGAAAATTAATTGGCGATTTTTTAGAATAGCACTGGCCGGTTTTGTCCGTTACGTTGGGTAAAGTGTTAACTCAAGTCCCCAGACACACACAAACGGGCATTGCTGCTTTGCTTTGAAAAAGTGCCATGGTGCGTACTCATCCTTGGGAACTCTCTGGTAGGCTACATTTAACTTGACATTTTTTGTACATCATTATTGGCTGTCTGTAATGGTAGCCAACAATTATGTGGAAACAATTTTAAGTCATCTGCAGCTGTGTGAAGGGTATATGGATAGTTATTATCGTAGAATTCATCTGAGCACTTAAGGGATAAACATAGCCAATTTGTTATTCAGGGGCTTACCAACTGGACTACGTTATTAAATTTAATTCTGGTATCTATTCATACCATTTGGGGGCGCGGTGGCTCAGTAGGTGGAGGTGCAGGCTGCAAGCCGAGAGGTCCTCGGTTCGAATCTCACCTGCGGCAACCGCGTTGTGTCCTTGGGCAAGACACTTCACCCCCATTGCCCATGTGGGGGCACGGTGACGCTGTGCACTAAGGCGCACTGCACGTCGATGGTGCACCTGTCTTCAACCAATGCTACCCCTGCTTGTGTGGAGTTAGTATGTTGGGGAGCTGACAATTGCTCGCCGTTGTTCGGTGGTTCTCTCCGGGTACTCCGGCTTCCTCCACCCGTAAAACTGGCGTGGTCATGATTAGCCATTGTGCAGAAATATGCTACCTTAAACACCAATAAATAAATAAATAAATTCATAGCATTTGGAGGGAGCACGGTGACTCAGTGGTTACGGCACTGGACTTCAAACCGAAAGGTCCACTGTTCGATCCCCGCCAGGGGTAACTGCATTGTGTCCTTGGGAAATGCACTTAATTCCGATTGCCCAAGTGGGGGCACGGTGGCGCTGTGCACTAAGGCGTTCTGCACGTCGATGGTGCACTTGTCTTCAACCAGTGTTAACCATGATTTTGCGGAGTTAGTAAGTTGGGGATTCTGAAAGTTGCTCGCCGCTGCTCGATGGTTCTCTCCGGGAACTCCGGCTTCCACCACTCGTAAAAATGTCTGACACAAGGTGACCCTGGTTGTCGAAAGTGCCGTTAAATCCCAACAACAATAACAATTGAAAACAAAATATAATTTGAATGACGATTGTTTTAACCCTTTACTTAACATGAAAAGCAGACGACACTTGCCAATCTTTTTTTAGAATAACTCATTTTTTTCATTTTTTGTCTCAAAAACATATGTTATGACCCCTCATTGGAACGAGCTCGACGTGCTCGTTCCAACGAAGGGTCATAACCTATGTTTTTGAGACAAAAAACGAAAAAAATAATGAAAATTAATTGGAGATTTTTGAGAATATCGCTGGCCGGTTTTGGCCGTTACGTGGGGTAAATGGTTAAATAGAGCCAGTCTGATATGTCCGTTATTTATTTATTTATTGGTGTTTAAAGACACTTTAGACAGCTAGGGTCACATCGTGTCGGGCAGTTTTACGGGTGGAGGAAGCCGGAGTACACGGAGAGCACCACCGAGTAACGGAGAGCAACTGTCATCTTTTTTATAATCCTTCTGGAAGACTGTATGTTATTTTCTACTAGTTTTTGCATCAGGTGGTTTAATGACACTTTCGACAGCCAGGGTCACCTCGTGTCGGACAGTTTTACGGTGGAGGAAGCAGAGAACCGGGGAGAACCGTGCAGCGGTAATCAACAGTGAGACTCCCCAACGTACTAACTTCGCACAGGCAGTGTTAGCATTGGTTGAAGACAAGTGCACCATCGACGTGCTCTACGCCTTAGTACACAGCGCCAACGTGCCCCTATGTTCTACTAGTTTAGTTGGGGTGAATAAACAGTGAGTGAATAGTAAACGTTAATAATAGACATTTATTTATTTATTTATTTATTTATTTATTTATTTATTTATTAGGGCCCCGCCGTGAGGCGGACGCCCTATAGTGATCGCTCTGTCTGTGCGTGCGTGCGTGCGTGCGTGCGTGCGTGCGTGCGTGCGTGCGTGCGTGCGTGCGTGCGTGCGTGCGTGCGTGCGTGCGTGCGTGCGTGCGTGCGTGCGTCCGTCCGTCCGTCCGTCCGTCCGTCCGTCCGTCCGTAACAAAACTTGTCCGGGCTGTAATCTTTCTCTCTTAATAGATAAGGTTTTGATATTTGACATGTGGGTATATTATCTCAAGACGATGTGTCGCGTATCATGGTTGCCATACTTTGACCTTGAACTTTGACGTCAAAGTCAAATTATTCCGTTTTCGGGGTTCTTTTCTGACAAGTTCGTGTCCGGGCTGTAACTTTTTCCCTTAATAGATAGGGTTTTGATATTTGGTATGTGAGTAGATTATCTCAAGACGATGTGTCGCGTACCAAGGTTGCCATGCTTTGACCTTGAAGTTTGACCTCAAGGTCAAATTATTCAGATTTTTTTTTCTTTTCTGACAAGTTCCTGTCCGGGCTGTAACTTTTTTCCCTTAATAGATAGGGATTTGATATTTGGTATGTGGGTAGATCATCTCAAGACGACGTGTCGCGTACCAAGGTTGCCATGCTTTGACCTTGAAGTTTGACCTCAAGGTCAAATTATTCAGAATTTGGGTTTTTTTTCTGACAAGTTCGTGTCCGGGAAGGGATTTTAATCAGATTTTACCTATTGCTTGAAATATTTTAGTATTACGGTTCACATCAGTTTATACCTAACATCAGTTAGTTGCTGCGGGGCCCGCAGAGATGGATTCCATCTCCGTGATATCTAGTTTATTTTACGTTTTAATTATCTACATTTTTATCATTTGTTCGGTAGAGCAAGGTGGGGTTCCAACTAAAATACTTTAAAGAACCTGGTAATACTAAATTAAAATATCGTAAATTGAGTGCAACAAAGCGCCATCTGCAATGCTATAGCATTGCAGATGACGCTTTGTTGCACTCAAAAGACAATACATGGTTAATTTATTCTCAGTTACAGTCTGATTCCATTTGGAACTAACGTGCTTGAGAAAAATGTCGAAGCCACATTTGTTCTGTATTTCGGAAGGAAGCAGCAACGTTTGTTCTGTGGGGCAAACAGGCGACTACGAGTATTTAGGGGTAAGAGGTATCTACCGACACCACATGAATAAACTAACTGTGAGGGGGGGGGGGGGGGCGAATCTTTAATAAGGTTTTCGTGGGGAAAATAATTTGATTTGCAAAATGATGGGTGTACCGAGTATATCATATCGTACGGAAGTGATACCTCGAAACTAAATGGCTATAAGAGCTCGAAAACCCGGAAGAGCGATGCAGGCGGATGGATAACGGACCGGGTAATGCCTCAGCTCTAGAAGCAATAAGAGGTGAGCTTGGGTGGATGAGGATTAAGGACAGGGTAGACTTAATGGAACTCTACTATCTTAATTATTTGGTAAATCCTCCAGACGGTCGATGGTGTAAATTAAGGTTCCAGAATATTTGGATTTCAAACATAAAGACAGTGTGGATAGACCAAGTGAGGGAGTAACCCTTTACCTGACATGAAAAGCAAACGACACTTGCAAAAAACATTCTTGAATAACTAATTTTTTTCATTTTTTGTCTCAAAAACATAGGTTATGACCCCTCGTTGGAACGAGCTCGACGAGCTCGTTCCAACGAGGGGTCATAACCTATGTTTTCGAGAAACAAAATGAAAAAATAATAAAAATAAAATTAATTGGAGATTTTTGAGAATAGCGCTGGCCGGTTTTGATCGTTACGTTGGGTGAAGGGTTAATAGAGTACAATTCAATGGAGATCTTGGATTTTGAAGTTGACACAAATCAGGGTAAAAAATCGTCAAGGAGTCATGGCCGATTGTAACCTGAATTAGCGAGGGGGGGGGGGGTCAAATCAGAGATGTCTTTGGGTGGCCTGCGTGATCAAGAGAAGTCGGGTTTTGAAGAGTTCATTCATGGCACCTTTGGTGTATCACTGTTGTTCACGATGAGGTCACTGGAGCTTAAGGTAAAAACTGGGAAAGACAATGCAAAGGAGTGCCAAATGTGTAATTTAGGCGTAGTGGAGACCCTGGAACACTTGCTATTAGAGTGTCCAAAATACCAGTCTAACAGAATAAGATTCGCCTGGAGTATGATGGGGAAGTGGGATGGGAGAATGAAGGACATGTGGTTAGTGGGTGACACAGAGGGGAGGGTCAGTATGCTTATCGGATAGATTGGAAAGAATGGGGCACGGGATTACATCAAACAGCTCGTCCGAGAGTGATTGGAGAAGAGAAGAGGCGTGGGGATAAGGGGGCATTTGGGAGAACAGAGCTAATCAAGGCCTTCTCACCAGAGAACTGCGACAAATCAGCGTCCAGCCAAAATGTTATTATTATTATTATTATTTAACTGAAAACAACTGCTTAGAGTCGAGTCTTGGCAATTTTTTCCCATTTCATTGGGATTTACGCTTATTTTACTAGCTAATACCAGTCACGTACCTCATAGCTCTACTCAGCTTCTCGTATGTCATATTTTCGTTGTTTTTAAGACTTCCCCACAGCTGGGCCACCGCTTCGGACTGAACAAATCGGAATATGCCTTCTCTCTGATTTTCCCAACGAAGATACTGTGGATTGTACAATGGGTTCATTAAAGCATCGTAGATAAACTCCCACAAATGTTGGTTCTTCGCTAAAATGAAAGAATAATATATACCACGTACGTTACTTTATAAATCGAACTTATCAGTTGAATTTACACAACATGCACAAGGATTTTTTCAGCTATTTTCGTATCTTTTCTCAAAAAAACTTTACCACAGACTTTTCAAAGAAGCGACATCAGGCTCGTTCTTTTGTCGGAGTATAGGGAATAAGTTATCTTGTGGAAGTATAAAAAGAAACTGCAAACTGTCTTATGAATCAAACAACGTGAAATTTTGTTCAAAATACCGTAACCGTTTGTAAGAGACTTTAAAAGACTTTCTCAAATTACTCGAATGTATTCGTTTTATGCCATGATTGCTCTGTTTTCAACGTTCCCCGATACAATACAGACATTGAGAAATGTTCTGGAAACTCAACTCTTGGAGTCCGCTCTCCGTGTAAGGAAGTCATGTCAAAACGCATCGGATTGATCGTTACGCATCTGAGTAACGTTGTGACATGAATGAAAGAAATTATTCGGCACAAAACGGTGTCAAACATGAATGCAAACAAACCGCCGAAGGTGATATTTTCCATTAAAAATATTATCCCCACTGCGCTGCTTCTTTCAATAAAAGTTGAATCGTGGTATAAGTACAGAACACAACTCTGGTAGATTATGGGGTAGGAATCAACGACCCTTGTTAGAGTTTCTCTTGTATTTCCCGCGCGCCAAAGGCGCGCGAGAAATACAGATCAAACTGCAACTCGGTCTGTTGATTCCAGTCCACCGTACTTCACACTCGTTGTTTTCGGTCTTATTATAACCAGTAATGTTTCAGAGGTAAAGCGCTGTTCTCAAACATCGTACGGTTATTTATTTATTTGTTTATTTGTTTATTTATTAGGGTTTAGTGACACTTTAACAGCCAAGGTCATACCGTGTAGGTGACAGTTTTACGGGTGGATGAAGCCGGAGTACCCGGAGAGAACCACCGAGCAACGACGAGCAGATGCCAGCTCCCCATCATCGTAACTACGCACTGCAGCACATGCAGGGTTAGATTGGTTGAGGACATACGCACCATCGACGTGCAGTACGCCTTAGTACACTGCGTCACCGTGCCCCCATGTGGACAATCAGGGTTAAGTGCCTTGCCCAATGACACCACGCGGGAGTCCGAATCGATCGCCCAGACGGTCACCCATCCAAGGACTAACCGAGCTCGACGTTGCTTAACTTCGGTGATTTGACGAGAACCGGTTACCGCAACGCCACCGCGCCCCCACATCATACGGTACATTGATGAACTTTCGCCCTTACCACACCCGGTCCAATTTGGAATTCTTGGTTGATTGTATATTGTCTTCTAAACAACTAACAAACTGCCAGATTTGGTTACATTTAATATGTTTGTTTTTAGCTGCGACTAGCAGCTCTATAAGTGGCAATGTCGGTCTGTCGGTCTGTCTGTCTGTCAGTCTGTCGGTCGGTCGGTCTGTCTGTGACCAACGAGTTTCAAAACTCAATAACTTTTGAAATACTTGATGGAATGACTTTATATTTGGCAGGTAAGTGTATCCTATTGATGTCTAGCCACTGTTCAATGCACGTGTTGTTCCAAATATTTTTCTTGGAGTTATGGCCCTTGATGAACTTAGAATTTTTTGAGATTGCACCACCCGTCGCAGCTACGGCGTCGATGTCGCGATTTCTTTCGGAATAAATTTCCAATAGAAATGTTATTGGCATAGTCATAAAAATGTCTAACTGCCCCCAGACCCCGCATGACGCTTGGCTGTATTCGTTTATTGGAATAGACATGTTTTTTGAAATTATACTTTACTGAAGTAACAAGATCCGATAACTAACGCCTAGGATATTATTCATCAAAGGTAGACAGCATTAGTATAAAGGGTTTACTAAACTTTAACTTCTAGTCGTATTATTATATAGTTATAGATATTGATAATGAACTTGAACACCAATTTACTTCCGGTTTATATCCAATATTCTTCGAGAACATCCAAACACCCATTTACCAGAGGTAGTGTCAATACATTTGCAATATTTCGAAATGACATGTGAAAACTGATGTGTTCAAGTGTCAGGACTCTGTTGCATTTCGACCCCCAAGTTAGGACGTAGATACAGGGATCCGGAGTTGACGGCCTTCTCAATGAAACTTTCGTCGGAAGATTTTATGTTCTGTCTGATTAGTTTTCCTTAAATAACAGTTCGCTCTTGCTATTGGAAGACAGGCAAATGATTAAGAGTCAGGGTCAAGAAAATTGATTTTTTTCCAATTTGAATTTTTTTTTTGGCGAACCTTTTCGGGGTTACATCGTCTTATGATTATTTTCCATTTTGCACTGCTACTTTTTGTCGGCAAATGTATGGTTTTGGTCATCCGCCGGTAATGTACTGAATATCGTTTACCCCGTGGAAGTGTAGCAGCGCTTGTTTGGTGCGGTTGCCAAGTTCAACTTTACTGGTACAATAGGACCCAGTACAATTATGTAAAACCCAGCGTTCTTTAACCCTTTACCTAACATGGAAAGCAGACGACACTTGGAAAAAAAATAATTCTTGAATAACTATTTTTTTTCATTTTTTGTCTCAAAAACATAGGTTATGACCCCTCGTTGGAACGAGCTCGACGAGCTCGTTCCTACGAGGGGTCATAACCTATGTTTTTGAGGCAAAAATGAAATAAATAATTAAAATTAATTGGCGATTTTGAGAATCGCGCTGGCTGGTTTTGGCCGTTACGCTGGGTAAAGGGTTAACGTTTGCAATGAAATATTTTGATGTAAGACAGTGTGAAAGTTATCTGGGCCCCTTCCAACATTGTATTATATCACAGCATTTCACCAAATAAACGAAAGAGACTCGTCTACTAAGCTAAAGTATTCTGTTAATAATATCAACTTTTACACGAACACCGCCAGGGGGCGCGGTGGCTCAGTTGGTAGAGGTGCAGGCTGCAAGCCGAGAGGTCCTCGGTTCGAATCCCACCTGCGGCAACCGCGTTGTGTCCTTGGGCAAGACACTTGACCCCGATTGCCTACATGGGGGCACGATGACGCTGTGTACTGAGGCGTACTGCACGTCGATGGTGCGCCTTAGTACACAACGTCACTGTGCCCCCACGTGGGCAATCGGTGTGAAGAATCTTGCCCAAGGACACAACGCGGTTGCCGCAGGTGGGATTCGAACCGAGGACCTCTCGGCTTGTAGCCTGCACCTCTACCAACTGAGCCACCGCGCCCCCAATTAAATGAAAATAACTATTGTTTAAACTGAATGAGACGAAAGTGATTATCCGTCAGATAAAAAAAATGGTGGTCTGAAAAAGCTACCCTCTTTCAGGTCACCTTCTTATTCCCCAAGAGGGGAAAGATATAGCAAAGAACTCCGCTCCCCCCGCCCCATCGTCCGTCAGTCCTCCGTTTCATCTATCTGTCCCTCCGCAGTATGTTCATGCGATAACTTGAACAATATTTGTAGGATTTCAATTTGACAAGTTCAATAATCATCATGATTCAATGAACATTAATCGAGTTATTGCCCTTCCTTTGTTGCATATAGCCCAAAACTTCAATGTTTATGCAATGACTTGAAAAACTAGATCTCGGATTTCAATAAAATTTGATAGATTGCTTTATATTAACATTGTTTTGGCCAAGTTCAAAAACCACTGTGATTTCTAAAAAACTGAGAGAGTTATCACCCATTTGTTGAATTTTGCTCCAAATTTCATTGTTTATATAATAACTTGAACTGTAAGCAACCGATTACATCCTGCTGTGTATTCAAAATGTTTTGGACAAGATCAAAAATTTCGATCAACACTTGAAAATTGAATGTTACTGCCTTTTGTAGGTTCAATTATTATGAGTTTGTACAAGCATGATGAGCTCAAGGAATGTATAGACAATTGCACGCTGGTTTGATTGGTTTTGGTTTCAATCACAAAACCCAACTATTACGTACCTTTCTTGTCTTTTGAAGATCTGGGATCGCCATCACACGATAAAGCTTTTAATCGTGGCCTTCCGGGTCGCCTCCGTGGTGACGATTGGTGATATCGGTTCAGTGGATACTGGCAGGTCGCTCCCGATATTACACTATTTGAAAAAGTCGGTAGGATACATTCCATGTTGCTTTGTGGATTACCTTTAAATAGATAAATTTTCAAAATAGTACTTTAATTTGTACTGGTGATATAAAAACAGAAGAAATTACCGTTAGAGCATTGAGCTTTAAACTGAAAGGTCGACGTTTCGATCCTGACCCGCGCCATCGTGCGCTGTATCCTTGTGCAAGACCCTTAATCCTGATTGCCCACACGTGGGCACGGTGGAACTGTGTACTAAGGTGTACTGCATATTGATGGTATTTATTTATTGGTGTTTAAGGTCACATACTTATGCACAATGGCTAATCATGACTGTGACAGTTTTTCGGTTGGAGGAAGCCGGAGTGCCCGGAGAGAACCACCGAGCAACGACGAGCAGCAGCCAGCTCCCCAATATCGTAACTCCGCACTGCAGCACAGGCAGAGTTAGATTGGTTGAAGACATTCTCACCATCGATGTGCAGTGCGCCTTGGTACACGGCATCATCGTGCCCCCTCCTCTCCCCCACCAATGTGGACAATCGGGGTTAACCCTTTACCCAACGCAGACGATATCAAATTTTATGGATTTATATATTATTTTTTTTTCAAAATTTTCAAAATATTTCAACAAAACCATATCATATGACCCCTCATAGGAACGAGCTCGTTCCAGTGGGGTGGGGGGGGGGGTCACATGATATAGTTTTGTTGTAATTTTCTGAAAAATAATACTTTTCAACTGCTGAATTTGCACATTACGCGGGTGGATGCGGCCGATTCGTTAGGTAAAGGGTTAAGTGCCTTGCTCAAGGATACAACGCGAGAGTCCGGATCGATCGCCGAGACGGTCACCCATCCGAGGACTAACCGGGACCTGACGAGAACCGGTTACCGCAACGCCACCGCGCCCCCGCATATTGATGATGCGCTTGTTATCAAACGCTGCCAGCTCTGCTTATATCGGGTTGGTAAGTTGTCGAGTTGGTCAGTTGCTCGCCCAGCTGCTCGATGGTTTTCTACGGGTACTCCGGTTTCCTCCTCCCGTAAACTGCCCGACACGGTTTGACTCTGGTTGTTGATAGTGTTATAAAACCGCAATAAATAAACAAAGGGTCGTATCCAACCAATGCTAATGACTAATAACCCTTCATACACATTTTATTATTTTAAAACTGCTCGATCACAAGACATAGCTTATGCCCTCTCATTGGAACGAGATCGTTCCAATGAGGGGGTCATAAGCTTTGTTTTTGAGGCAAAAAAATGAAAAATTTTACGGAGTCACGGAATTCAAGTCATTCGATCCGTCCTTAAAATTGTGTTTGCCAAAGAGATAAGGCTCCGACTCGACGCATCTCACAGTTTTGCAGACCAGTTGCTAGATATTGGCCGAAAATCTCCAAATACAGGGAAACAATTATTTCATGCGAAGTGAGCGTATCGAAAATAGAGTTGCTTCCCTTGGACTGTATCTTTCAAAAGCGGATTCAGAACAGGTGAGTGCGACGAAAACCATGTTTCAACGAATGGAAACGTAAACAGCACCTCTCCACCCGACGCTTCATTTCTAATGAAATTCAAGTGCGTTTCCATCCTCTCCTTTTGCAATATATCCCTTCTTACAGAATGGAAAAAAAACAAATGATGCACAAAACTTGACTTGAACATGAAATGCACATGGCGTGTAAACGATCAATAATAACTCTAAGCGCGAGATCCTGCTTTCCTTGCTTCCCCCATGGAAACCCCAGTATGCGATGTAGTGTTGTGGAGGAACACGTTTTGCGTTACTCTTAAAATAAGTCCTGGTCACTAACACCTGGGCACGAATTTCTCTGAAATGAACTCCATAGGTATAGCAATTGGCTTTACTTGACTTCATACTTGTTTTGCCGTCATGGTGTAAACGTAGATGCTGAATGTTACCTCAAACACCAATAAATATAACAAAAAAACCCAACAAATAAACAAACAAACAAATCCGCGCAGTTTAATTGGACTGAACACAACTTTAGCACTGTCGTTTTAAAAGCGGACAGAGAATTTCGACCTGGTCGCGACCAGGCCAAAATTCTTTGCCCTTCCCCTCCACTCCCCAACCAAATACATACACATGCACTATGGAACAATGAATCGCAGAACATTGAATTGCAGATGCTATTTTGTTTAAAATAAATATAAAAATCCTATGGTATTTTTTGCGGATAGCACGGGCTAAATTTTTCCATTATGTTAGGTAAAGGGTTGAAGAAACTAGGCCAGTAAACAGTTTTTTCATATGACTCGTCCGTTTTGTTCACTTTAAAACATTTGATATTTTGTTTTCATATTAATCAGTGATAAATAAAGCCTTCCGTCAATTTCATTGGTTAATTTAAAAACTAGACAATTTGATTGGCTGAACAAAATACAACTGGGCCACATTTTCTTAATTTGCATAAATAGAGTTGGGAGCTTTCATTGGTCAATTTCAAAACCGGACAATCTGATTGCCTAAACAAAATACAACTCGGTCACATTTGCATAATCTCAGTAGGGAGAATTTACGTTGTATGTCCTATTTAGGGTGGGTTATATTGTATTAATCTTTTACCTACAAGAAAAACGCCATTCATTTTTTTTTAGATTTTCACTTTTCGCTTCCAAAACATAGGTCATGACCTCTCATTGGAACGAGCTCGAAGAGCTCGTTCCAATGAGGGGTCATAACCTATGTTTTGGAAGCAAAAAGTGAAAATTTTTAGTTATATGAGGATGTTTTTTCCAAGTGCCGTCTGCAACTCAAGTTAGGTGATGGGTTAAAAAGTCATACTAAGTGACTAATTTGTGCGTGTGTGTGTCATATGATAAATAGAATACGAAATGAGTGTTTTTCTCATATAATATTTATGAAACTCGTCCGAATTTTCCGTTTGGGCTCACCAGAGGCTCGCCAAAACGGAAAATTCTTAAGACTCGTTTCATAAATATTATATGAGAAAAACACTCATTCCATATCTTCTATTTATCAAAGAATAAAACGTGCTCATGTGGTATTTGGACTACAAAGTAGTCGATACTAGAAGTTTTGATCCTTTCTTGATTCAGTCTTTAGTTCGCAGTATTTTATTTTTAAATACCGCACTCTCTAATGGAATTGTGTCGAGACTAAATTCCGATCTGATCAAGAAAGAGACCGAGTTTGTGGTTACACTACACGGTTATACAATGACATTCGGTCCGTGAAGGGTCCATTAAGTATGGACGTCTCTAAATGTGGGATACTTTTACATCGTCCTCAGTATCGTTGGGTTTACCGACGTTATTTGGGGCCGCCGTGGCTCAGTAGGTAGAGGTGCAGGCTGCAAGCCGAGATGTCCTCGGTTCGAATCCCGACTGCAGCAACCGCATTGTGTTCTTGGTCAAGACACTTCACCCCCATTGCCCGCGTGGGGCCACGGTGCCGTTGTGTACTAAGGCGTACTGCACGTCGATGGTGCACCTGTCTTCAACCAATGCTAACCCTGATTGTGTGGAGTTGGTATGTTGTGATGCTGACAGTTTCTCGGTGGTTCTCTCTGGGTTCTCTGGCTTCCTCTACCCATATAACTCATGGTCATGATTTGCCATTGTGCAGAAATATTTGACCTTAAACGCCAATAAGTAAGTAAGTGAGATAAAAAAAGGATAAAAAAGCTAGATCTACCACTTTCTAATATTTTGGGTGAAGCTATACAGTATGGCTGCCGTGGACTGGTCACTTTCCACGAGTGGGTCATATTTCCACGGACGCAGAAATATTAAATTCCAAACACTAATTGTAGGAATATCATCAAAAATTTAATTAACGAAGCACCGGGCACAACCCGGTGCTTCATTAATTAAAACTTTCCTGAACGATGATTTTTATTACCTGGTAAATGCTTGAGTGGACATTGCTGCCACGCATGAATGAATTACGACCAGTCCACGGCAATTGTACAGTACAATTGTGGGTACAGTCAAAAGATATAACCAGGGAGGCTGGGGGCTTCAGCCCCCTCCACATTTTTGCCGGGCCATGATTTCTTGTATGCATATATTTTAACACAACCAATGACTGGTGAAACAAGGGGCGGATCCTGAGCCTCCCCCATATTTTCGCCAACTATGTTTCTCTCGTACTGGTTCACTTTCGATGGATTTCGGATCATTTTTTGCAGTAAGTGGCAGCAAACTCTAAAACGAATACAGTCTGTTAAAAAATCGGTTAACTGAAATAGATCGTAATCTTACAGACATACAAGTACCAAATCCACCCCCAGACAAGATAATCCACAGAGAGTATAATTGCTGTAAACGTTTGGTAAAGCATACAGGCGAGGTCTATTTATCAACTTTGGTCGTTACGACCAAAGCTGATAAATAGACCTCACCTGTATGCTTTACCGACGTTTTTTAACGGCTCTCAAAGTGTGAAATATTTCAAATACATCTCCTGAAAAATCTCAAAATATCCACTCAGATGCATGGAAATGTGGATTTTGGGACCATGGAATTAAATTTTTCATATCGATGACCATCCATCACCAGATCCAGCCCCCCCCCCCCCCCCACTCACACACTTTGAAAATCGTTCCGCCGCCCCTGATAACAGAATTTCAGAGTATTCTGTTACATATCCAACGCTCTACTCTATGAGATCTCAGTATTCTATTATTGTAATGCATTTCATTTTGAAAATATTTGTCCTCAAATTCTGCAAAACATCACAATGAATATGGTAAATCGTTCAAAATTGTAACTTATATACATGCATGCACAGAGGTTTTGCTTAATAATGGCATAAACAAAAACAAACTCATCTAAAAATAATAATAACAATCCAATCGAACAAAATAGCAAAGAAAAGCCTTTGATTAATGTCATAGCAAGAACGAGAAACTTCATTGACTCTTTCGTTCGAATTTACTTTCGTTTAGAAACCAAACTTTCAGAAACTGCATTTTGAAAGAGAAGAACCCCCATCGATTTGATGTCAGTAGCCATAAGGTTGAAGTTTGCGGTGCCATTCTTATAAATAAAACTTTGTTAAAACTGATTTTCAGGTAATATCACACCTCAACTGGTGGATTTGCGATCCTCTAACTGGATTTTTTTTAAAATAGGGCTCACTAGTTATGGGGTTACTTTTGATAAATGTTTAAGTCAGAGACTGTTTTAAATAAATTAAATTTATGGCACAAGTTTCATGCATAAACAAGCATAATGCCACACGATGGCAACATCCCCTGCCCGTAAAGAGTGATAACACATAATATAATCGTCTCACAAGATAAGCCGATAGCAAGTTTCATGAAAATCTGACGACATTTTTTCGAGTTATCACATTTACAAGTCATTATCAGACAAACACCGAATCTTTCACAAAAAGGGCATAACTCCTACAAAAAAGCCGAGGAAATATGGTTAATATCGTACCTGACCAAGATCTTCTCACAATGCCTATTGCAAGTTTCTTAAAAACCAGACATTTGTCCAAGTTATCGCGTTTACAAAGTCATTGTCAGACAAACACCGAATTTCCAACAAAAACGGGCAATACTCTTACAGAATCTGAGTAAATTTGGTGAATTATGAACTCGACCAAGATCTTCTCACAAAATATCCCCATAGAAAGTTTCATCAATATCTGATTGTATTCAGTCATTATCCCACAAATACCGAATTTCCGACAAAAGGGGCATAACTCCTCTGCCGGTAGAGGAAATTCGTTGAATATCGACCTTAAATGAGATCTTCGCACAATGTTTGTCCACAGCAAGTTTCCTGAAAGCCCGTCATTTGTTCAAAAGTTGTCGCAACCGCAAAGTCATTATCACACAAGCCCCGAATGTCTAACAAAAAGGACCATAACCCCTACAAAAGCTGAGGAAATTTGCTTAATATCGAACTTGAACGATATCTTTTCACAATGTATCATTGGGTTAGGCACTTAATCCCGATTGCCTACGTGGGGGCACGGTGGCGCTGTGTACTAAGGCATACTGCACTTCGATAGTGCACTTGTATTCAACCAATGCTAACCCTGCACGTGTGGAGTTAGTACGTTGGGGAGTCTTAACAGTTGCTCGCCTTTGCTCGGTGGTTCTCTCTGGGTACTCCGGCGTCCTCCACAAGTGAAACTGTCCAACAAGAGGTGACCCTCGCTGTTGAAACTGTGGTTAAACCCCAATAAATAAATAAATAAATTCTCACAATGCGTGAACAGAGCATCCGCGCCAAAGACAGTCCCCAATGACAAAATATTTTAAAGCATTTAATTACAGACTTTTATTCAAACAACGATTCACGCCCTATTAAGCGATGTCACTGCCACTGCTTTTATTGCAACTCTCATCTCCCGGTTCACTTTCAACGATTATTGGGCGATGTTTCATTGCAGCCTCTCCGATTGTTTGCTGAAGTTATGCATATGAAACTGAAAGTAACGGAGGCAAAGATTTCCGAAATTACAATATACCGTAACGTTAAGGTGTAATTGATTCAAAGGGCAAAGTACGTGTTTTCATGACTTGCCTCTTTTCGCGTAACAACCTAACACAGTACTCCTGGTGCTACTTCCGGAATATTATTGAATGATACTATGTTACTGCAAGATCATGTGATGAAATATATTAACGCATTCGAGTTCATCATTCATCACCGACGTTTTCATCGTCACTTGAATCGATATATTAGCCACGAACGCAATGGCTGCTCCTTTTTTTAAACAAAAGATTCTTTATGTTTTTGTTACATGACTTCCGCAAATAACCACAGTACCATTGTAATTTGTCACACCGATTTTGGCTCGACAGAAAACGAGAGTCTCAACTTTTCTAAATTTATATTACGCTTGCCTCAAACGAGGCTCAAGTGACGCCACTGGTGCGCGAACATTTTCGAGGTGACAATTTTACAAGTGCGAAATAAACAGTCGAGTGTTTCTGCGCAGCATACTTTGGACAAACATTCCATAACTTCCTTTTTAACATTTCATGTTTCGTATTAAATTACTAAATATCCTTTGTCACAAAATAAACAAATTATTAAACAATCAAGCAAATTGGGACGTCATATTCCATCTTGTTTGCGAAACCAGATTAGCCAGATCAAACACGACGTTTGATCTGCCTGCTCTGGTCCCACCAACTCTGTGGAATACAAATATCCAGACGCTTGACTGATGTAATAATCTGTATTTATCATACGCTAACCGATAGATTATCGAAGAAATTGCGGAAAGATAGAAATCGTATCCCCCACTGTGAAGATATAGAAATTTTCATTTTCACGGCATCAATCAAAATGGCAGTTTTCAAAGCATCACTTCGAGGTGAATACGAGTCAAATTATCACTGGAAGTGATCAATTTGTTCTAGAAACGTATAATGAAAAGTAAATCTAGTGTTTTGGAGTGGATACCGATCATTTCCTGCAATAATTCAACACGTATTCTCGTTGAATTGATGCATGAAAAAACCGGTAGTCCAAACATGGCACGAAAGTCCGCAATATACGTTTTTTTGGTTTGGTACGTCCTTTCAAAGAACGTACCAAACCAAAAACTTATTTTACGGATTTTCAGGCCTTTTTGGACTAGAAACCTGGCAAGTGGATCAGATCGCAAGACGCCATCTGTTCCAGGTATCGATCAAATCACTTCCGCGCATCAATGATTCAATGCTCTGTTTACTTTCATGTATCAAATCATGATTGAAACGAGTGGAGTTGTCAGGTTCTTATAAAAAGTGTACAATAAAAAGAAAATCTAGTGTTTTTGAGTGGATACCTAAAATTATCTCACTTGTGACCGACACAAATGGTTATTTTCGCTCGCGAAAACGCTCGCGAAAAATAAACATTTGTATCGGTCACTCATGAGATAATTCTCGGTATCCACTCAAAAACACTAGATATCGTCTATCATCTCCCATGTCTATTTAAATAATGAGCGTTTCCGTTTTCTAAAGAGGAGATAAAGCGTGTACCTGTGTAAACGTGAACAGGAGGAGTATCGAATGGATCGAACTCATAACGTTGTCCGTCGATTATATCACAAGGCATTGACGTTACCGTCTCCTGTTTTATTTGAGTTGAGGTAAAACCTACAACGAGAGTAATAACTTTAGAATGGACAACCAGGAAATGGGAATTAGGAAATAGGAGTTGGGAAGAATAGCTTTGAGAACAAAGACTGGTAAATCTGGTATTATTCTAAGTCATTTTTAACTGCACATTCGAGTCAAAATTGATATTTCGCGCACTCAGATGTAACACGACTGTATTATTTTTTTTACTTATAAGGCCCAATTTTTATTATTTATTTATCATCTATTAGGGTTTAACGACACATTAACAGCCAGGGTCATATAATGTCGGTGACAGTTTTACGGGTGGAGGAAGCCGGAGTACCCGAAGAGAACCACCGAGCAACGACGAGCAGCTGTCAGCTCTCCAGCATCGTAACTCTGAACTCTGCACCGCGGCACAGGCAGGGTTGGATTGGTTGAAGACACGCGCACCATCGACGTGCAGTACGCCTTAGTACACAGCATCATCGTGCCCCCATGTAGGCAATCGGGGTTAAGTGCCTTGCCCAAGGACACAACGCGGCAGCACGAATCAGTCTCTGAAATGGTCACCCATCCAACTACTAACCGCGCTCGACGTTGCTTAACTTCGGTGATCTGACGAGAACCATGGCCCAATTTACAATTTAAAGATTCAACCAACTGCACATTAGAACAATCACTGTAGTAATTAAATGTATATATAAGCTAATCTTCAGCCTGCTTAAATAAAGTGTAGATACCGTGGGCATAGCGGGTTCTAACTGAAACACAGAGAAGTGGTCCACTTGCTGAAAGTATTTGGTAATGTTTTGTAAAATTTCTCGAGAAATGTAAAAAATTACCAGGCTAGAAATGTGCTTGCGTCCTGATATCGTAGTTATCGACCGGCCCGAAGTGTACAGTACAGGGGGAGTGAATTACCATGAAAGAACTCTCGGAGAGGAGATTCTGCACGGTGATTGGGGGATAACTCATTTTCTGTGAAAAACGAAGGGGCACAAGCATAGTGTCTGCATATGGACCTCCGATCCATTGGCTGAATCTTTGCTTGTGGGCCTGGTTTCTGTTTGGGTGGAGACTTTGCGGATGTGTTAATGTCCTCCATGTTATTTTGAGCGGCTAGTTTGAATACAAAATACAAAAAGGTGAGAATACAAAATTAACTATTTTTCTCGAAAATGAAAATCCACACTTTCCCTAAAAAAAAACAAGATTATGACACACAAACGAGTTCTCGTTTTTGAGGTGGTGATTCAAAGGGAAAAATAATTTTGGATGAACTTGTTCACAAATTAGTGTATTTGGGAGTTTGGAAGGAGTTCAGATTCTGAATGAAAACAAAACTCACTTCTCAGCAAATTGAAGATGAATAGACCTAATTTTTGTCAACTGATATATTAACCATTAACTTACGTAACGTCAAAGAGGGCCGACGCTACTTAAAAAAAACGCTGTTCAAATTGTACTACTTTTAGATTTTTTTTTGCCTCCAAAGAATAACTTGTGACCCATCATTGAAACGAAATGATCGAGCTCGTTCCGATGAGGGGTCATAAGCAATGATTTAGGAAAAATGAAATGTTTTAGTTGTTCAGTTGTTTAGTCGCTTGGCGAGCTCGTTGCACCGAGGAGTCGTAAACTTTTTTTATATGCTAACCTGTGAATTATCGCAAAGTATCTAAAAGATATTTCTCGATATCCATTGACTCGATAGATTTCAAGAAATATCCCTCAGTAGGTTCCTAAATGGCGTCAGGCTACGCCGCACCACGTCACCTTGAAGGAACGATCAGCTGATCTTTGTCATTGTTTTGAATTTGGGGTCGAATTGACAGAATATTGTGCAATAAAATGTCTCGTAGCAAATAATAAAAAGAAAATCTACTCTATTTTAGTCAGTGTCTGGAATCATCTCATGGGTGTGGACCTGACAATATTATTATTTTCAGGTTCAAACGATGAATTTTTTCAATAGTTTCCTAAATGACGTTACACTTGGGCGCGTGAGGTCGCCCTAAACGTCGCCTTGAAGGAACGATCAGCAGCTTTTTGTTTGTCGAATTGGGTTGAATATTGCGCAGTAAAATGTCACGTTGCATACAATAAAAGAAAATCTACGCTGTTGTAAGCGATCTTGAAAAATAAACCTTTCAGGTCCACACTCATGAGATAATTCCCGATATTTATTAAAACAGCGCAGATATCCTTTATATATTTTTTAAACACAAGTTATTTAAATAAATTATGTTGTAAATGTCGTGCTCTTGTCGTGTGAGGATAAGACTTACCGAGCTTGTTTTCTATCAAAATCAAAGCGCCGGGTGATGGGGGTTGAAATAGTTAAAGTAATACACGGGGCTGCTCTTGTGCAAAGTTTATAAATTCACAACTGTACAATCTCTAACGATGCATATCAGATGCCAAGATTGCAGGCAGTGCAGATGTAAATAACCAAGATCCAATCTCAGCATTAGTTGTAGGCGTTTAAAAGTAAATGGGGAGTGCACAAAATTGCTTTCGTGAGAACCAATTTTGAGTACAAGGCAGCAACTAGCTCATTTTAATTTTGAGCTCTTTCGATGGTCAAAACTTGCAAAAGAGACATTTTGGGATATGATCTCGAGTCATTTCCCTTTCTGGATATTGAACATAGTACAACATATAATTTTGACATATTTATATATATAAGTTATTACTAACATGTGGGCTTCCGAAATGGTGTATTGAAGTCGGGACTTCGTCTCTGTGCATAAACCGACGAGTCCGTCGAGACAATATATATTATAGCATTTTCTCCCTTTCTTGACTTGTTCGCACAACGAAGGGATTGTGTTCAGTATTTAACGGCGTCTTTTTGGCAATCATTCAGAGTCTCTGCATTGACTTTTTATGAATAAAGATCATGACGTCATGGTATTTCGTTCTTGCGCTGTGCATGGCGTAATATCCATTCATTTTTCTACTTGTACTTTCACTGCTGAAGTTAAAAGTAGAGCTTCATCTGTGTGTTTCTTTGTTTCAGTTTTCATGTTTAATGCGTGGTAGGCCTGTATAAAATTATCTTCATGGCAAACAAATGATATATATATAGAATATACCCATAGTAGCTTGATGTACCAAATGTTCACCACGGGTGGTGAAGTGGTGTTAACCGCGAGCCTTTGGCGCGCGGTTAACACCATTTCACCACGAGTGGTGAACATTTGGTACACCAAGCTACTTTGGGTATATTTTATTTATACCATGACCGTCAGATTATCAAGAGTTGTTATTATTTTTTCTCGATTTAACTGAACACCAGACGTACACACGTGCGAATCTGTTTTTGTTTATATGAGCATCGGTGGGCGGTATTTCCGCTGTCAATTTTATCGCCGAAACGAAATTGAAAAAGAAACGAAGCCTTTTTCGTTTTAATAACATAATAACATACTATTTCGAGTTATGGATGCTTTATTAACATGAGACAATGCATGTTTGTTAATTTTTGGCATCTTATAAGGTAAACCCATTTAAAAAAGTAATAAGTAACTGCCGGTTTCATTTCACTGTTCGCGAGGCGACGTGCGGTAAATTTTGACAAGTTTGCATTCAGGTCGACGTCACCAAAGGTCGGCTTGGATGTAGTTCTACTGTGGGTGTAAAATTTAACTAATGAAATCCCATTGCCGGCGTGTTCACCACGGTTTGTGTGTAAAGCTAAAATTTATGTCATAGGCTTTTCATATATAGTACAATAGGTAATCGTGGTATAAAGCCTATTTTATTTCGTTGAGCTGTTGATCTGTTCATCATTTAATTACAATTATCAAAAAACGTGTTGCCTCGACATGTGTAATATCGCATTGCCAATTAAGAAAAGGTGAAATGTTCTTTTTTAGCTGCGACTAGCAGCTCTATAAGTGGCAATGTCGGTCTGTCGGTCTGTCTGTCGGTCTGTCTGTCGGTCTGTCTGTCGGTCGGTCGGTCTGTCGGTCTGTCTGTGACCAACGAGTTTCAAAACTCAATAACTTTTGAAATACTTGATGGAATGACTTTATATTTGGCATGTAAGTGTATCTTATTGATGTCTAGCCACTGTTAAATGCATGTGTTGTTCCAAATATTTTTCTTGGAGTTATGGCCCTTGATGGACTTAGAATTTTGTGAGATTGCACCACCCGTCGCAGCTACGGCGTCGATGTCGCGATTTTTTTAAATAGAATGATCGCATGTGCGGTTGCTACCCTCAATACAGTTTTTTATTTCCAAACTGAACAAAATACAGTGTTTTGATTGGCTGAGAAGTACGGTGTAACTTGCAATCCACAATAGCTTTTTTTACACCGCGGTTAACCAGGTTGTAAAAACAAGAATACACAATAGCAGGCTATATGGCTAAAAAAATACCAATTTTTAATTAATAATTCATACTTTATGTTCGGTTATATTAGAACAAAAATAAAAATACAGGAAATTTAGTATTTATGTGCAATAAAATATTACAGATATGGGTGTCATTGGAACTGGCTCATTGAGCCAGTTCCAATGACACCCATATTTGTCCGGCTTTATTAAGAAACTTTTCTGTCAGTTTTTTCCCCATAATGTAGGTTAAAGTATTAAGTACACTAAAATTCTTGAAAATAAATCTGTTATCCTTGTGTTTTCCAGGGTGTATGGGAGTTTACATCGGTCTAGGAACTCATACACCCTTCGGCTTTGCCTCAGGGTGTATGAGTTCCCAAACCGGTGTAAATTCCCATACACTCTGGAAAACAGAAGGATAACTAATAGTATTTGTCCAGATGTTTTTACTTGTATTGGGATAAATACCGTTTTGGTTGTGAGATAAAACAACATAATAATACGTACCATCTGGGTTGGGATATTGATTTCGATGTATGGAGTGAGGAGAAACTGTCGTTTGATCAAGATAACTCTCATCACTTCCTGAGAAAGACTCTGAAAAATCACACTCTGTGAAATCCGGAAACTCGTATGGCTTCTCAAAGTTAACTGAAAAAGGCAACAATATTTTCACATTCTCGATATGCACAAAATCAATACTGCCATACATAACTTTGACCATCGCTTGTTGGTCTTCTGTGTGAATATTACTTCCTCTTATCCTCACTGAGAGAAATAGCATGTGATGTATGAGGTGAGCCACAATAGACAGAGAGCTGGTGAGCTGGGGCTGTCAATTGGTTGCATCGTGATCACAGAATCTGTCTGCTCAAACATACAGAATAAACGTATAGTATTTTCAAATAAAAAAAATATTCTACGGGTAGGATTAAGAATGAAACCGACGAGCCTCTGGCGAGTCGGTTTCATTCTAAATTCTACGAGTAGAATAATTTTTTACTTGAAAACACTATACGTTTATTTTGTTTATTCCAGAAATCTTTTGCAGGGCAATCGCGGCGAAATCGTGCTGTTACTCGCTATAAAACACAGCGAGAAGCGAGGAGTATGTAGGTCCAATTTGACAACAAGCAAAATTGCCAAAAATAAAAAAGGCGCAGTGATACATTTCTGTCCAAATATAATTCCCCTACAAACTTGAGCTAAACTTGCAAAAATACTTTATTAAATGAACAATGTGTAGTGTTTTCTACTGACATTGTGTAATACTTTCAAAAAGGTTTAAAGAAAACAAGAATTGAACTGTTAATTATGCTACGCGAATACGATAGAGGTCAGAGATCAACAAGTCCGTTTCTACTGTAGAAATAAATTCTTTCAGTGTTAAACCTACGCAGAAAATTTATCACCCAACTGGGTGAATAAAGCAAAAAATTATCCAAGACTTTTATTGTTCGAATAAACGGCCATTTATGGGATAAATATATTTTACTTGCAGTTTAGATTGACAAAGGCGCCCCTATGTATTGCTGAAAGACCATCTTACAGTAGCGGATGGAAAACGATCCATACCAGGAATTACAATTTATCACATAATCACCATTAAATAGCCCATTTCGGAAATATCGTTCGCAATATCGTCCCCAGCAAGCACATAGAATACAATGGAACTCAGGGAACGACATGTCAAATAAACGTGTCACATCGTAACATTGTGACTGAGTTGGTTCCGGCGTACAACTGAATTTCTCTTCTCGTATATTTCATTAACTGTGTACCTAATACGAATAGCAGACGACATTTGCAAAAAAACATTTCGCGGATAACTAAAAATTGTCATTTATTTAAGACCTTTCTCTCAATGAACGACAACTGGTGAAAATTACGAATCGGATACTACTTAACTGGAATTGGTGTTCTTCCTATAAGCTGCCGTTTCCCTTATCCGTAGTTACGACTACGATTTCCCTCTAAAACACGCAGATATATCATATTGCAAAACGTTTCTCCGCCACTTAATGTGGGGGTTCACTCTAAGATGGTGTCGATATACTGTAATCGCCATGTGGCCTAAATTTCCATCTCTTACTGGCAATCAAATCATTCGTCGCCACGCAACACGTACGAGAAAATTGCGAAACACAAACGGACTCACAGTCATCACTTCTGGGAAAAGGTTTTTTGACCGTCCGACGAATTTACGACTGCAATTAACCATTCGTAATTGTATAAGTTGTCGTTCATTATGCGAAATGAGTCTATTATCTCAAAAACATAACTTATGATTCCTAATTGAAACGAGCTCGACGAGCTCGTTCCAATGAGGTGCCATAAGCTATGTTTTCGAGTGGAAAATTGAAAAAACAGAATAATAACATTCGCTCTGAGATTTTTGTGAATAGCGCTGGTCACTTTTAGTCGTTACGTTACGTAATCCCCCATTCGTCACGATTTGACATGAACATTCTGAAGCTCTCTCACAAAAAGCAATCTGAGCCTCGGTAAACCTCGGTAAACCTCGGCTTAGGTCGATTTTAGTGAACTCGGTTCAGATATTTCACATCAAATCGTGACTCATCAGTTATCCTCTCTATATATAACAGTTCCTACAGTTAAAACTTGAAGTCCTGTCATAAACTGTGCTCTTATCTAGGCTTAATTGCGCGTAGGAATTGCATGCAATTGCCATATCGAATGGTATCCAAAGCACGGCAGGTTCTCCTGGTTACTCATAGCAAGCACAGGCAATGTTCCTGTCAATGGACCTCCGGGTTACCCGGAGTCCCATTGACTGAAACATTGCTTGTGCACAGGCCATATGTACAGAATTGGATAGCCTCACTATGGTCCTAACGCGTAGATTAACGCGTAGATCGACGTGCTATTTGTGCGCATTTCATGACAGGACTTCTAATTTTAACTGTACAATCTGAGTGCTTGATAACCTTTGATATTCTTTCCCCTGCTACTATTGTAGATTTTACGTGGGAACCCCCAAAAGCGGGGCAGTGCTCGTTTATGAAAGGAGACAAGTCATATTTAACTGGTATTAATAAGAGGCAGTAAGCAATATCCGACGCCTTTAAAGTGGGTAACATAAGCAAAAGCAGTAGATCGCTCCACATGACACCACGTATTGCACCTCGTTGGAATACAGCGAGCGTTGATTTCCTGTGTCATGTAGTTTCAAGAAAGGACGCCAATTACATTCCAATGGATATGGACGGAGTTCGAACCCCTGTCAAGAGTTTTCGACGACAGTAACAGCCTTGTGAAACTATATAAAAACAAAGAAAACTCTCTCGGCTGGAGTTCGAATTCTATTTGCATAATCATATGCGATTGGCTAAACTTGCCTTCACCTTCGTTGTTGTGTTGGGGTATGATATAGCAAAATGTACTGAGAGTGAGCTTATACCCAACAAACAGATCTACAAACACACTATAACACAGAAGTTTAATGAAATAATTTCTGGTTTCGTTGTCATCTTAGATCTAAAAATATGAATGCGGTCCCCGCGGGAACCATTTAAGTGGAGCAATGCATATTTAGCGTAGTAAACACGTTTTGTTTTGGCTTTTAAAATATGAGCCAGTATCCAATGTCGTGGTGAAAATGGCCTAAGTTGGACAACATAGGAATAAACGATCGGTTAAAGTCGACTTCAAACACGTGTTGCGGTCATGCTATAGCCACACGTGCTGGAACTTTAAACACGAATAATAAATAATACGAATGCTGATGTGAGTGGTTATAGATGGTAGAATGTTTCTAAAACATTCCCGGGAAGCAGATCTCTCTTTATTTTCTATCATGGCCAAAACAATAGGTTTAAAAAGTTGCAAGTACACCTAATTATGTATCAGCACACAGACATTGCCAAAATACACTATCTACAAATGTGAACAAATTTAATATACTTTCGTCAGTGCATTCCACATTTAGGCGTTAGCTCTGCTTCATCCACTTTAACCATCTTCCACCACAAAGGCCATCCTCCAGACTGGAAGATGCTTGAAGTAAAAGAAATGGAACGAATCAACACCAGACCGTGGCATCCGCACCATTTAGAGAATCTAGCCGTTATATGAATATTTTATCATAAATGACGATTATCTGTGGCGTCACCAGCATGACACCGTCCAATGAGTTCCAATGTGTTCTATGTGCCTACTGGCACATAGAACACATTGGAACTCAGGGAACGGCACGGTGGAGGGCATCAGCCGTATCGGAAGCATGGTATATTTACCTGCGAGATCCATCCCACTCCTTCCCCGTATCCACACGCACTTTTCAGAGCATTATATTGCCAGAGTCAGGACCTTAGAATTAACGTGGGTTACATAATCGTATGCGGATGGTGGTTAAACTTGACTTTATACGCAGGTTACAATGATGATGGCAATTTCAAGCCAGAATAAACAATCAAACAATCAAGAGTGAGAAGGTTTGAGAATAACGCTCATAAAGTTTTCAGCAAAAAAGTTGGTCTAACATATTGCGTCACAAGATAATTTCTGACACACTCATCGGATTAAATGTTTTGTGTACTATAGCGCACTGCGCGTCGAGGGTGCACTTGTCTTCAACCAATGCTAAGCCTGCTCTGTTAGTACGTTGGAGAGTCTGCCAGTTACTCGCCGCTGTTCGGTCGTCCTCTGCGGGTACTCCGGCTTTCTCCGCCCACAAAACTGTCCGACACAGAGTGCCCTTGACTGTCGAATGTGTCGTTAAACCCCAATAAATAAATAACTGTCATTAGATAAATCACCATTGGAATTCGTCATTATAATTTGTTCAAACGTTTTAGAAGCACACATTCTAAACCGCCGTCAGAAAGACTTGTTTACAAAGTTGAAAGGATAAGTTTTAGTAACTTGTCTTCTCCGAGAGACGTAAATAAGTAATCAGTTAGACAATGGGTAGTTATTTATTCAGAAGATAATGTTTGGCCCAACACTCTACAGAACTGTAATCGTAAAAGCAGATATTGATGTGAATTGGTCGAATTACTCTATCCGCGTTCCTGTTCATAACTCTCTCGCACTTTCACCAGGAGCCAATACTATAAAACTTTTACAATTGTATTTCCTAGAATTGTATTTTATACCTATTAGTATAACTGACTAAAATGAATCATTAGCATTTCAAAAGATATGGCAATTTGCCAACTGGTCAATTGCCACATCTTTGAAAATGCTCATGGTTCATTTCAGCCCATTTAGAGTCATAATTAGAAAACACAATTCTTAACCCTTTACGTAACATGAAAAGCAGACGACACGTGCAAAAAATATTCTTGAATAACTAATTTTTTTCATTTTTTGTCTCAAAAACATAGGTTATGACCCCTCGTTGGAACGAGCTCGAAGAGCTCGTTCCAACGAGGGGTCATAACCTATGTTTTTGAAACAAAAAATGAAAATATATTGAAAATTAATTGGCGATTTTTGTGAATAGCGCTGGCCGGTTTTGGCCGTTACGTTGGGTAAAGGGTTAAAACACAACTGAAAAAGTTTTATAGTATTTGCTCCAGGCTGTTGAATAAAAGCCGAAACCAGTGACCAATACTATAAAACATTTATAATTGTATTTTCCCGAATTGTGTTTTCTATAAGTCAATATAAGTGAATATAAATGACGGAAATGAATCATTAACATTTCAAAAGATATGGCAATTGAAGCGAATATTCGCAAAGGTGAATGCGAATATTCGCAATGTTGAATGCGAAAATTCGCAATGTTGAATGTGAATATTCGCAATGTTGAATGCGAATATTCGCAATGTTGAATGCGAATATTCGCAATGTGAATGCGAATATTCGCAACGCGAATGCGAATTTTCGCAATGCTCCCACCACACATGTTGGCCCCAATAGGCTTCCGTCCGAGCGATCATATCATGTCGGTGACGCTTATTTTTCTCTGGATTGCCGCTATCGAATCATTGGAGATAGTTTACGCCCGATTATTAGGGGACACACGCTGCGATTTTTTTCGAGACCGTACACAACGATTCTCCAAATCCGTCGATCATGTGACCTGACCAATATGTCGCCACGCAATAATTTTCTGTCATGTGGCATAATTTCAAACGCTGATTGATTTCTAGAAATTGTACCGTTCGACTATGTTCGCCAGCGTGGGCACACGAGCGATTTTATCGGCGACCTGTTCGCGGCGGTAATAAAATCGGGCAACAATATCGAACTTGATGATCGGTGCGGGAAGAAGATCGAAATTTGGAAGCGATTTCAAAATCGGCGCGATCCAGCGGAAAATAATCGCTCGTGTGTCCCTTGCGTTAGTTCCACCAATAGTGATCATATTTTGCTGTTTTTAAGACGAATTATATACTTAATGATTAGAAAATCTATAACAGGAGTACGAAAGAAGAGCTGTGTTTCTTTTTGAGTGAAAATACATCACATTAAATCAACGGTAGTCTATACGCAAACTGGGGGCGCGGTGGCGTCACGGTAACCGGTACTCGTCAGATCACCGAAGTTAAGCAACGTCGAGCGCGGTTAGTAGTTGGATGGGTGACCATTTCAGAGACTGATTTGTGCTCCCGCGTTGTGTCCTTGGGCAAGGCACTTAACCCCGATTGCCTAAATGGGGTCACGATGATGCTGTGTACTAAGGCGTACTGCACGTCGATGGTGCGCATGTCTTCAACCAATCTAACCCAGCCGGTGCCGCGGTGCAGAGTTACGATGTTGGAGCGATGACAGCTGCTAGTCGTTGCTCGGTGGTTCTCTCCGGGTACTCCGGCTTCCTCCACCTATAGAACTGTCACCGACATGATATGACCCTGGCTGTTAATGTGCCATTAAACCCTAATAAATAAATAACTGTACGCAAACTCCCCCAAAATGTTGATCAACAAATTTCGCTTAACCCTTTACCCAACGTAACGGCCAAAACCGGCGAGAGCTATTCTCAAAAATCGCCAATTAATTTTCACAATTTTTTTATTTTTTGTCTCAAAAACATAGGTTATGACCCCTCATTGGAACGGGCTCGTCGTGCTCGTTCCAATGAGGGGTCATAACCTATGTTTTTGAGACAAAAAATGAAAAAAATTAGTTATTCAAGAATTTTTTTTCCCAAGTGTCGTCTGCTTTTCATGTTAGGTAAAGGGTTTTAACAGTGTTGGATTCCTTACAAAGTGTGACTGGTAGTCCGAGAGCCTGTACTGGCTCCTGAATACTATACTCACCATCGTCATAGAGTTTCCGTAATAAATTATACAGTATTGCACCATAAGTTGACTCCAACTTTACAAAATCATCTAATGTCATTTGGCATATTTTAGAACCATCAATGTCACAAAACGCTTCTCCGCGGAATGACTCTCCATCAATTTTATGGTCTTGAACACACGAATATAGCCAGTCTAAAACTTCTGCTTCAGACCAGTTGATAGGATGTTTTGTAGTCCAACTAAGTATATTCACTTGTTCGGGGTCTGAAACAGAAACAAAACAAATGGTTGCCAACAATTACAACACTCTGAGAAATCCAACCCCATGTAAACATAAAAGACGGAAAAGTCAAACTCAATTTTGATATCCTCACTCCAAACAAGGAGTGGGTGTTTCAGTACATGGCCAAGATAAAATATTAGCAGCCAATGTAGTAGCCACCTGCGAAGCTTGTAGAATCGATTCCATGTCAAATCGGCTTTTGTATTCGATTCCATTCGGATCTGATCTGTACGTTTCGACAAGTGCCGCACCGACATAAAACGACTGATGTAATCTAACGATACGCTAATCCTGTTGCAATATTTTTATTTCTGTTTAACTATTTTGACGTCTGAGTACAGTACTGTGATCTCGTCGTGTGAACGCCAGCAAGTAAAGCTCAACTTAGCTGGTAAAATATGACCCGTTCGCCTGAGTTGGAAGTACTTTAAAATTGGCACGATGGGTATAAATGATTGGCTGGACTTGATCGTATTTCCATGTTGTGGTCATGATTAGCCATTGCACAGAAGAATGCAACCATAAACACCACTAAATAAATAAACAAACAAATAAATTGATTTATTTATTTATTTATTGGTGTGAACTTTAACGACACTTTCGACAGCCAGGGTCACCTCGTGTCTGACAGTTTTACGGGATAAGTACCCGGAGAGAACCACCGAACAACGGCAAGCAACTTTTAGATCACTCCCAACGTACTAACACAACACAAGCAGGGTTAGCATTCGTTGAAGACAAGTATACCATCGATGTGCAGAATACGCCTTAGTACACAGCGCCACCGGCCCCCACATGGGCAATCATGATTTACTGCGGGGAAATAAATAAATCAGAGAACTCTGACAACAGATGCGAACAGACAATTTCGACTGGATTGCGACTATGCCGCGATTCGGTCGAAATTCTCGGTACTCTTTTATCCCCCACAACACTGTAAAATCTCACCTGTCGGAAAAGAAATGTATTTTAGGTGCTATTTTCGTTTGTGTTTCTTGCTTCTGTCTTCATTATGCAGTATTTTATGTATGGCATCTCTACCCGGTGGTGTAAACATGTCGCGACCAGATCGCGACCTGATCGAGAAAGAGATCGCCTTTGTGATCACAGTACAGTATATATATAGACGTTTTACCTGGTGGTAATATCTGATCTGATCACTATGTCCAAGGCAAATAAAATGATGTATTGCCACCCTTAAAATAATAATAATTCGTCGCGTGAGAACCATAAGGTTCTATCTTCCACTGGAAGATAGAACCTTATGGTTCTCACGCGATCCCTTGTCTGTGTCTGTTAGCATACATCAGCCACAAATATGTACTGTATAAAGTTATGGTCATGTCCGTGTGGAAGTTTCCCGGTTCAGGACATAATGGTTGAGAACACGATTTTTCCTTGCTCGAAGTGTACGGCCTTTCTGTTCTCTAACATTCTCTAAATATCTCGTTGCTTGGACAGCCTGTCGTGAGAGCTGGTCATATTGTAGTGGTTGAGTTTTCACTATCACCACAATATGGCCAACAGTAAATAATTTGCATGTGTGAGGTGCCGATTGACGTAGACCCAGGTATGATCACGTCATCATGATTTATGGACGAATATCGCGTCGATTTTGTCGAGGTGACACCTTCAAAAGCTGGACATGAGAAGCGAGTACGATTGTATTTACTGCATCAGAAGGAGTCTTGGTTTGGCGGCATTTGCGTTACAACGACGTTAAAAATGTTATTTTGCAAGATTATACGGATTTGGGAAGTTATATAAAATAGCTCTCTGACGAGTGGTGCTGTTTCGCATCGGAATACATATGAACTACCCCATTGTTTTTATAGTTGGTAAAAAACATGGACGATATAAGCTTAACCCTTTGAACACCAGAGGCCTCTTTACCTGCCCAGGGACATGGCACGTCATACTTTCATTAAGTAGGATGCCCGCTAAGTTAAGGGTGGGGTAGACCAATCAATATTTACAACGTGCATTTACAAAAGTTTAGTCATCGACAAAGAAGACAACAACAAAGAGGTAAAATGGGATCAGTAATAATTCAAACCTACAGCCCTGTTGGGACCTGTTGGGCTGTAGGGTTGAATTATCACTGAACCTTCCTGTAAACTGAAAACAGATTCGTTCTTTTTCCGCAGAGAGCAGAGTGTAAGGTGATACCATTCAGGAATTCAGTGTTGAAAAGGATTATCCTTTTAAAAAAAGAAAATAAATAAATAAATAAATAAATAAATAAATAAATAAATAAATAAATAAAATATACTAGCATTGGCTACAAATGTGAAGCAACGACTCGTAGCGTCAAAATTATATTCGGGGAGTCCCCAATGGGAATCCCGGGATGTGAAGCAGTGCTTGTTTATTGTGGTAAAGAAGCTCTGTTTTATTGGTAAAATAAGACCAAGTCGCCAATGCTTGTGATGGAAGTCCTCTAAAATGGGGTACATGCGTATAAACGTTGACATAACTCGACTTTAACTCCATGTTGCGGTCACGAGTGGCCACTGTGTAGAAATATGTGACCTCAAACACCAATAAATGAATAAATATTCCGCGAGTGCATTCTTCACTTTGGACAATGGACTCGGTTCAGTTAATTTGGTAATTGTCCAACGAGGTAACATTGAAGATACACCATATCGAGATGAAAACTCAAAAATTAAAAGTTTAGCTATAAAACTGCCTCGGATCCTTCTATGGCCAAACATGTAAAGGAGCCACTTACGTCTCAGATTAGACATCAGCATTTGAGAGTCGATTGAAAGTACGACGGCGCAGGCACCATCGGGTGGTAATAAGTTAGCATGGGATCGTAGGGATACTCTCATGGTAAACTGAGAGGTTTTTGAAATATAGCCTCTTGGTGCATGACACTTGAGGTATTTTTGTTAATCTCTACTTGTAATTTGAATACAGCCATTTCTGACCACCGCAAATACCACAACCAACACAACGGTACCTATGTACAATTATTTTACTCCCTACGCACTGATGTGGAAATTTGAAAATTTAAAGCTGCTAATTTTGTCCATAATGCAACCAGGAATGTAACACATGCAGTCCTGTTTGACCGAGAACACTGAGGGCTAAACGGCACAACTAAATTTTCCACTGATGATCCTTTCATGTTCTACTTCAACCATCTTCCAACCGAATGCTTTGAGAGAAGATGGTTTACGTTGAAGGAACAAACCAAGTCAGTCCAAAGTGAAATTCAGTGCCCAAAATGATTGCACGTGTAGATTAAAATATTTAATATATTAAAAAACAAAACAAATCGACTGTGTTGAGTGAATATGGACCCAATTGGGTTCATATTCACTCAGCCCAGTTGATGCGAGTTGATTTTTAACCCAGCCAATGTTAGAATGCGAAATACCTGCATATTACACAGTTGTAAACTCACAAGCATTAAAACTCAGTGTTTAACTACGTAACATTCCTCGCGGGAACTCCGGAAGTGGTGCAGTGCTTGTTTACTGTGGTAAATAAGATAAGCTTTACTGGTAAAATAGGATCCCGGACCAACGCCTGGGTGAAAGTCCTCTAGAGTGGGCAGCATGGGTTTAAATGATTGGCTAAACGTGACTTCAGCCAGATGTTACGGTCATGAGGTAGCCAAAGATGCTAAAGGTGATCTTAATCACCAATAAATAAATAACTATGCAACATGACTATAGAAAAAAATGTGGTAGTGGGAAGCATGTTCCTTCCTGTGCCCGAGTGTTCCTTCCGGTTCCGCAGCCTCTGTAATAGCAAGTAAGTTTTTCTCACCTGGAATTCGACATTTAGTGCCGTGTGAGTAGCGGTCGTACTGACAATCTCGTGAGCGACTGAATGAAAGGCATGATTTACTGTCATTAATACATAAGTTATTTCTGGAATTTGATGAACCGTAATGTGTTGAGAAACATAGAGACTTCCCTGATGAATCGTCATGATTTACCGTAGCACCATTATACATATCACATGATCCGTGCGAAGATATACTATACATAGGCAATGTTTCAATGCACTGTGTTTGTGGTTCCAATGAGTATCTAAACGTTCCCATTTGATAGAATGACGTGCTGTCTTCACTGACTATTGGGATTGTGTGACAGGACGAATCAGTTGTTGTTGTCATGGTACAGCAAGTCGATGACTGACCACCGGTTGCTTGCGTGCATGCGGCTATTGTCTCTTCGGCGTACAATTCGTTGATCATGACATGCTTATCAGCTGGGTAATTGTCTACGAAGGATGCTTCCACCACTGGAAAGTTTACAACTTCCATAGTTGTAAACTCCTGAAAACAAAACGTATAAATTAATTTTTTTAGCAAATGGAAAGTCCGTACATTACATTTTCACTTCACTTTGTCTTATCCTCGATGAGCTCGTTCCAATGGGGAGTCATAACCTAGGTTTTTGAGACAAAAAGTGAAAAATAATGAAAATTAATAGGCGATTTTTGAGAATAGCGCTGGCCGGTTTTGGCCGTTACGTTAGGTAAAGCGTTAACTGGGAGAGTCTAAGTTACTTCTATAGGTTAGCATTTATTCATCAGGAATTGATTTGTTATAATTTATTGGAGAAATGCTATGGGCACTTTCTAATACATAGTAACAAGCATTTTCATGAGAATGGAATTTTTTTGCAAATAACTGAAGACCCATAGGATATGTAGTTTTTATATGCCCGTTTAAAAAACGGTCGTATTATGTTATCAGTCTGTCCGTCTGTCCATCTGTCCGTCTGTCTGTCCGTAAACAATTTGGTTTCCGTTCATTTAAAGTCGAACGCCTTGACGGATCGACATCAAACTTTTAGAAGTTGTTTTTAGCATTAAAATACAGGTCAAGTTCGATAATGGTGTTTCTCAGTCCGTCTGAGAGATATGGCCCTTTGAAAACACAATTTTTCTAAAAAAATTGGTTTCCGTTCATTTAAAGCTGAACGCCTTGACGGACAGACACCAAATTTTTCAGATGTTGTTTTTAGCAATAAAATACAGGTCAAGTTCGGTATTGGTGTTTCTCAGTCCATCCACTGCAGAGTTATGGCTCTTTGAAAACACAATCTTTCGAAAAAATTGGTTTCCCTTCATTTAAAGTCGAACGCCTTGACGGATCGACATCAAACTTTCAGATGTTGTTTGTAGCAATAAAATACAGGTCAAGTTCGATATTGGTGTTCTCAGTCTATCCGCTGCAGAGTTATGGCCCTTTGAAAACACAATTTTTGAAACAAAATTGGTTTCCGTTCATTTAAAGCCGAACGCCTTGACGGATTGACACCAAATTTTTCAGATGTTGATTTTATACACCCGTTTGAAAAACGGGACGTATTATGTGAATGGTCTCTCCATCCGTCTGTCTGTCTGTCCGTCCATGGACACATTTCGTCTCCGGATGATTACTTTAGTTGTAATGGATTGAGTTGAGTTAAATTTGGCATGTGGATTTAGTATGACAAAATACAGGATGGGTTCGATTTCCGTTTATAGCGGCCCATTTGCAGTAGAGTTATGGCCCTTTATTTATGGGAATTTAGCCCAACTTTAGTTTGCCTTGACCGATTTATTTCAAATTTTCAGTTTTTTGTTTTTGACCACTAAATACAGCTCAAGTTCAGTTTTGACCACAATCGCATATACCTTTCCAGAGTTATTCCCCTTGAATGATTGCAAATTTGTGGATTTTATGGTTTCAGGATGATAACATTAGTTTGCCTTGACCGATGTTTTTCAAATTCTCAAATTTTGTTTTTGACCACAAAGCACAGCTCAAGTTCACCCTTGGCCATAATCGTATGTACCGTTCCATAGTTATTCCCCTTGAATGATTGCAAATTTGTGAATTATGTGGTTTCCGGATGATAACTTTAGTTTGCCTTGACTAATTTGTTTCAAATTCTCAAATTGTGTTTACGACCACAAAGCACAGCTCAAGTTCACTTTCGGCCAAAATCGCGTGTACCTTTCCAGAGTTATTCCTCTTGAATTTGTGCATTTTGTGTTTTCCGGATTATAACTTTAGTATGGCCTAACTGATTTTTTATACACCTGTTGAAAAACCGTCGAATTATGGAATCAGTCTGTCAGTCTGTCTGTCTGTCCATTTGTCCATCCATTTGTCCATCCGTCGGTCTGTCCGTTCGTCAACATTTGGTTTCCAGATGATAATTTTAGTATTTTTTTTTCGATTGACTCCTAAACTTGGTATGTGGTTTAATCAAAACAAAAGACAGGTCAAGTTCGAATATGGGGTCAGTTCGAACTTCGAAGTTTCCCTGAATTATGGACCTTGTTGGGCATAGAATGCATCAAATATTTGGTTTCCGGATGATAACTTTTATTCTTTGTTTTTCGATTGCTTCCAAACTTGGAATGTTGTTTAATCACAACAAAATACAGGTCAAGTTCGAATATGGGGTTGGTCCAAACAATTTTCACCCTCACCCCCATCTATATCCCAACCCTTCAAAAATACAAAACGGGCGTATATTGTCCCGCTACGCGGTGCTCTTGTTTAATTGTGGAACCGGCACTTTTCAATAGTGGCCAAATTTTGGGCTCACCCACTCAACCAGTTAACACTTTGAACACGAGAGCACGCTTTTATGGCCCAGGAACATGATACACCATTATTTCATAAAGTAGGATGGCTTCCAAGTGCATGTGTGGTATAGACCAATCATAATTTTCAACGTGTAGCCCAAAGACTGGACGTTGACAATACGAATTTGTCTATCCTCAAATTATGGATACGTCTCTTCCAAATGATGCCATGGAACAGAGATGGGAGATACCACCAGGATTAAAAAGTGTTAAAGCGATATTACGTTTATCAGGCTTGGCAATTTCAGGGGAGCCATTTTTTAGCTCTCCTTACTGCCCTCTTGAAAGAATTAAGGAGAGCGAAAAATTGCCCTCCTAAATATTTTGGTCTGGGATGATTGAGATTACATGTATTATGGTCACATTAAATTTTTGTTGTAAAGCAAAAATGTAATTTAACTTCGAAGTCACATAACATCACGTAATTTCATTTTGAAAGTGGTTTAGTGGTAAAAGGTAATGGCTGCAACCATACCCAAACACAGTTGCAATCATTTGAAGCAAAATGGGTTACAGCAATATTTTTTTTTCTGTCAGTTTCAAGTTCAACAACTGACATCACAGTTTGAGGGGTAATTATTCAAGGAATATTGACACTATAATATACTACCATTACTACTATCCTGTCACTTGAAGCACTTGCACCAGGATGTGGCTGTAGATTCGAGCAGACCTGTTGTCCAAGAAAGTCATACGCCTACCACTACCACCTTCAACCCCCTTGGGGGGGGGGGGGGGGTTGAAGGTGGTAGTGGTAGGCGTATGACTTTCTAGGACAACAGGTCTGGGTACACACACAGGTCTTGTCAAGTGTGTGTTCGGTTGTTGAGTGAGACATCTAGATGTCTAAGAGATTTCGCTTTACCTTAGTAAAGTTAATAAAATCACTGATGTAGTCTGTTGGTTTCAGTTTCAATGAGTTTGTTTAACTGGATACTTAAAATGCTGTGTAAAGCTAATTGCTCTCCTAAGCTGATTGGGGAGAGCGACTTTTTGCCCTCCTGCATTTTTCAGAATGCCAGGCCTGGTTTATGAGCCACCTATTTTTTGTCTCTACAGCTAGCGTTTTCTTTTCTTTTTTGCCGCTGCCTCAGCACCAGTTTGTGTTTATGTCTAACTGACATATAATACGTGAAGGCGTGTAATAAACACAGAAATACACACGCGTGTGAATGGGTTAATCGATATGGCACGAGTGCCAGCGTGGGAGGATAAAAAACGAGAGACCGCAGTGCCATATCGATTAACCCATTCACACGCGTGTGTATTTCTGTGTTTATTACACGCCTTCACGTCTATAAAAACAATTATTAGAAGGATGCTCAGCAATTCATTTGACAACTATCAACAAAAAGAACACATTTTATCGCCAAAAAAAATTGCGAGGGGAACCCGTGCAACTATTTCGTCCCCTGAGTCCCAATGTGTTCTATGTGCATACTGGCACATAGAACACATTGGAACTCAGGGGGACGACTTTTTTTTCACCTATCGCTAGCGATTCAAATTGTAATTGCGTTGCGCAGTTTGTAGAAAATTCCATTGCAATTTCGCTTCTATTTAAAAATAGCCCGTCAACGATTTCCGTTCCGCACATATGTGCAATATGGTATACTTAATTATACTTACCTCGCGTCTTTATTCTGAAAATAAACATGCCAATCGATGAACATTTACACCTGTCATGTCACTAATGTGTTAAGTACTTTGTTCAAATGGATGTAGCTTTCGGTATCAAAAAGATATTACTAGTTGTCAGTGAGCGTATCCGCGGTCTGCGTCCATTTCTCGATCGTACGTCAAAGATATGTTCTACGCCCACTTTTTTCCTGACCTAATTCTGTCAACATTCCGAACTTGTTCGATAAAAACATTCTTCTACTTGCCGGAAAATTGGTCATATGTCCATCTCCTGAACATACGATTAAACGTTTTATTCGGAAATGTAAGACATAAACCGGACCAATTACAGAGAGAGGCCAGTCGAAATTACAAATCTTTGAAAACGTTCATGACATTAAACTGGTAACCACGATCGAGGTGAAAACTTCGTGGGCAGATGCCATTTAAAATTTATTATTCTAGAGTCAATAAAACAATTTAACATTGACAATCTTCATGGAAACATAAGTCAGGAGAAGTGAAAAAAACTGGAGTCCAAAACATATAAAGTCCATCTTGGCCCGTGATGGGATTAATGTACATGTGAAACTAAAGTAAGATGTACTGTAAAATGAGATTTCCCATAATATGGTTTTCCTGAATTTTTTTTAAAAATTAGAAAAAAACAATAATTAAAATTATACATTTTGATATCCTGTGTGTTGGGTAAAGGACTAAGGGAGAAAAACAAAATATGTAATTTTTAAAGAAAGTTTTATGCAAGCTGTTCTCGTTAGTCGTGTTAGGTAAGGGGTCTAATGACATAAGCGATACCTCCCCAAACCTACTGCTGAAACTAGAAGTCTTGTTATGAGCTGTGCGCTTATATAGGCTTAATTGCGCGTAGGAATTGCGCGCAATTGCCAAACAGAATGGCATCCAAAGCACGGCAGGTTCTCCTGGCTACTCATAGCAAACACAGGCAAAGTTTCTGCCAATGGATCCGGAGGTCCATTGGCTGAAACATTGCCTGTGTACAGGCCATATGTACAGAATTTGGTAGCCTTACTATGGGCCTAACGCGTAGATTAATGCACAGATCGACGTGTTATTTCTGTGCATTTCATGATAGGACTTTTAGTTTTAACTGTACTGTCAAGTAAGGATAACGAAGCTGCCGATTTGATGTCATTGCGTAACACCCGAAAATTCGAATAATATACAATATCGGTAAAACATTAAAGGATGGGAACTATCAAGACGGAGCTAGTTGTACTCTTCACTGATGACCATAGCCCCTTCTCTTGATTTTCGGAAAGGGCTTTGTGCGAGATTTACAAATCGCAATAGCTGAGCTTGGTATCACCAATATTGAGAAAACAATAAATTTTCTTGCAACTACGCGGCAACATAATTTGACTGTCACTGGAGATGAGCTGCAAATGCTTTGAAAAATAATTGTAACTGATCACTTGATCCATGTAGTCTAGGTTTTCTTCCACACAAAATAAACTACCCGTATGGCAACCAGACAACTTAGTGGCTGCACAAAACGCATATGTGCCTCCCAATCTGATTCCTTCTCAAAAATGACAAACCATAAACATCGAGGACATGTTTTTGCATTCAGGGATAAATTATGTAATGCTGTGTTAATGGAGCAGTCTCTCATTAAAACCTCGCAATATTTTATTTTTGTTAATGGCAGGGACTGAACTCACCTGGTATTGTGGGCTGGCCGAGGGCATGTTAGGGTCTATGTATGATTTCTGGGTAGATGATGATGTCTCTCCACCAATATCAAACCCTGCAACAAAAAACAATTAGACATGATTATCCCACAAATAGTTCTCACAGGAACATTTACATTATAAATCATTAACCCTTTGAACTCTAGAGGTATCTTCCATGCCAGTTCAATGGCAGCAATTAGAAGAGTCCATATTCATTATTTGGGATAGACCTATCAGTATTTTCAACGTGCAGCCTTGGGTTGCACGTTGAAAATACTGATTGGTCTACCCCCGCAACATTTACTGAACAGCCATCCTATATAATGACGTTATGACGTATTGTGTTCCTGGCCGGAAAAGCGGCCTCTGGGGTTCAAAGGGTTAATCAGTTTACCTATGGAAAGTTATGTATACCTGAGGGTGCGATGAACACTCCATAACATACTCCATGGGCATTAGGTGTGCAATTTGATCTCGTCCACTGTGAGGATAGGGCGTATAAGGTGGGACCTGCAGTCACGATTGATACGCGTATCCTTGCTGTGCTTTCCCAGTGGGAATCCCGAGAAGTGAAGTAGTGCTTGCTTACTGTGGTAAACAAGCTGCTTCACTGGTAAAATAGGACCCAGCAACCAAAGCCTGGGATGGAAGTCCTCTAAAATGGTCAACATGAGTATAAACGATTGGCTGGACTTGACTTTATGTTCATGTTGCGGTCATGATTAGCCACTGCGTAAAAATGTGACCTTAAACACAAATTAATAAATAAATAAATCTAGCAGTTGACTCCATGGGATACAGCACTGAGTATTCATCATCTGTTGTAATAATGTGCACAGTACGGTGGTCGCAAAATGTGTCTCTTTCTCGATCATATCACGATCTGATCCTGTCACACAATGGTGGGAAGACAGTTTTTAAATAAGATATTGTGAAATCAAGTTCGAATTGAGGAAAATAAACGAAACGTGTACCTGAAATCCATTGTCCTCGCATGTCTTTTTCGGAAGGTAAGCTAAATTCAACTGCGTGGTTGGTAAGAAAACGGACAGTGAAATTCGACCGGATCGCGACTCTGTCGCGATCCGGTCGAAAATCTCTATCCACTTTTCTAATTACTATATATATACGCTTATGTGCCGTTCTATTTAGCATTATTTGGAGAAAATCAGTTCTAGATTGGAAATGTAATCGTTTATAATTCATTCTTAGTTTATTAATACTCAACATGAATGTCCACGTGTTTCGACTACTCGTTAAGTCCTTAAATTGCGGTCATGATTAGGCACGGTGTAGAAATGTGACCTTAAATAAATAAATATATAAATAAATAAATAAATAAATAAATAAATAAATAAATAAATCTAGCAGTCGACTCCATGGGATACAGCACTGAGTGTCCATCACCTGTTGTAATAATGTGCACAGCTCTGTGGTCGCAAAATTTGCCTCTTTCTCGATCATATCACGATCTGTTCGCGTCACACGCTGGTGGGAGGACGGTTTTTAAATAACATATTGTGAAATAAAGTTCGAATTAAGAAAAATAAACGAAACGTGTATTTGAAATTCATTGTCCTCGCATGTCTTATTCGGCAGGTAAGCTTAATTCAACTGTGTGGTTGGTAAGAAAACTGACAGTCAAATTCGACCGGATCGCAACTGTGTCGCTATCCGGTCGAAAATCTCTATCCACTTTTCTAATTTCTATATATATATACTTATGTGCTGTTCTATTTAGCATTATTTGGAGAAAATCAGTTCTAGATTGGTATATGTAATCGTTTATAATTTATCCTTATAGTTTTATTAATACTCAACTTAAATTTCCCAAAACTAGCTTAGTCCTTCAATTTTGTTACACAAAACACGGTGGCGTAACTACATAAAAAGTTCAAGCTGAATGCGATCTACAGGGTGGCTAAACATGATAATATATTTTATAGCTTCGGTGAGTCATTGAAGATTACATCAGTAGCTGAATATATGAACAAGGAAAACTCAAGCAAAGATTAACATAATATGGAGTTTGCGATTTCAAACATGTACGGGTACGGGTACGTGTAGCTACACGTACCCGTACACGTTGGGATTTGAGAAAAATTGAGTTGCGAAACGACTTTTTAATTAACGTGTACGTGTGCGGGTAATGGGTCAGTAACTCTGTGAGTTCAGGGTCATTATGTTGTTGACCAACAATGGCTTCCTCAGATCTGCTGATGTTCGGTGCGATTGAAGACGACGTAGAATTAGTGTTGTTATCCACAACTGATGAACGTTCAGCTTCTAACATTAGGTTTCATTACCCAAGCTTTGACTTGTCACGATTTACAAATGATGAATGCCGTCAAATGTTTAGGTTTGACAAGGACGGTTTAGCCAAGTTAACAACAACATTCCAATTACCCCAATCAATCGTTTGTGAGAATGGCACCGTTGTATCTGACACAGAAGGGTTGTGCATCATGCTGCGCAGACTTGTATATCCAAATATTTCATAACACCATGTGGCAACCCATGTAAAACCCGGGGTTTTTTTTTGCCGGTTGGATGCTACCCGCTCCAAATATGCTCCATACCAAATATCAATGACCTGATACGTACAGATTTAGCAAAAGTTGCGTTTGATTTTTTTGTATTTTGAGGCCCATGCATGGGCCACATTTTTTCCCGCTAAATGTGCCCCAAAGGGATCAATTTAAATAGACCTGAAAATCCTACTTACAGTGATGCCATATATCAAATATGAATCATTTGAGGCAGTGGTTTAGAAAAAAACAGATTTTTAAATGTTTTTTTCTATTATCCACAGTGTTAAAAAAAATGCGGATTTAGCATTTTTTCAAAGTCCAGAAGCTGTATTCTGCCACAAAACTAATGATATTTTTTACTATTCCTTTCTTTTGGTGGGTTCCAAGAAAGCTTCACACCAAATAAGAAATCTCAGTGCATTGTGATTTTGGAGATATGGGCGTTTAACAAAAAATATTTCTATTTTTAGCTGCCGCGGTTCCCACGGGGCTACTGGAAATTGTTGGGGGCATAAATACTTATGACCCATTAATATACTTCATAATAAATTTGGTTCAAATCGGCCGCTCGGTCAGAAAATATAAATTTTTGGCAGGGCACAAATTCTTGCCCCTACCATAACGACGGTGAATATTGCCCCTCGAACTTCTCTTAAACAAATTGGGTTCTACACCCCAAAGGGAAGCAGCATAACGGTCTCTGCTACCGCTGGTTCAAGAGAAGATGTTTTACCAATTGGCGCACTTTGGCCCCACACCACGCACCCCCCTCCTCAATACGAGCAAAAATATTATTTTAAAAAAAATGCCCCTATATAACCGCTACTCAAGTGAAATTTCATTAAAGTGTTCCCAAACATCACCTTCACGACGGACGCGCGACGGGCAAAAGGTAATTAGAATAGCTCACCCTGATTTTCAGTCAAGTGAGCTAACACGCCACTTGCCAACAGCCACAGAGAATGACTAAACGCAAGCCAATGATTGAAACTTGTCTGGCTAGGACAAGTGTTTGACTCTCTAAATAAGGAAATAAATATGTCCACAACCAGCCCATGACAAGGGCATGTGGTGTATGTGAGGGGTCATAAGGTGGGCGTGTGATTGTTTTTTGGTTGCTGTAGTTAGTCATCGGTTCTCCCAAAGGGAGACCGAATTGCCAACCTTTCATTCTGTAAGCTAATGGATGATTCCAGCTTTTACAAACCGTCATATTGGTCTGTTTTGGTGGCGTTCTTGCCATTTTGTAACCGCTATGGAAATCATGCTGGCGCTGCTCCCAAAGCAGCGTTCTGTTTGTGTTTTTCTTCTCTCTTTAACGAAGATTGTTTTGCGGCATTGATTAGATGCCATGACTTCATCCCAATAAACGCATCACACCTGTGTGTGCCTCGGCACCTAGCAAATGAACCACTGGTCGATTGGAATCCTTATGGTAGCTTGGTGAGCCAGGCTGCATAAATCTCACATCCTAGAATAACGTGGCTGGTGGGGGCTGGCCCTCCGGTAAACGCATTCAATGCAATGTGCAATCTCTTTTCACGAGCTGGATCTTGGTTGCTATCCGGCCTCCGTGGTTCTGTCTGACACTATAAATCCAATGATAGCCATTCGGTTCGCAATGGTTTTAAAATCCCACGTCGTACCTGCGCCCCTCTAGCACGTGAAAACTATTTTTTGTTTGTTTGTTTTGTTTTGCTCTCCTTATGCGTATGCCTTGCTCTCTACCTTTCAGCAGGTCCCTGTTACAAACACCTTCCATCGGAAAGCCATTACTCAGTGACTTAGCCAGGCGTGGGAGAGCCCCCCCCCCCCCCATACACACACACAACCACGTCATGACCCGCTCCCATTTAAAATGAAGCGCGCATTTAAAAACACAAAAACAAACAGGGTATAAATAATTTTGAAACAAACAGGGTATATAAAATAAATTTCAAAAATAATTCAGTAGTTCCATTGTTATCAATGGGGGGACTTGAATGTTCCTGGGGAGAACCTCCTGATTATCCACATTGGGAGGGGCACCCTTCCCATACTCCTCATCTCAGTGTTGTGCACTTTGGGATCTGCCTCCGGCTCAGTAATCAACTTACGTGCCCCCCCCCCCCCCCCCTCATATTGTTCCTAGCTCACAACCATCGTAGTAAGCCATCTGATTCAATCGAACTTCCCCACTACTAAATCAATTCTCCACCCCCCCCCCCCACACACACACCCTCACACCACACACACACACACACACACCCCGTACACGAAAAAAAAATAAATTAAGAATAAAATAATCAAATATATAATAGTGATCGTTCATAGGCGTAGTGCTAACGTAACATAAACATCCTCGTGTGATAATTCATTGTTGGAAGAAAGGGAAAATATATTCTCCAAGACTGTTCGAGAAAACAGCTGCGTTTTAGATCTTAAATATTCAATCCACAACAAACACAACAACAATTTCCCCTTGATATCGGCGAAGAATTCTTCCAGAACACAAGGATTACAACGAGAATAACCTATCATATTATATATGTAGAGAGAAAATGAAACCATTATTATTTTAACAAATCCATATCTACCCGTTCGTCGAAACTTGTAAACCTACTTCTACACGTTGGATAAAAACGTGTACGTGTGGAAGTAAGCGAACTTTATGATGTTGTCGACAAGATTTTCGTCTACCCGTACACGTACACGTAATGACTTTTCCTGACCAAAATGAATTATTTCGTGATTAATGCCAGTGTTGACTTGTCCTTGTCACAACAAAATTAAACTAATTTGTTTCACAAACACGTTCATTATTTCGATTGTTGCAATTAGAAAGCTTCTAGGAACCACGGGATTGTAGCTGGCACGAATTTGTGCATTCAACTGAAACACATTTTGTCTTTTTAAATCACTGGAATTTTCAAATCTCAACCCGGCAGTTTTACGTGTAGAAAACGTGTAAGCGTGTGGAAGAAGTGTGACGTACTACACAAATTATCTGCTACACGTACCAGTACCCGTACACGTTTGAAATCGCAAACTCCCTAATATACAAAAAGCGGGAAGTGTGAAAAAGTCGTATCCCCCAGAGGAACGAATTGATGAACAGAACCGGGAATGCATTATATGACTGCGTCCCGTCAATATTTATAGCAAGCTCCGTATCTAAACACAGCAATTCGACCTTCGTTTACTTCTTTGGCGGATTCCTCATTGGAATTGTTCATTTCCTTCACACTGAAACTGTAGAGACTTTGTTCCAGAATGGACCCGACGTATAAAATAGTATCAAAAGGAATTCGAAGAATCCTTTCTGAATTTGTATAGTTGTCCATTAACAATTCAGTCTTATCGCGTAAACACTATTGTATCAAATTATTACTGATCTTTGCTACCCATTTATTATTCAATATGTCGTCTGCTTGCTGACTTCCAAATTTTCCAGCAAGGAGAAGTCTGAGGGGATTTTCGGCATTTCAAAAACATTGAACATATGTCATGAACTTTTTTCATCTTTAAGTCCAAGAGATTATACTATCGACCACGAATATACATTGCAGATGGCGCCTTGTTCCACTCACGGGACGAATTATTTATTATTGAAATACAGTATATTTGCACTATATTAATTGGATATTTTCTATCTAAGGAAGGGGGGGGGGGTGTTAATGGGTCTAACGACGCTTTCGACAGTCAGGGTCGCCTCGTGGCGATCCATTTTACGGATAGAGGAAGCCGGAGTAACCAGAGAGAATCATAGATCCGGGGTGATCAGTTGTTAAACTCCCCAAACACTAACTTTACACAATCAGGGTTAGCATTGATTGAAGGCAAGTGCACCATCGACGTGCAGTACATTTTGGTACACAGTGTCACCAACCCCTCACGCGAGCAATCAGAACTTTTACCCTTCTTTTACATGAATATCGGACAACACTTAAAACACAAATTATTTTTTGAAGAATTAAAACTTTTCATTTATAATGTTAGCCTGTGAATTATCGCAAATTGTCTTAAAGATATGTCTCGATATCTATCGACTCGATGGATATCGAGAACTATTCCTCAGTAGCTTTCTAAATGACGTCACGCTACGCCGCATTACGCCGTCTTGAAGGACGATCAGCTGATCTTTGTTATTGTTTTCAAACGTACGCATTTCTCGTCGAGTTGGGCTGAATATTGTGCAATAAAATGTTTCGTAGCACATAATAAAAAAGAAAATCTACTCCATTTTAGTCAGTATCTGTAATTATATCATGAGTGTGGAGCTGAAAGTTTTATTTTTCACGAGCGCTTGCGCGAGTGAAAAATAATATTTTCCGGTCCACACGATCATTTTTTTCAGTAGCTTCCTAAATGACGTTACGCTTCGGCTCATGACGTCATCTTGAATGAACGATCAGCTGATCTTTGTTATTATTTTGAAACGTAAGTGTTTGCAGAGAAATTGGGCTGAATATTATTGCTCAGTATAATGTCACGTAGCATATAATGAAAAGAAAATCTACGCTATTTTAGTGAATATCGGGAATTATCTCATTCGTGCGGACCAGAAAGTATTATTTCTGACTCGCGCAATCACTCGTGAAGAATAAAACTTTTTGGTCCACACGAATGAGATAATTCTCGATAGTCACTAAAACAGCGTAGATATCCTCTATATATTCTCTTTAAAATATCGATCTTTAAGGATTAACCTTTTTCACTTCATGATCATATCATTTTAGTAGTTCATCCCACAAAGTTAACGATATGCTATTTGTGAGACAGTGCTGGAAAGCGTTCTTACAGTTGTATCATTCGATTCCTGCTCTAATAACCAATAAAACAATTTCCAATTTGAAAAAGAAACAGCAATGTGTCTAAATGTTGTTACAGTCTAAACCTAGGGACACATACCACCGTTTATCGCATCCGATGAACGTATCCAATCACCGCGTCCGTCAAAACGGTTTCGGACAATATGGTTTCAGTTGCGCATGGCACATACCTCAGGCAACGATTATCGGTTGCGTTCACCGGATCCGTTGATCGCAGTTTTCGAATACTGCTCGATTTTTGCGATGAACGGTTCCGGTAAACGCAGGCGAAATTCCATTTTGTGACGTAAAATCGGGGAAGCCCTCACTACAACCATGCAGCGTGCTCATCCGAACTTATCAACTGAACAGGCTGGGGACCTAATTGAGGAGGTGAGGAAGAGGCCCTACCTATACAACACACGGCACATATCGTATCACAATACAGAAAAATGTTTGAATGCATGGAAGGCAATTAAAAAATTTCTGAAGACGGAATTGTGCGGTAAGTGAAATATTTATTATGATTTATTATGGAGCCTCGATAGCGCAATCTATTTTCATAGTTCTTTGACCCATGGCTAACCACTACAACCTATAGATCGATTGTATGATCCATCCCTGTCCAAAGAGACGATGCTATTTTAAACATTCAGGATATCAGTTTTTTCCTAATCATTTTAATTACTCTTTTTTTGCAGTTGAGAATTTAAAAAAGCGATCTTATTTTTGATGGTTATAAACGCAGAATGAAGAAGCTTCCGGAGAATGTCCTGTCCCTGTTACTTCTCCAGATGTCGCAGTTGTTTTATAACGCGGAGAACCCAAACATGCCACAGCAGCAGATTTCTCAGTTGTTTCATCAACCACAGCAGCAACCACGTCCAAGTACCATGACTTTTAACCCTTTACCTAACATGAAAAGCAGACGACACTTGCAAAAAAAATTCTTGAATAACTATTTTTTTTTATTTTTTGTCTCAAAAACATAGGTTATGACCCCTCGTTGGAACGAGCTCGACGAGCTCGTTCCAACGAGGGGTCATAACCTATGTTTTTGAGACAAAAAATGAAAAAATAATGAACATTAATTGTCGATTTTTGAGAATAGCGCTGGCCGGTTTTGGCCGTTACGTTGGGTAAAGGGTTAATAGTCTCAATACTACTCCCCAGTTTCAACAACCGATGGTTCTTGCTACCCCACAGTTTCGAGAGCCAATGGTTCCTAACACTACCCCACAATTTCAACAACCGATGGTTCCTCATACTACCTCCCATATTCGTCAACCCATGACTGGAGAAGTAACTACCGCCGAACCTCAAGAACAGATGACTGGAGACGTGATAGCTGATGCGATGCTCATAGCAAACATGCAATAACTTTTACAGTTGTTGAGGAACAAGCTTAGAAAACATGGAACAGATTAGCTCATGATATGAACATAACATGTACATAAGGCTTCTGTTTGAAAATCAATAAATAAATAAATAAATATTTTTGGTAATTGATAATTGACGCAGCAGTTATTTCTACACTGTCTGAATCCATAAAATATTTCTGTAGGTGACATAAACGGTACCGAGCTCGACATACCTGAGGCAAATGGCAAGCCTTTGTCGTGGGCAAATCACTTCCCGCACTGTTCGGCGTCTCTGTATTTCCGGTCCTATGAAGTGTAAGACCTGAGCAAATTGCTCACGATTTAAGCGGAAGTACTGGGTGAATATTTCCTCTTCGTCATACAGATCTCTCATTACTAAGTTCGCAAATGCCCCTTGTTCCTTCCTCTTTTTTGGATGATCCCAGTATCTTCTTCTCTTCCTCTTCTTGATGATATTGTAAGCAAGAAGGACAATAAGTAGATCATCTTCACTCGATGAGCTCATGACGGCAAAAGGATTTGTCTCATCAGCCGTTTTTGACGCTTGTATGTGTCAGATGTTGCCACATGGTTGCCGTCCTTTCAACGCATCCGATAAACGGATCCGACAAACGCAATGCGAGAAACGGTGGTATGTGTCCCTAGCTCAAGATGACTGAGATTTGTCACGTATCTCTGACAAAGGTTGAACGAAGGACGTCATAATGTGACATTAGCAAAGTTCAGAACAAACCATGTTAATTTATTTTCTGTCGTGCAACTGACTAGCATTGCCGACTGCGATATTTATTATACTAAAATTACAATTCGTCTCATCCTATTTTGATTACTGTATGTCTCACGAAAGACGGAACAAAAGTGTTCATCAACGCGTCTTTTTGCGTTCGTAGCCATTATTCCGAGTGCATTCGACAATTCACCTGTTGTATTTAATTTGAAAATGTCAAATGTATATCTTCTTGATGAATTATACTTAAGCCTATTAAGAATGGAGTACGCAGTACAGTGCGTAACCTTGTCATCTTTAGTGCATATCTCAACGCAAAGGAAACACTATTTACACAAAATAGCAGAGAGTTTGGCAATTAACCTTTACCAAAAATATAGTGCCATATCGTGGCTGACAACGTTCGTCATTGGAAGAGATTTACGGAAAGGTTACCCCCTTAGTTTCCTAATGCTGAGAGTAAATACAACGCTAAAAGTATAATCAATTCATATATAAATTTAAATTTCGGAACATTAGTGAATTTGTAGCATAGATGTACGCAACGTAACGGCCAAAACCGTCCAGCGCTACTCTCAAAAATCGCCAGTTAATTTTCATTATTTTTTTCATTTTTTGTCTCAAAAACATAGGTTATGACCCCTCGTTGGAACGAGCTCGTCGAGCTCGTTCCAACGAGGGGTCATAACCTATGTTTTTGAGACAACAAATGAAAAAAATTAGTTATTCAAGAATTTTTTTTTGCAAGTGTCGTCTGCTTTTCATGTTAGCTAAAGGGAAAACCTCGGGCATTTTCCTAGAGAGAAGTATAAAAATACAGGAGTTGACTCTTACGATTTTGTTTTCCAACCCCATTTGAAGGTTTGACTATTATTCTCTGCGGAAACCCATTTAATAAGAAGAAAACGGCGTTTTCACCATTTTTGGTGTTCTGCAACTTGTTTCTGTTCTTGATATCAACAGTGTGTGCATCGTGACATTCAGTACAGGCATTGTTCTTTCAATTAATATAAACGCCCAGGAGGTGAGATTTACAAAAAAAATTCCCATAGAAGAATAAAAATACGCAAGTTACTGAAAAAATATCTTCGCTAAACAAATAGCCAAAGTGGGCAGTTAGTACTGGTAGATGAGACAGGACCTGCTAGTACACTAGTTAACGTCTAATTCTCTTGCCACAAAAACCCAGTTTCCATTTGGTACTTTTAATAAACGAAAACAACAGACAGCTCGGAGAGCTGTTCGTTTTCGTTTGTTAAAAGTTACAAAAGGAAACTTGGCTTTGTCTTTTGCTAACGTTATAGGTGTTTTCTAAAAAAAAAAAATACTTCTTAATTGGTCCTTCCTCACCCATCTAATAATTTGAAGGGAGTTAACTGTATCGAAAGTCGATTGTCATGACAATATAATTCAGGGATGTAAGATTTATAAAGAGACTAACTGAACAATAGAGAGGAACACAGAGTGTCACGCAATCTTGCAATCAATAATCGGAGAGAATAGTGTTCCACTTAATATTTATAGCCGACAATTTCAACATGAAAGTGAGAAGCTGTGAATGCAGCCACGTTTTAACTGTATAGGGCCCTCAGAACATGCCACCCAGACACCGAGACCTGAATTTGGATTACTAGGAGAGCTCCAAATATAGACTCTATCGATAAACAGGTTATCTCCACCCGATTCCATGATCTCTTCTGCCCGATTCCATGATCTCTTCTGCGCGGTGGTGATTAATATGAATTACTTCCGATTGGTATGTGGAATTCTGTGTTTCAGAGCGCGCGTTGGTTTACATTGTGGTGCTGTTGAATAGCGAAGTCAAAATTGCGATCATACTATGGAGAAGTCCGCCGCTCCGTGCGTATTTGTCGTCATAATTACACCGACAATGCTGTCAACTGTCATGTCTTTCCTTTGTGTGACGGGCAGTGAACAATCCGATGCTGTATTGACATGTCATATTGATTGCCATGTAGTTTTCGTGGGGAAGAACATCCTCGGACCAACCGATCCCGACCGAGTGTTTTCCTCTTAGAAAAACTTGAAAATTTGCTGACAAATCGAGAGTTTACAATACTACAAATCCCAGCTTGTAGGAGTTTGTCCAAGAACGACAACCCACCTTCTAATAGACGATATAGAATAGTGTTTATAAGTGGGTGGGAGGGAACAACGTATTGGCGTACTGATGATACTGATGCAGTGACTTGATACGCGTCTGCGTTAATGAGTTAACTCAGTGAATGTCACTTCCGCGATGAGTTAAGCTGAACGTTTAATGTGATATAAACGAAGACGACGATATTAACCACACGAAAAGAGCTAAGTGTTAAACGCATTTGAACCGTGAAGCACAACAGACGAATTCGGCATGCCATTTTGACACTGTGAGATACAGTAAACGCAAGCCATCATGGGAAGGAAACCTAAATGTGCGGCTAAGAACATACCAGTCGCGACGAGGACGAGATTAGATTGGCCCGAAGAAATTATGAATTGCCGAAACAATGGCTGTCTCAAGGAGTGTGTTCTGTAAAGAAATTGTTTTTGTTGAGCCCCCTCTCTCTCTCTCTCTCTCTCTCTCTCTCTCTCTCTCTCTCTCTCCCCCCTCACCCTCTCTCTCTCTCTCTCTCTCTCTCTCTCTCTCTCTCTCTCTCTCTCTCGTTTTGTCTTTCTTTCTTCATGCCGGTCTTATCTCGTGATGAGAATCGACTTTTGATAAAATAACCTCCCATGAAATTATTAGGCGCATGTCATTGTCGAGAGAACATAGCATCAGTTGAAAATAAAGCGAAGTTCCGGTTTATTAATTTTCATAAACGATAACAAGAGACTGCTGTCTGTAGTTTTCATTTCTAAAAAGCTACAATTAGAAAACTTGGCTTTTTACGGCAAGCTAGTTAGTAACTCTAAGTAAGTGTTCACTTTGGCTCTTTGTTTAGCAGTAATTTGAAAGTTTTATTCTTCTCAGGAAACAATATAGCAAATCTCATATTCTAGACTTTTATATTAATGTAAAGGACGATGTCAGTATTGTATGTTACGATGCGCGCCGTGTCAACATAATGAACAGAAAAAAGGCTACAGAACGTCAAAAGCTGATGAAAACGCCGTTTCTTATTTTTAAATGGGTTTCAGCAGAGAATCTTAGTCAAAATGTTCAATCGTGAAAAAACAATTGTAAAAAAGTTAGTCTGTATGTTTGTACTATTTTACGCTAATTTCCTGAAGTTTGTGAAATTATGCGCATTTCGATGATACAACTTCGCTTACATTTCAAAATTCCAATCTACATATGAAATTTTTATACCTAAAGTGTCAAATGTACTGACAATTTTAGAAAACTGAGGGGAGCTAACTTTCCTGTAAGACGATAATTGTCAGCCAAGTCCTCTCTCTCTCTCTCTCTCTCTCTCTCTCTCTCTCTCTCTCTCGCTGTCTTTCTGTGTGTGAGGGTGTGTGTGTGCGCGTGTGTGTGTGAGTGAGTGTGTGTGTTTGTTTTATGATTAATCCTTTCGATAAAAGAATATAATTTTACCGCACTGTGTGCGAATCTTTTTGTATTCATGGGAAATCTGTAAGATTAATTCATTGCTGATCCCCCTTACACACTTGTCGTGTATTTTGTCATCTTGTCGTGTGAGGCTAAAAAAATTAAATTCGTTTTTTTTTGGGCCCGCGTTCGTCATATTTATTTCGGAGGTAAAATTCAAAATGTATAAAAACAACCATAGGGGGGATTTTTTGCGGTTTCGTGATTTGCGATGCAATGTGTCGTATACATTGATACAGTATTGTTATTCTCTTCGCGAAATGCGACACGATTCTCATATGTATGTACAAAATAAATATTTATTTAACTGGTTGAGGGCAAGATTATTTTTGATGTCTGAATTTACTCATCAAAAATTGTCCAAAATATTGTTTTATTACAAATTATTGAAGAGTGCCTATCGGCACTCCAATCATTTGCAATAGAACAAATTTGTATAAACAAACTTTTATTTGCGTTTGACTGAATACGAAACACGGGCAAGGAAAATGTTGGCTTTTGCTCTGGTGGACTACTATTTTAGAAAAGCCTGATTGTAGCTTCTAGCACTCAACCACTTAAAAATTCCTTATCATTTTTATCTCCATTTCAGTTGTTCTGTATTGATTTTGTGTTGTATGATCATTGTTACAAAACAACTATCAGTGAAATCAACATGGAAGCTCTAGTATTTAATTTTAGTCTCTCGGAACTGGGTTTTAGGCATCGGCGACTTTTCTATCAGGAATAAAAAATAAAAATAAAAACCGATCTCCCTCATTCGTTTCAAAAAAAATTGCAGGGGAATCAATTATTTTATTTTGTTTGGCCTAATGGTACTATTTTTTAGTACGTGAAAATTTGATTTAATGGGTTGAAAGGTTTAGTTACGTATTAACTAGAGTAATGTTAATAAGTATTTCTTCCAGAGAAAACGGATGCCTTGGTTGTCACGAGAACCGTTAAACTTACACCGTAAAAACATAATAAAAGTCTCCTGTTAGCGACAGCACGATTAGAGGTGACGTAAAGAAAACAAATACGCCAGTTTGTTATACTGTCAGACTTATACATAAACACTTTTAGCAATAAAATTCCTCAGGCTGTGTTTGTCTTGTAAATTTGTGTCACAGCGTTTAATTACATTGGCATACTTTGTAACGAGAATATTACGTCGACATGAAGATTTATTTGGTGGTGGGTGTTGTATTGCTAGCTCCACGATCTGAACTGATGTATATAACTTAAACTCGAACCCATGAGACAACCCCAACCCCCGCCTTGGCGCAGGGGTGGCACCAGGATTCCCCAACGCGTGGGCTATGATTCCCAAACATGGGGCAAGAGAGTTCCCTGACCCACATGGCCGACCATCGTTCTGCCCTGTGTGAGAAATTTTTGTTTTAATTGGAAAAAAGTCGCAATATCCGTGACTCTAGACGCAAGAGTCGAAAGGAAACGCAAACAAATTATGGCTTGTGAAACTGGGGTATGAAAAAATGGCGACCCGCCGTGACACCTGTTTTTGATACCATATAGTTCCACAAGCCACAACTTTAACAAGTACGACATACCTCACGGCACAGACTAGATATGTCGTCCCCTGAATTCCAATGTGTTCTGTGTGCCAGCAGGCACATAGAACACATTGAAACTCAGGGGACGATGTGTCGACCTGAGATTAAAATTTCTGGCATCGTACTAAAATAGAACTCTCGTAATGTAATTAACTCTCGTCTGTGCCACAGAAGATATATGCCCATCGGGCTATTCCTGTTGTGTACGTGAATCGGATTTTTGGGAGTATTGTCTGTATTCTTATGGTGTTTGCATAATTTTATCGTCCTGCCGAATTATTTGGTCGAAATCCCCAATAGGGGGAGGAGGTGGTGGGGCTAACCCCCTTTGACCCCATCACCCCTTGGTGCCACCCCTGCATGGAGTGTAACACTCCTTGTTTATTCTGGTATACAAGTTGAATAGTTCTACTTTACTGGACCCAATAAAGAAAGCCTGGTGTGAGATTCCTTTGAAGGAGGTTGCAAGAATAAATTGCGAATGGACTAAATTTGATTTATAAACTAAACTCGTGTTGCGGGTGCGTCAAAATTAATACGTTGCGTCAAAATAAATTCGTTACGTCAAAATTATAAGTGGTGATTTTACATTTCATTTTATTCTCTCGGCAAGGTGGAATTAATTTGGGTTTTTTTCGTATAGAGTCCAAAAAGTACAAGCTGAGAAGTAAAATTATTATGTTGCTGTCGCATGGTTTGAATTGCTTTTTTCGCAAACGGTGCACAAGAGTTGACACATTCGTCGCCCCTGACAACATTTGCCAGTTTAAAAGTTCAAAATGCAACAGGACCTCTGTTACCTAAAGCACGGGGTGGCTATTTGCGTGTTGCTTCCAACGGAAACATTTTTCTCTGGTTTTCACACCTCTGAACTCAATGAAAATGATTGGGTAAAGGGTTAAGACTTCAAAACGTTCTCAGGGTGCTTCAATTTGCAAAACATTTAATTGTACTCTCGAAGGCCTTGGCCTTTCACCTACTCTTAACTCATCACGGAGTGACATGAAGTTGGGAGGAAAACATAGGTTTCTGCTGCCATTGGCATTTGAAAATATTTTGTCCCCTATTTCATTTAGCTAACTAATCTCTATACAAGTGTTTAGCCAGGTAGGGTCATGAGGTCGTACGCCCCCACCCCCTTCCCCCACACACACCCGAATCCCAAAGGTCCGCGGCCGATATTCTCTACAACAATCTAATACATGCCTACACTGATTTTGATTCACTTTCACTCAACATGAAATCTTTGATCACTGCTGATATCAAATATTGAATACACCCCCCCCCCCCTCTCCACCATCACCACCACCGGACCACCGCCGATGGCCAACGGTCAAGTTAGAGGAGATTATGAGAGAGGGTCAACCCCTCCCATAATCTTCCCCAACTTTACCTCTGGCCAAGGTTTGGCCCCTGACCAAGATTTCAGTCTTTTTAGTTGCCAGACATTCTCATCCTTGAGTTGCATTGTGGGCGACCACCCCATCCCTAAAAATGCTGGCTACACCCTGCTCTGCAACTGGACTGCTGGAATGTCAGCAAAAGATGTCGCAACTCAAACTTGTCGGAAATCGGGTTTGTCGTTGCTGGGGGAAATAGATTCACGCTGCGTATTCAGCCAAAACTCAAGGTGTGTCGCCTGAATCCGTGCGTGAACGTATGTCTCATCGTGGTGATTACCTCGATAATGACTGCAGGAGAACATTGGTCTTCTCTCGCTTCAATCTTTTGTCAGAAAGCTCATTATGGAGTTGACCAGAAACGCGGTAATGGACATAAAACTCCATGCTTAATTAGCTGCGCATGAATTATTGCTGGTCTGCTTAAGTGGCAGATCGGTCATATACCTATCTTTGGCTTTAGACCAAAGGAGAAAAAATATATAAATTATATACACATTCTAAACCACAAAAATAGAAAATTCAAGCTATCACTTTGACAAAACTGCCCCCTTCCCCCACCAGGATGTCACGTCAATCAACGCGATAACTTCTCCCAATCCATAATGTTTGATGACGTGAAAGCTGTTACGCTGTAGCGTAACAACTTTCACCTCAGCAAATGCCAGGACGTCCTACCTTGTCTGAAAACTAACACTCTATCAACTTTCTAGTCTCGGAACATGTTTTTGTCAATTTATTTATTTATTTAATGGTGTTTAATGTCACATACTTATGCACAATGACTAATCGTGACCGCGACAGTTTTATGGGTGGAGGAAGCCGGAGTACCCGGAGAGAACCACCGATCATCGACGAGCAACTGCCAGCTCCTCAACTGCTTGACCCTAATCTCAAGAAGGGTTACAGCGGTTGAAGACACGTGCACCATCGACGTGCAGTACGTCTTAGTACACGGCGTCATCGTGCCCACGTGTAGGCAATCGGGATAAAGTGCCTTGCCTAAGGACACAACGTGGGTCGTCCCGGACGGGGATCGAAATCGAGACCTCTAGCATAAAAGGTTTTGTCAATAATAAATAAAATCTGTTGTAAATATCCAATTTGCATTATCACAAAAATATGAAAATCAACATATTTATTTTTCGCAGACATCAAAGTATATTGTTTTGAAAGTGATCGGAGATTGCGAGGCGTCGGGAAACTGGAGACTTCGAGAAATTTATTTTTGTTAAGCGTTGTATACTCATACCAGCTTCCACCCCCACTCTAACATGGCGGCGGTGGTGACAAGTGATCAATGAGCGTTCTAGTATTCCAGTTAAAAAGATCAGTGATTTAGCCTAACTACGTCCATGTCTCACCCCCAAGTTATACCGGGATCGAAATATCCCAATCGAGCAACCGTGATAATATAGAGAGTAATCGTTTGACTGGACTGGACTGGTTACGTGAAATAATTCATGAGAGGTGAGGGACGTTGTACAAACACGAGTGCGCGAATGCGCACGAGTGTTTCACAATATAGTACCTCGCCTCGAATGAATTATTTCACGTAACCAGTCCAGTCGAGCGATTACTCTGTTTATTACTTTTCATTATTAACGATAATTATATTATTCAACACTTTACCTAACGTAACGACCAAAACCGGCCAACGCTATTCTCAAAAATCGCCAATTAATTCTCATTATTTTTTTCATTTTTTGTCTCTAAAACATAGATTATGATACCTCATTGGAACGAGCTCGTCGAGCTCGTTCCAATGAGGGGTCATAACCTATGTTTTTGAGACAAAAATGAAAATAGTTATTCAAGAATTTTTTTTTTTTGCAAGTGTTTTCTGCTTTTCATGTTAGGTAAAGGGTTAAAAAACAAAAAAACAAAAACAATGAAGTCCCCATTACATCCACGGCAAAGCGTCTTCGTTTGCAAGCACGTATACATGGCCCAATTGTTGATTGCATAATTCACTTGTGAGGTTATCGTTTATAAGCAAACCCGGAAATCCCAGTAAATCACACTTTGGAAAGTAATAAAACGGGTTAATGGTGTCGGGACGACTTTGCCACAGTTAAACAATAAATAATCTTTTACAGGTTGCCTCGGGTTGTCTTATTTAACCTAGTAGCCCAAAAGGTCTTTGAAAGTCGGGATTTTTGCTTTGGAGTCTGAGTGGCAGTCGTGTTACTGCTACAAATAAAACATATACCCTGGAGACAAATGCTCGTTTAACATAAAAAAGTTACCATCATGAACCTGTTCTTTTGGTATCAAATGCAGGTCAAATTACTTTGCGTCGCATTAAGTATTGCTCTAGAATGCTTTGCGTGACACATATTTTATGATCAGTTCTGATCTGTCTTTATAATTGACAAGCATTATCCATCAAATATTCTTTGCTAGAATTTATAAAATAAATTAACAAATTAGGTGAGTATGCGAGGAAAATTAATGGAAGTAAACAACACCTATAAGGCCAAACAAAATTAAATAATTGATTCTCAGACATTTTGTTTTTTAAACGAATGAGGGAGGGCGGTTTTTATTTTTTATTCCTGATGGAATGGTCGCTGATCCTAAAATCTAATTGCGAGAGCCTAAACTTAAATACTAGAGCTTCCATGTTGATTTCACTGATAGTTTTTTTTGCAACAGTAATTATACAACACAAAATCAATATAAAACAATTAAAATGGAGATCAAAAATAATAAGGAGTTTTTTAACTGATTGAGTGCTGAAAGTCACAATTAGGCCTTTAAAAAAATGAGGATACCAGTGGAAAAGTAACATTGTCCTTACCCATGTTTCGTTTTCAGTTAAACGTAAAAACACTTGGTTTATACAAATTTGTTCTAGTACAAATTATTGGAGAGTGCCAAATGGCACTCTCCAATAATTTGTAATAATACAATTTTTGATGAACAAATTCAAACCACCAAAATTAATCTAGTCCTCAACCAGTTAAATAAATATTTATTTTGAATACATATCAGAATCGTGTCATATTTGGCGAAGAGAATAACAGTACTGTATCAATGTTCTCGACATATTGCATCGCAAATCGCGATGCGATACCGCTGAAATCACATGGTAGTTTTGTACATTTTGAATTTTGCCTTCGAAATAAAAATGACGAACGCGGGCCGAAAAAACGAATGCACCGGTGCCTAAGAATCAAAAGATTAATTTTCTTTGGCCTAAATACTTCATCGTTCCGCTGGTTTTGAATTCATTTTCACCTACTCACTGAAGATATTTTAAATAACTGGCGGATTTTCTAAGCCGTATATTTCCGGAGTTCGAAAAGATGTCAATTCGCGTGTGGCAGCTAGAGCAACACGTGAAACTGTTCTTTGCCATTCTCGTTAGTGAAATGAACTCTGTTTCCAATCAAGTATAGACTCTGTTCCGCTCACTCTATTGTGTTCGCAAAAGTAGTTGTTTTTCAAAATCAGAACGTGATTCGGTCGCGTAAGACAACCAAACGCAAATACCATATGAGATATAATATTTTCGTATTTCTTTTCCCTCAGATGAGATTCTATATTGTTGTGGATAGAAAAACTGATAGAATGTCGACCAGATCGCGCCCCAGTCACGATACCATCGAAACACTCAGTCCGGTTTTGTAATAAATGCACTGTGCATGCGTTTAGCATTGGCTTATTTCGTGAACCTTTGAATTAACATTAATTATCGAGATCTTCTTTTTGAAAACTGAAACATAGATTGCCGTTAAAAGTTCATATTGACAAATTAAATGCGTTTTCCGTTTTGGAGAGAAAATTAGCGAAATAATTTCCCAAATCTGCGTTAAACACTAAAGTTAAGGCCCTGCGAAAGTTCGAAATTGGATTCGAACTGTCCAGATGATTCGATTCGATTTCAGTCGCGTCGATTCGGAAATGTTCGAATTGTCGAGATCTTATAGAAATCCTATAAAATGTCTCCTCTTGATTGCTTCTTCTCTCATCAGGTTTCTTCTAAAAGATACTTGCTGATAGACGAAGCGTTCAGGAGGTTCCGCTTCCGAAACTTCTTTGTTTCCGTTCTGGACTATTCTGTTTTTTTTGTTAAGATTTACCCAAACAGACGAGACGCTTTTAAAACAATACTTCGTGAGAAGGTACTGACATCATTTTCGGGTATACGAAGGTGCAATATGTACATCATTTATTTATTTATTGTGTTTAAGGTTGTATATTTCTGTACAATGGCTAATTATGACCATGATACGGGTGGAAGAGGCCGGGGTACCCGGAGAGAACGAACGAGCAACTGTCAGCCCCTCAACATACCAGCTCCTCAACATACCAGCTCCACACACAAGGAGGGTTAGCATTGGTTGAAGACAGGTGCACCATCGACGTGCGGTACGCCGTAGTACACAACGCCACCGTGCACCCAATGGTGGTGAAGTGTCTTGACCAAGGACTCAATGCGCTTGCCGCAGGTGGGATTTGAGCCGAGGACCGCTCGGCTTGCAGCCTGTACCTCAACCTACTCAGAATATGCACAACATGAAAAGCAACGAGATTCGATATGAGGTTGGATTCGTTTCGAAATTATCTGCCTGATTCAATTCGGCAATTCGATTTGAATCGCAGTTTGAGATTCGCTGGGTCTCAACTAAAATACAAGAATAGTAATTCAAGTTAACCCTTTACCTAACGATTCGCCAGCATCCGTCTGCGTAATATGCAAATTGAGCAGTTGAAAAAATGAAATTTATCAAAATATTTCAACAAAACCATATCATGTGACCCCTTATTGGAACGAGTTCATTGAGCTCGTTCCAATGAGGTGTCACATGATGTGGTTTTGTTGAAAGGTTTTGAAACATTTAAAAAATGATATTTAAAATAATAAATTTTGATATCGTCTGCGTTGGGTAAAGGGTTAAAATAGTTCCGAAAGTATCTTATTGTAGTGAGAGTAGGATCTTTCTCTGTTATCCCAACCAATGTTATGACAAACATATAGTAAAACAGTTATCCAAATCTAGTGTATAGGAAACGTATCAAAAGCACAAGTTTAAATGTTTATATTGTAACAGGGGGAGAGATAAGTGCGGGAGCCGGGGTTCGAACCGTCGACCTCTAGCACACAAAGCGACCGATTTACCACGAGACTAAGAGATCCGGACCAACCAGGCTGGTTGGTAAATGGCCTTTATACCTCGACCGCTACACAACTCTCCCCTTCTTTCGAGATTCACCACATGTGAATCTCACCCTGGTTCCTCCCTCAGAGCTGTCGAAACACCCGCAGTGCCACCCACTGCTGAGGATCGGACGAGCCCCCAAATGTAACAGGAGGAGAGATAAGTGCGGGAACCGGGGTTCGAACCGTCGACCTCAAGCACACAAAGCGACCGATTTACCACGAGACTAAGAGATCCGGACCAACCAGGCTGGTTGGTAAATGACCTTTATACCTCGACCGCTACAATATATTACCTATTCAAATGTTTTTTTTTCTTACTTTTATGGTTGTAGTTTTGAAAGACGTTTGCAAAAATCTCACGTTTTAGTTGAAAAATCCTCATATCTGTTTCCCCAGCTCGTCTGAGATTTGATCGTTTGATCTCATTCGCCTACTCAAGATATTAGACTGTTCTCATTTCGCCAACTCTTGTGTACTTTTCACTCATAAAGGAAACATGTGATACAGTACAGTCGCCGTGGACTGATCGTCATCCACGAGTGGGCAGTAATGTTCACACATGCGTTTACCAGGTAATAAAAATCATCATCATCAAAATTTTAATTAATGAAGCACCGAGTTCTACCCGGTGCTTCATTAATTAAATGTTTGATGATTATTCCTATAATTAGTGTTTAGATTCTAATATTATTACGTCCGTGGAAATATTGCCCACCCATGGAAAGTGACCAGTCCACGGCGGACGTACTGTAGTATGTATAATCGTATTTGAACCTTTTACCTCATATGAACCCTGGGAAGTGGATCATTCATGATTGGCTGTTAACTATGGTAAACATGTTTTCACTTTACTGGTAAGATAAGACCCAGTCACCACGACGTAGGATGAAAGTCCTTTACAGTGGGGTAGCATAGGTATAAACATGCCTTTATTATACTTGCGTTTATGAATACGATATAGCCATAAATACCACAGTTGACCCTAATCATCAATCAGGAAATAAATTTGAACCTGTTGTTTGTAATATGATTTCACAATTGAAAGAGGGAGTATTTAAACTTGATGGAACTAAAGTTTCATTTGTTAAACTTTTTGAAAACTGATCTTTCAGAAGAAATCTGCTAATAGCCATCTCTGGGGTCAAACAACACAGCAATAAATCTGTGAATAATGCTGTCGTGTCGCAGCGAACATTAAGTTGGAATGAAAGGGCAGAAAAATATTATTCATGCGGCCATGCAGGGCAATAGGATGAATATTGTTACTAGTCTGTACAAAGTCAGAATATGTTCCAACAAGACTAAAAGTCCAGCCCTCTGATTGGACGAGAGTTCGCTTAGTTTTTCTATGTTTACGACTCCAGTGACATATGTTACTCTCTGACGTCACCAATTGAAATATTCGAAGTGCATTCTGCCTATAACATCGTATTTTTCGAGGCCAATGATAATCCTATGAATGTATACCCACGACCCACTTATAAAAAGGTCGAGGTTACTGCATCTCACTTCAGGTCATACTTGTTCATCATTTGAATTGAGGAGGAGTAACTTCGACCTTTATCTAAATTATCGACTTTTTGTTGTCCAGTAACGTCGTGGCAATTTGTTATCGCTGAAGTGTCCTTGTTCATTGAAGTTGCCTTGTTTATTTCGCGATGTGGGTTTTGGGCTATGAGTAGGGTCTTACTGGAACATATACGTTATTGTGATGAATTGACGGTAACATGGTCCGATGTTTGCGGCTCGGAGTGTGTTTTAACCCCGACGCTTTGCGTCTCGCTGAGCATAAGCTCAGACTTCAGATCATGTGACCGTCATTTCATCACAATGACTTATTATGTTTGCTAATTTGAATGAGGGGCCGCATTTAATGTGAGTTAAATGAGATTAACCGGTTTATAAATCCCTAGAGATCTAAACATAGTTTCCACACTGCCTATCCAAACATCAAATGCTGTCATTATCAACCATTTTGCTTTTATAATTGCATAGTTGATACAACTCAATATAATTTAATTTTCTTTGTTGATGTCCCATTTGAGTGCATATAATTGGTCGGGGTGGAGTTTTTTTTATAACTTGATGAATAATTTTCTTTATCGTATGAACGTGGGTTGTTCACATTGTTTTTTTTCTTTAATATTCGTCCGCGTGTATTAGCCTGTGTTGAAAATAAGAAAATCTGTCTGCACAAACGTTGGTATGACTGCAATGATATAAATTACGGAGACCTCGGCCACTTAACCCTTTGAACCCCGGTGGTATCTTCCATGTCAGTTCAGTGGAAGCATATGGAAGAGTCCATATTTATTATTTAGGGGTAGACCAATTAATATTTTCAACGTGCAGCCTTGAGGCTGCACGCTGAAAATATTGATTTGTCTAACTGTAGTCAACAAGTTCCTTTTCACTTGTAAAATAGGACCCAGTCAAAAATGCTTGGGATAGAAGCCCTCTAAAATGGGCAACATGGGTATAAATGATTGACTAAACTTGACCCTATCTCCATGTTGTGGTCACGACTAGCAACTGGACAGATATATGTGACATTAAACACCCATAAATATTGGTTGATCAACCTCACACTTTAACTTAGCAGCCATCTTACTAAATGACATATGACGTATCACGTTTCTGGACCGTCTAAACGGTCTCTCGGATTCAAAGGGTTAATGGTACATTATAATACAAGAAAACTCTCGGAATTAAATTACCTCAATTGGAATGATTTAGATGTTGATTTATTGGAATTTGAATGTGGGATGGACGTGTTGAGTTTATGTATGAAGTATTACTTAACACGCCATCCCATATTCATACCCCGAAAAATCGACAGATAATTCATTTCAGTTCATCTATAAAAAAGCCCGAACAAGCTGAAAAACACAAGTTTTCGTTTCAAATTAATGTAACAACGATTCGACATATCAAAAAATTACTTCGGTCTGATTAATTAACGTATTGGCTTTACGGCAGCATGGATTCGCACATACGGACGCACACTATATGATATGTACATTACGAACAGAAATGGACAAATGTCCATATGACCCACAGCAGTGTGATACTAAAGCGGTCTCATTTTCGATTGCATTGTCATAATATCGTTAGCCGCTCGAGACACATCTATAGCTGTGGACCGGGATTTCATGAATACAAATATTGTAAAATGAAACCCGACTCAAGAAAAATATTTAAAATAGCTTCTGTGATGCCCACTCTTTTCGCATTTATTATTTGACAGACGAGATTTGGAATTGCTGTGGGCAGGAAAGTGGACAGAGAGTTTTGACCAGATCGCGACTGAGTCTCGATCCAGGGCCAATACTATAAGACTTTTACAATTGTATTTTCTAGAACTGTATTTTCTAGTAATGACTTTAACCCTTTACCTAACATGAAAAGCAGACGACACTTGCCAAAAAAATTATTGAATAACTAATTTTTTTCATTTTTTATCTCAAAAACATAGGTTATGACCCCTCGTTGGATCGAGCTCGACGAGCTCGTTCCAACGAGGGGTCATAACCTATGTTTTTGAGACAAAAAATGGAAACATAATGAAAATTAATTGGCGATTTTTGAGATAGCCCTGGCCCTTTTTGGCCGTTACGTTGGGTAAAGGGTTAAATGGATTAAAATGAACCATTAGCATCTTCAAAGATGTGGCAAATTGCCAGTTGGCAAATTGCCATATCTTTTAAAATGCCAGTGATTCATTTTAGTCAGTAATATTAAAAGGTAGAAAATACAATTCTAAAAATTACAATTGTAAAAGTTTTACAGTGTTGGCTCCCGGTCGAAATGCTCTCTGCTTTTGTAATGACAATACTGTGACGGCATTGTTGGCCTTGGTTGCATGTATGAAGCTTGGGTCTTTAAGCTTCACTCCAATAATAATAGGCCGTGTAGTGCAGTCAGTGATATCTTGGTTTCAGCCGATTGTTTGCCCCTCGACCGCTGCGGCACGGATGATATATGTACAAAACCCCCAAAAGGTGGCGGACATATTCATAATTTCTCACCAAGAACCTAAAAATAAAGACATAAGTATATGTCTCCTAAAATGGCTTAAAGCGACAGTACAGGTTTTTGTTATAACTGTGACTGGCACTGGACAATATTGAGCTGGCTAAATTCAAATCGAGTGGAGATGCTTCTTTAGTGCAATTACTAATAATATCTGCAACCATCTTTAGACGAGACTTCGTTTATATTGTCATCCAACTCGCCAGGGTTATTCAGCACAAAACAACCAAGAATTTACAGTCCAACTTTTAATTGAACAGCCATCACTGTGTGGCTAACGACAAACCATGCTTCTAATTCCTATCCAACCACGCTCCCTGTTACCCATTATGGACGACCTACATATACAGTACATGGAGAGTGTATTATCACTAAATCACCTGCAGAGTGGAGATACCACCCAAGCAATAATTGCAAATTTGCTGCAAAGCATAACCAACACGGGCAAAGTTTCAGCCAATGGACCTCCGGGTTAAACCCGGAGGTCCATTGGCTGAAACATTGCTTGTGTTTGTTGTCGATGAGTACACAATTTGAAAGTTATAGCTTGGGTGATAACCCCACTCCGCGGGTGATTTAGTTACAATCCACTCTCCACGTACTGTATATGCTTATGCTCAGGATTTAATAAAATTTATAACCCAGTTGTAACTGTATCATCTGATTAATTTGGGAAAGATCTCTCTTAGGTTTTGGTGTATTGCATAAATGTGTCACTGCTTTTATATATTTTTGTCATACTGGACCACAACATGTTTAGTTTATTTTTGAAAAAAAAATGTTTCATTATATGAGCGTTGGCCAGCTTGTAGTGTTAAACACTGACGCCACTTTGTTTTCGATCATTTTGAACATAATTCAGAGAGGTGTGAATGAGACTGATTCTGAATGTATACAGACTCACTTTCAGTGGCTCCATCTATGGGAATCGAAACATTTCTGCACAGGAGAGCTTCAAGGGATTTGATTTTTCGTTTTTCGTATTCTTCGAACATGAAAGAAATCCATTTTTAAACCTCCACATGTTATTGGAAAAGTTGATTTGCCAACAATTTTAGTAGTATATTCCTTTCGTCAGAATAGTCAGTAGAACATACTAAAATAAATCCTTCCACATATAGTGATAACTATTTATAAGGTTAGCTTTTTAATACGTCGTCCATCAGTTTCAACTTGTCGTAAGGATATTAGACATTTAGCAATTTACGCGAACATTTATTTTAAAACATGTAGTTATTTATCGTACACCCTCGAGCGATGTGACGAAGACGGAAGCTAGAAGATTTCAACCAGTAGCAGAGAAGTTGTTACTGAGTAAACAACCAATCAGTGTCCATGTAAAAGTGGTAATGTACCAACTAATACACATTACCACTAATCCATCAAATCTTTTGCGATCTTTGACTATAAATTTTCATGAGCCATGGATATTTGGTGTTTAGGGATATATTTGCAAATACTGTGTAATTCACGCTACACTTAATGACATTCACTGTGTCGCTGTTCAAGTTCTGTTTCAGCTGCGACCGAGAGGCGAGTAATTAAAAGTGCAAATGTTAGTTTGTGTTCCTGTCCGTTTGTCTGTATCGGATAGCTGCTACCGAAAGAGGTGCAGCTCAGGGAGCATCAGCCCGCGTAGTTTACAAATTTAGCAGTTGAAAAAAACTTTCACAAAACCATATAATGTGACCCTCAATGGAACAGGCCTGAAAATAAGCAGTCTGGCATTTGCAGAGTTAGGTCCCCAGAGGGTGAATTTGATGATGCTGTCCCATACAGTGGGCCAACTTATCCTCTGGGTACCTCTTTCTGTTTAGTTTTGAGACCCCGATTCAGACTGAGGTTCACAGAGGGAAATTTAGTGATGCTACCCTGCTATATAGGGTAGCATTACTAAATTCACCCTCTGGGGACCTCATTTTGCAGATGACAGTCTGCTTATTTTCTGGCTTGTAGTGGAAGGACCTCGTCCAGCTCGTTCCAATGAGGGATCACACGATATGGTTTTGCAAATATATTTTCGACGCAATTGAATAATAACAATAATTAAAATAATAAATTTTGATATCCTTTGTGTTGAGTGAAGGGTTAAGATTTGAGTCACAGTGGCGCTAGATTGCTGGAGCATCGGCGAAAACGGTCACCACTCAGACACCCCGTCCAATAGCGTCAAGTCAATCGGGGTTCCTACCCCTCTCATAGATGACGTTTGATGACGTAAAAGCTGTTACCCTGTGACTGCAGTCACAGTGTCACAACTTTCATAGCAGCATATATCAAACGTGAGCCAAGCAGAAAAACTAGTTTCAAGTTTCCAATATTATTACTTGTTTTTGTCAGTAATAACTATATGTAATAAACATGTTGTAAATGCCTTGAAAAGTTTGCACCTCGTTGAATTTGAGTTTTTCGTGACAAGAAAGTATATTTTTAAAAAACAATCGGTGAGTGTGGGGAGGAAAATTGATAACCGTCGAGAAAAAGCTTTTTGGCCAGTGTTGTCTGTTTATAGCAACAATTACACCCCCTCCCCCGAGATGGCAGTTGTTTGAATACTTTTGGGCGAGCGTTGTCTGTTTATGGCAACAACTGCACACCACACTAGATGGCAGAATGTAGGATATTTTCTTTTTGTGACTTATGAACGTTCCATTACAACTATTTAATTGTATAGTCATCAGCGATTCGAGTTCGCTGAATTCGATTTGAGCCGAAGTGTGCCAAGGCTGGAATCAAATTTGGTGGATGAGTTTCATAAATTTCGTACAGAGTGGCGGCAAATCCGATGCTCATATTATCATATAGACGCGCTGCTGAAAAGATACTACTGTTTCAGTTGGAATGTTTGGGAAAGAATGAACCTCTTTCCATAGTGAATCTATGTGAGTAGGAGGACAGGGGCTAGACGACCCTCATCTTATGGACCCCGGCTGGTGGACCCCGGAAGTGACGTCATACCGCAATGTATTATGGGTATCACGTGGTTGTCATGGTAACCCGTGTCAGCGGCCATGTTGTGACGTCATTGTCATGGTGATGGGTGATGTGAGTGCGCATGCGCAGCTCGTGTTGTTAGGGTGATACGTGTTTCCGTCGTTTATTTTGTATGAAGGGGGCCGCCATGTTTGTTTCTATGGTGGCACGTGGTTGCTATGTGACCCAAAGGTCTCCAATAGGGCCAAGAGGCCTGTAACAGGTATGTTCGATTGGCTGGGAGTATTTTCTGGAACGACTTCCCTAGATAATTACCCAAATGAGCCCGAGAATGGCCGTAAATCACCGGAAACGACTTTATTTGATACGGATTCCCCGCAGAATCCTGCTTTTAACCGAAATAGACTTGTTTAGAGATCACGTAGTGCTATAGATTTTTTAAAAGTCGTGTTCGATTGAATGGGAGTATTTTTTGGAAGGACTTCCGAAGATAATTACCCAAATAAACCCGACAAGTTTTACTATTTAGAATTCGTTCAGAATTCTCTGCTTCTATCTATATATATACAACAGTTTTCGTCTATCTGGCCATGTTCCTTTGTTCTAGAGTATAATATAACATTGGCTCCTAGCTCCCGTGTGGCTCCTATACAGCTCCTGTACAGGTTGTCTTTCCAACAGCTTACATCTTGGGAATGCCTTTTTTAAGAATCTCTTTTGGAAAACACCTGTGGCTATAGAATCCCTTTTTGGTTGTGTGTGCCTATGTGCTAGGGCACATTGTGTCACAATGTGCCTTTTCACATAAGCACATATCGGCACATAAAGCATGTGCTTATGTCCTAGGGCACATTGTGTCGCATTGTGCTTTTTCACATAAGCACATATGACAAAAAGGGTTTCTCCAGAAGGTATCCTACAAAGGTATCCTCAAATAATACAATACCGGGCCATAGGTATTCTCAAATACCCGCATGTGCCTAGGTTCTAGGGCACACTGTGTCACATTGTGCCTTTTCACATGAGCACATATGACAAAAAGGGGTTCTCCAGAAGGTATCCTCGATAGGTATCCTCAAATAACACAATACCAGGTCATAGGTATCCTCAAATACCCGTATGTGCCTATGTGCTAGGGCACATTGTGCCTTCACATAAGCACATATCGGCACATAAAGCATGTGCCTTTGTGCTAGGGCACATTGTGTCACATTGTGCCTTTTCACATAAGCACATATGACAAAAAGGGGTGCCGAAGGCTATATGCTTTCCAAAAAGGGGTGCCTGGGGATATGATCAAGGTGATGAGAAACGGATACGACTTCGTTTTTAATAAGGGGAGATAACTCTATACGATTAAGTACAGGTTATGGGAAATCAAACAATCTGATTGGTTAGTTATAATTTATATAAATGATCTAGATAAATGAAACAACAAGAGTACTTGGAATAGGGTCAGAACTAACAAGAATAGACCAGAATAGCTAAATATAGTAATAATAAGCAAAGCTGTTCCAACTAATAGACTCTTCTAAGCTACTGGAGTATACTCTAGAACAAAGGAACATGGCCAGATAGACGAAAACTGTTGTACATATAGATAGAAGCAGAGAATTCTGAACGAATTCTAAATAGTAAAACTTGTCGGGTTTATTTGGGTAATTATCTTCGGAAGTCCTTCCAAAAAATACTCCCATTCAATCGAACACGACTTTTTAAAAATCTATAGCACTACGTGCTACTCTAAACAAGTCTATTTCGGTTAAAAGCAGGATTCTGCGGGGAATCCATATCAAATAAAGTCGTTTCCGGTGATTTACGGCCATTCTCAGGCTCATTTGGGTAATTATCTAGGGAAGTCGTTCCAGAAAATACTCCCAGCCAATCGAACATACCTGTTACAGGCCTCTTGGCCCTATTGGAGACCTTTGTGTCACATAGCAACCACGTGCCACCATAGAAACAAAGATGGCGGCCCCCTTCATACAAAATAGACGACGGAAACACGTATCACCCTAAAAACACGAGCTGCGCATATGCACTCACATCACCCATCACCATGACAATGACGTCACAACATGGCCGCTCACACGGGTTACTATGACAACCACGTGATACCCATAATACATTGCGGTATGGCGTCACTTCCGGGGTCCACCAGCCGGGGTCCATAAGATGATGGTCGTCTAGACCCTGTCCTACTACTTATGCGATTGTGTATTCAACGAATGTTGTTTATTTTCAAAATAATTATGTGATAAAAACGGTTATCACACTGCGGATACACACTTTTCAAACAGCCGCGGAAAGCGTAGCGGAACCCGACTAGGAAGGGTCTAATAAGGGCGTTGGGGTTAATCTCCCGTTTGTAAACTTGGGGAGAAGGAACCGAAGCATATATTTTCCTTTGTTTTGATTTATTAATAATACTTAAAGTTCTTTGATAGAAAAAACGATTGAATGCCTGAATGAGTTCAGGAAAAAACGATTGAATGCCTGAATAAGTAAGATGGATGCGAAAATATAGAGCCCCTATGTATGGGAGGGGGAGGGGTGGAGATGATGATATTGATATTTGATTGATATTAATATTTTATTCACCAGTATACAAAACAAATACAAAGTTGACAAATGTGTGTAAATCTGCAATATCCAAGTTTACAATAACAAAACCCATTCACAACCAGAACATATATAAATCTATCAATGTATACTGGCAGAGGAAGGCATAGCCAGATAGGCTACTTCCTGCCTTTCCCTGTGGGTGAAAAGGAAAGAAAAGTGAGACAGAATAAGAAATGATGAGAGAGAGAGAGAGATAGAGAGGGGGGGGGGCGAGCTTAATTCGATTGCGCGTGGGCATTACCTCCTACGCTTCGACCAAACAGTGTTAAATTTATACTCGGGCTCCCGCCTCTATGGATTATCATTACCCCGACGCGTGCGCGACGGTACGGAGTGAGACGCTGGCGAAGGGAACGGACGGTTTCTTTTAATTTTAACCTTCGCTTGTTCAAAACCCTCGTGCACACATACCAAGCATAATACCACCACCATCACCTTCTCCTTGCGTCTTCCAAAACGCGGAGCAGCATTTGATTACTTTGGTTAACAAACTCTGTTTATTGCTATAAGGCTCCAAAAAGTAAATCTTCTGTTTCTCAGTCTATTTTGTGAAACTGCATGTGGGCGGACGGTTTTTTAATTTATTTTTGTATTTTTTTCTTTGTCATCAAAAGTTCATGTTTTTGGTTTGTTTTTCGTTTTAGGCCTCATAATCTACAGAATAGTATGGGTGGTGGTGTATTTCGTCCATTGAGTGCAAGAAGGCTTTACAATGCTAAACTGTGGCACTGCAAAGACTTGTTGTACTCAAGGGACAAATTTATCAATGTTATTAACTTGGGTAAAATATCAGACAAAAACCATTTAATTTTTATCTTTTTAAGTTTACATCAGTTATAAAAATGGAGCATACGCCAACCAAAAGGACCATGTGGGAGGACATGAGAAACAATTTTTTACTTTTTTAGGCCTAATAGCACAGAGCTACCAACGCCTTCGGCGAGGGTCCTCTAAATTGGGTAACATTGCTAAACGTCTGGCTAAACTTTATACATGTGTTAAGGTTACGATATAGCCTTTGATGTTGAATGATATAGACTTTAATGTTGAAAGTGACTTCAAACGCCAATGAACATACAATAAATCACCACTCCCTCCCCTAGCACATATATTCATAAAATGTTGGCGTCAAGAGGGGATAAAAAATATTCGAAAGGAGCATATTGAACTATTTCCTCTCCTTTAGTAAGGGCGAGAATTTCGATTTATCTCCCGTCATTTTTCACGAACGCGCACGCGGTGTTATTTCACATGCAATTGTCTTCAAGGAGAAGAGGTATTTTTGTCGCAAGGTCATAAATAGAGAAAAAGCCCACTTTTCAAAGTTAAATGGAGCCATTAAAACAATAACATATCCAAAATATGTTTATAGAACAAAGAAAATTAATGTTTTGCTTTAATAAAGTCCAGGTCCGTCGAAATTTTTTCATAAGGATTTAGTACATGTTTAGGACTTTGAAGTTACCCACCCCCACCCCAACCCCACCCACCCCCACCCCTGTCTTTTCTAACAAATTAATAAAGTGATGTACTGGGATAAAAAGTGACAATTTTAAACAAAAGTGGAACTATTAAAAACTCTTTTTAACAAAACGTATTTGATATCATTTTAACCCTTTACCTAACATGAAAAGCAGACAACACTTGCAAAAAAAATTCAGGGGTCATAACCTATGTTTTTGAGACAAAAAATGAAAATATTTTGAAAATTAATTGGCGATTTTTGAGAATAGCGCTGGCCGGTTTTGGCCGTTACGTTGGGTAAAGGGTTAAAAAGTATGTTATAAAATATTTGATCACATGTCCGTCCATTATGTTTTAGAATGAAATTTGTGGCAAATGAAAGTTTTTCATTTTTCTCCCATAGATCGCTATAGTAATTTCGATTGTCACCTTTACCACTGTTTGCACGCATGTGATTTCAGGGGAGTTAAAATCTTTCAATAAGGTCGAGTACAGGAAGGATGGGACAAAAGTTTGGCCGCCTCATTCGGGCTTCCAGTGTGATATCTGTTAGTTTTTAGCGATAACAACAGCGCAAATGAAATTTCCCGCTGGTTTCATTTAATTATTTATTAAAAAGTGTTTGTTTTTTTGTATTTTTGGGGGTGGGGGGGGGGGCGTGTTGAGGGTCAGGAGTGCTAGGAGGGAAGACCAGCATTTTCTTCCTATTTCTTAACGCGATCAGCTCTAATTCATTGTGTGTTTACATGTTAAGGACAAAAAGCATCTTTAGTTGGTTTTACTGTTTAGATTAAAAATGTTCATTTAGGCTAAAGAAAATTAATCTTTTAATTCTCAGACACCGGCGCATGCGTTTTTTCGGCCCGCGTTCGTCGTCATGTTTATTTTGGGATCGGAGGCAAAATTCAAAATGTATAAAACTATTATAGGGTGTGATTTTAGCGGTATCACATCTCGATTTCCTTTGCAATATGTCGTATACATTGATACAGTATTCTTATTCTCTTTGAGGAATGCGACACGATTCTCATATTTATGTACAAAATATTTATTTAACTGTTTGAGGGCTGGATTAGTTTTAGTGGTCTGAATTTGTTCATCAAAAATTGTTTTATTACAAATTGTTGGAGAGTGCCCACAGGCTTTCTCCAATAATTTGTAATAAACAAATTTGTATAAATAAACTGCTACTTATTTTTGACTGAATACGAAACATGAGTAAGGAAAATGTTGGCTTCTAGCACTCAAACAGTTAAATACCTCCTTATTATTTTTTATCTCTATTTTAGTTGTTCTATATTGATTTTGGGCTGTATGATCACTGTCACAAAAAAAACTATCAGTGAAATCTACATGGAAACTCCAGTATTTAATTTTAGGCTCTCATAACTGGACTTTAGGCATCGTCGACCATTCTATCCGGAATAAAAAATAAAAATAAAAACCGCCCTCCCTCATTCGTTTTTAAAAAATGGCCTGAGAATCAGTTATTTAATTATGTTTGGTCTTATGGTATAAGAATGTACCACTCACAAGGCTAAAAGCTGAAATAGCAATGTACCTCCCTCCAAGTCTATTGAGATGTTAAATAGTTTGGAAGCCGGGGAAGTAGTGAGGTGCCAATTTTCTGAAATACAAGCACTTTTGCGGTATTGGGGTAGTAGGGCCTGGTAACCAACGCCTGCTATAAAGTGCGCAGAAAAACTGTAAACGACTGGATGAACATAACTTCATACAGTTAAAACTAGAAGTCCTGTCATGAAATGCGCACAAATAACACGTCGATCTGCACTTTAATCTACGCGTTATGACCATAGTAAGGCTATCAAATTCTGTACATATGGCCTGTTCACAAGCAATGCTTCAGCCACTGGACCTCCGGGTAACCCGGGGATCCATTGGCAGAAACATTGCCTGTGTTTGCTATGAGTAACCAGGAGAACCTGCCATGCTTTGGATGCCATTCGATATGGCAATTGCCCGTAATTCCTACGCGCAATTAAGCCTAGATAAGCGCACAATTCGTGATAGGACTTCTAGTTTTAACTGTACGCTATAAAGCCATAGATGCTAGGACCCCAGAATAAATTTTGGCCAATCTCAATCTGGCCCTACACAAGAGATTGGCTCTGTTGAAGGAAGTCACGAAAAATACGAACATTTAGATCATGCCAAAAGACAAAATATCCAGACAGGGTGGTGTATCTATAATATATTTTACAGGTGTCATATATCTATGTGTCGCGCTAGCAATGAAAATGTTTTTGGGTGTCAACATTATCATTTGACGTGCTACCGCTGCCCATAAATCGCGGAAGTAGAACACCCAACTTAATAGAATTATATCTTGTACATTGCATCTCGTGCGAATACAATTAACCTTTTACCTAACGAATCGGCACTATTCGCCTGCGTTATATACTATTCAAAAAAAGTAGGGGATATCCAAACAAATGTTGATATTTTTGGAAAATAGTATTGGATACGCGTGATTGGACACATCAATATGTTACCAAGTTTAGTGTGGATCATGAATGTCTCCGACCCACGAAAACTTCGTGCAGGTTTTTCGCACGAGCGCCGCGTTAATGTCTGTGGGGTACGTTTTGAAATATTCATTTGTACTGGATGGGCTTTTTCGGAGGTCTCGCCATTCTTTTCTTGGTATAAACAAGTTCATCAATCGTTTCTGGTAGAAACGTAACTTTTGAGGTACCGGTATGCGAAGACTGACACGTGACGAATGTTTACGTGCCGTCGACATGTTGGAAGCTGGCAACAGACAGACGGCTGTGGCTCAAGTTCTGAACGTAACTCAATCGGCGATTAGCAGGTTGTGGTCACGCTACCGTCAGGCAGGCAATGTTGATGCCAGACGTCGGTCAGGTCATTCAAGGGCGACAACTGCTTACCAAGATCGTTTCATCCGACTCACAGCATTACGTAGCCGCCATCAAAGTGCCTCAGAAATTGGACAGCAGCTGCCCCGAGCGACAGATGTGCGAGTCAGTCGTCAGACTATCCGAAATCGCATACACAGCTGGGATTTGTACGCTCGACGACCTTGAATAATTCCATGTTTGACTGAACGTCTCATCGCAGCAAGGTGTAATTGGTGTGCAGCACGGCAGCGCTGGGACAATCGTCGGTGGCGCAACGTCATGTATTCCGATGAATCGAGGTTCACGCTCGACTTCCACGACAGGCGAAACAGAATGTGGAGGCAGCGGAACGAAGGATACCATGACGTAACCGTTAGGTGGCACGATCGTTTCGGTGGTGAATCGGTTATGGTGTGGGGAGGCATAACCATGACAAGCAGAACAGCATTATATGTCATCCAAAGGCGTGTCACAGAGCAGTACTGCCGTGACAAAATGTTAGCAGCTCACGTGGTGCCATTTGCGCCATGTTACGGCCGTCGATTCATTTTCCAAGATGACAATGCAAAAGCACACAGGGCCCGTGTCGCAACAGAGTTCCTTCAGGAGCAGAGCATCACTACACTGCCTTGGCCAGCACTAAGTCCAAACCTTTTACCAATCGAGCACGTGTGGGATATGTTTCGCAGGCGCCTACGACAAAGGCAACACCCCCTATCAATGTCCAGGCCCTCGACGCTGCACTGCAGGAAGAATGGAATAACATCAATCAAGCTGATATTGGACGTTTGGTGAGGAGTATGCCACGTCGGATCTGCGCTTGTCTCGCGAACCGAGGAGTATTTACAAGGTATTGAGGTCTTGGACTGAATGTGGTAAATTCTCTGACTGATCGTCCATGTCTTCTGCAGCTCAGTGCGTTGAATGTGTGCTTGTCAGACACCCAACTATCTCTGAAATCATTCACCAGATGTCACAGTGAAATGCCTCAACTGTCTTTTTGGTGAAAATGTACATATATTTCTTCATATATCTCACTTTTATCAAATATCCCCTACTTTTTTTAATAGTATATGTAAATTTGGCAGTTGAATGTTTTTTTTTTAAATTTCAACAAAACTATATGATGTGACCCCTCATTGGAACGAGCTCTCCGATCATGTATCATTCCACACATTCCAGTAAAAAATCGATTGGTTGTTAGATAAATTTATATTATCGCCATAATGTTTATGTACAAAATGTTGTCTCAGAGTCGAGTTCTTGTCTTAAGACCATATTTCGAAGAGCCGCAGACGAGTCGAGATACAGCCTTAGAAACAAGATTGAGGTTCTGATACAACACTTTGTACATAAACATGATGATGACGATAGATTCATCTTACAATTCTCAACTGTAATAACTTAATTAACCCTTTATGTAACGAGTCGGTCGAATTCTCTCACGTAATTTACACATTTCAGCCACACCATGTGTCCCCCCCCCCCCCCCCCCAATAGATCGAGTTTGACGAGAATTAAAATACTAAATTGTGATATCTTTGAGTAAAGGTTTAACTGGCATTTTACTTTCAGATTTCATTCATTTTCAGACTCATAAAAACGCTCGACGTTTCGGTTTCGGATAAAAATATATCCGGCTGCCTTGAACTTCAGCGATCCTTGGATAAATTTACCGAGCGAGTATATGTTCAACATTCCGAAAAGACAGCGATTTAACAGATTAACTGCGTTTTGTCCATGCTTGAATGATTCCTGTGATTCAGATACAAAGGCATAAATGCAACACGGTTCTATAATTTAATAACTATACTTTTGAGAAGTGTGCTCTTTTTCTTTTTCGTATAAAGAAGCACAGAAAGTCCCTCGCAAACGCGTTTTGAAAGCTTATAATGTTCTATAAACAGTAAAGTAAACAAATCGTAACCAAGCATGCAGTCATATTATGCAGTTACAAGATGCAGGTTTTCTATCGGGAACCCCTGGTACCCGCTGTATTCTGGTAATTTGGGACTGAATATATACTTATTTACTAGAAGGACTGCAAACCACAACTATTTAGTCACTTTAAGGTATTTTATTGTAAAACTTTGTTCTCTCACTTATGCAATGGCAGACTTTCAGGCAGAGCTCCCAACCGCATGGCAGCAGTTCCATGATAATCTGCTGTTTCCTCGTGTGCTACGTGTCATTGCGAACTGTTTGGTATATAATTTATTGGGGTTATTTGTGTCTGGCCATTGCTGGACATTGGAGAAGATTTCTTAAAATGTGACCAAAATTTTGTTGGATAACCCGTTAAAAGATTGTTCTACAAGCCTGACGATTTCCGGCCTCAGTTAATATACACAAATCGTCGCCTGAGTACTAGAATGTTCTATGTCCCCCGTGGGACAAAGAACATTCTAGCACTCAGGCGACGAAATGTATCCCTTGTCTTCGAAATGAATTTCGCGTTTAACCCTTTGAATCCGAAAGACCGTTTTTCCTGCTCAGGATCTTAACACGACCTGAATTCATAAAGTTTCTCAGTGAATTTGTGTGATAGCCCAATCAAGATTTTCAAAGTGCAGCCTTGGAGCTGCTCGTTGAAAATGTTGATTGGTCTCCCCCAAGTAACGAATCTGAACTCTACCAAATGATGGATTGGAACTGGCATGGAATATACCATCATAGTTCAAAGGGTTAAGGTGTACGGCCAATATTTTTTAATTCACTTAAACATGTTTTGGGGTTTCGTGATGCAAATGCTCTGCTGATACAATTTTACTCTATGTTTATACAAAAAGATTCTACTAATCCCTAACTCAATGAAATGTATAACACGACCAGCTGTTCTCTCGATTAAGGAAAAGAAGTACGAGTCATATTCCATCACGTTAGCAATGCTATTAATGACGTTTGAATAAAGGATTATTACTGGATAAAATTTGATAAATTGGCACTTCGGAAAAGCATTTAAGATGGCCTGAATCTCACCCAACGAATAGCAACAACGTGTCGTTACACGCTCTGGAGCACCCTCTTGGAAACATGTGGATACAAGGGTACCACAGGGATCTATACTTTGTCCCTTGCTATTCATTGTCTGCATAAATTATACAATTGACGGTGTAATTTATAATATGCGTCTGTTTGCAGATGATGCGCCTCAGATAGTGCCCAATCCGCTCCTTTCACTTATATTTTTTTCTGCGGATACAGTTCAGTGATCATAGAGATAATCTCGACCGGATCACGACCTAATGAAACTACCCTTCCGCTTCTCTTCGAATATCACTGGACTTCACCCGTTAGAAAGGAAATATCAGATCAGCCAAAGATGCTATTTTCGTTCTTTTTTTTTTTCTCTAATTCGGTTTTGATTTGGCATCATGTTTTTCATCAAGTTTCAGCCCGCTAGTGTGTGTGTTTCGCGGCTCCACCGTGATCTGATCGAGAACAAATGCCACATTTGTCATCACAGTACTCCATGTTGACAACATTAACTTACATTCTTGTGCGGAACTATGAGGAATCTCGCGTAAAATATAATCAAAACAAGGAAGGAATTCACGATAGGTGTCAGTCGATAAATTACGCAGCTTTGGGAAGAGGGGCATGATGGCCCATAGTTAGAGCATTGGACACGAGATCGAAAGTTTGATAGTTTGATCGTGACCAGCATCATCTGAGTTGTGTCCTTGTGCAAAATACGCTGGTGCTGTGTACTAATCCGGAGAGCTCGATGGCGGTACACTAGCCTTCAACCGATGCAAAACCTGCTCATCCCCGGTTAGTAAGTTGGAGAGTCCGACAGTTACTCACCGTTGTTCGGTAGTTCTGCCATGACACTCCGGCTTCCTCTACACTTAAAATAGTCTGACACGATATGACTGGGCCTGTTAAAATTTTCCGTTAAACTCCCAATAAACCACCAAACAAACAGCTGTGGGTAACACTACACTGATTTGCGGTGAAAAAACTGATCTGACATCTAGTCGCCCATCTGCAGAGAGTCAAGTAATAAATATACTGGCTTTCGTGTAGTATTGCAGGTGTAACGGGACGCGGTCAAAGATCGAGTCATATGGAATGAGACACACTCAAAACTGTAAAGTTATTTCTATTTATTTATTTATTAAGGTTTAACGACACTTTAGCAGCTAAGGTCATATCGTGTTGGTGTCAGTTTTACGGGTGGAGGAAGCCGGAGTACCCGGAGAGAACCACCGAGCCACGGCGAGAAGCTGCCAGCTCCCCAGCATCGCAACTCCGCACTGCAGCACAGGCAGGGTTAGATTGGTTGAGGACATGCGCACCATCGACGTGCAGTATGCCTAAGTACATGGCGTCGTCGGGGACAATGGTTGTTAAGTGCCTTGCCCAAGGACATAACGCGGGAGTCCGAATCGATCGCTCAGACGGACACCCATCCAAGGACTAACCGGGCTCGACGCTGCTTAACTTCGGTGATCTGTCGAGAACCGGTTACCGCAACGCCACCGCGCCCCTAGAGTTATTTCACTGAACTGTCCGATGCAATCTGACTCGAGAGATTCGTTTAACCCTAACAAACAAACAGACAAATCCTATCCTTTTTCGAACAGAGTGTCGCATAACAGCAATTCAACTGCAAATATACTGAGTCAAAAAAGAATGTATAATAAACTTTGAGGAGCAATTTTTTTTAGTATTATCGACTTTAATCCCAACCAAATTATTGTAAATTCGTATTTCGAGTCAAGCTGTATGAATTTGCATAATTTCATGTTCTTACTGTCGCCAGCGTCACGTCAGGACGTCGCAATTCAGACACTGGGTGAAAAGAAAAGTTCACACATGCTGTCAATAGCGTGTATGTCCACCGTTTGCCTCTTGGATGGCAAGACATCGACGGCGCATGGACCTGAAAAGTCTCTGGATGTCACCCTGTTGTATAGCGTTCCACTCCTGCCTTAGAACATTATGTAAATCGCCTAACGTGTGAAGATCATGAAGTCATACCCGTCGGTCCAGTTGACCCCAAATATGTTCAATTGACGACAAATCTGGCGAAAGTGGGGGCCAGGGAAGAAGTTCGATGCTCTGCGCCTCAGGAAAGTCACAACAGATACGCGACATCGGGCATTGTCTTGCTGCAATAACTGCAATCAGACGTTAGAGTTGAACAACGGGACAACAACAGCGTTATGAATTTCGTCCCCAAATCGCTGTCAATTCAGATTACCATCGATGAAGATCAACTGCATTCGATGGTGCAAGGAAATTCCTGCCCAACCCATTACACTACTCCCGCCGAAACGGTCGCATTCCCGCACGCAAGCATCAGAAAACCGTTCTCCTCGTCGGCGATACCCTCTTGTCCTACCAGCAGCGCGCCGTAGACAAAATCGTGATTCATCACTAAAAAGAACTGTGCTCCAACGCAGCTGTGTCCAGCGAACACGCTGACGTACCCATTCCATTCTGATGGTACGATGACGTTGGGTAAGGATTGGTTCGCGGTATGGACGCCTACTTCGGATGCCTAGCTCAGCGAGTCTGTTGCGGTCAGTTTGTGCACTGATTCTATTGTTAGTTCTACCAGTAGTAATTGCTTCTGTCCTCGTCGCCGGAAAGAAGCGATCCCGCAAGTGAGACGTCCTGGTGTGTCGGTCTTGTGCAGGGGTCGTAACTCTTGGTCGACCTGAACGCGTTCGGTCGGCAGTAGATCCAATGGTTCTGTACCTTCCAATGAGGCGTAAATAGTGACCACAGTGATTCCGAACTGAGCAGCGAACTCATCTGGAGGTATCCCAGCCTCATGCATACCAATGACACGCAACCTCTGATTTTTGGTTTACCTTGGCATTTTTTGAAATGTCGGAAGAAAAAACTAGCGTGTTTTCTCAATATTCCAGGCTCTCTGGCACAACATAACACAAAGAAAATCGTCGGTCACCCATTCAATTTGACATTCTCGGGAAGCACGTGCTATTTTGAAATCCGTAGCAAAATTTATACGGTTTGGTGGACAACAACAACATGTCATTAAACTCTTTGCACGACTTCTTGTCCATAAACATGCAACATTGGAACTATTATATTTCATCCTTCATACTATTTTTTCACATTTGTTTCTATTATACTTTCTTTTTCGACTCAGTAGACAATGGTTTACATTGTCTCGTTGTAGGGAAGGGAACGACACTATAAGATTCACTTAGTGTATAAAGGGCGCTGTGAATCGCGATTTTTGATCGAATCGAATCTCACAAGTGATATCACAGTGAATCGAACCTCGAATAGAATCACATTTCGAATGGTTGCGTTTGTGGTACCAGTTATAGGGAATTGTCTCCAGGGGCGACGTAAGCTCGATAAAAGTGGAGGGGAAAATGTTTACAATGCTTCCATGGTTCAACCCAGCGTGAGAAAGGTTATAATCGAATATCAGTAAATGTACACATCTCGCTATAGTCTCTCGTTTAGATGAATATGCCGCCGTGTGGTCACAGTCTTGTCCATTTCTTCTACTTCAACCATCTTCCAACCCGAAGACCAGCCTTCGGGTTGGAAGATAGTTGAAGTTGACGAAACAGACCGAAGCGACCGAAAATGGGATTCTTTGGCTAAATATTGTTTGGATTTGCAAATAATGTTTCAAGAATGCCTGTATATTATTGACACGTTTGCACGCGCCCATTTTAACTCATTGTGTAACTGCGAAACATATCTGTGGAAAAAGGTGGAGGGGCATGTGCCCCTGTGCTCCCCTAGCTCTGTCGTATTTGATTGTCCCATTTGTATACCAGACAGTATTTAGTACAGGATACGCCGATACGTCCATATAAACCAACTGGTTGGCTTTATACGACGCGTGACGGTACGCAATGCATGACACGCATATCCTGTATTAAATATTTCCTTGTATACGACGGAGACACATCACATTTCACATTGAGTTCAGGAATTTTGCAGAGATTCATATTCTTCCCGGACACCCCAATGGATTTGGGAAGCGAATTGATGCACTCAAGGGAGGTTTTTGGATCGAATCGAATCTCGCAGCTTCGCTGGGCTGAACATGCATTAACGATCTGGAAGTTAGAGCAGTGAAAGAAAGAGATAAAAATATTTTTACAAAACAGCCGAACTTTGTAGAACAAATAACGGGTAAAAATGAATAAAACAGTGAAAACATGGCCCCGATAGGCTTATTGTTAACCATTTACCCAACCTAACACCCCAAATCCAGCAGCGTCATTCTAAAAATCGGTATTCTAAAAATCGCAATTCAAACTTAACTTTTAATTTTGTTCTCCGGTTGTTTCCCCTTAAGCTTAGTATAGGGCCCCTCATTTGAGCAAACAGATAATACATGACTGTCCTTCCCTTCTAGAAACCATTCTGGATTTTCACCCCCCCCCCTCTTCAATCACCCCCTCCCCGCCCCACCCCCACTAACCCCCCCCCCCCCTCCAATATTGCTACCGACTGAGAGTCCTTTTTAATGCTTCCTTATCTCCCTTCCTATGTCGCCTTTTTTGCTCTGCTCCTCCTGTTTTTCCACGGCCAAGTTGAATCACGATATTCTGCGTTTACACAGTACCTCCCCAAGCCATGCCACACTTTCAGCCAGGAATTTCATTTTGATCCTCCCACAGTTCCATTCTGTAGTGAATAGACAATATTCGTACTTCTCTACCGTACTGTAAGTACACATACGGACAAAGACTGAGTCGCGATAGGTCGAAAATCTGAGCCCACTATTCTCCCAACAGTTTGTAGAATCTCACATAATTATGGAGAAAAGGTGATATTAGGACATTGAATCTCATGTTTTTCTTGAGTCGTTCTAAGTTTCACAATATTTCAGTTTCGAAATGTCGTTGCACTGTTGTAAGCGCGTCGCGATGCTATAGGGACCTGTAACCATACTATAAAACTTTTACAATTGTATTTTCTGGGATTGTATTTGCTACCTATTAATATAACTGACTAAAATAAATCATTACCATTTTAAAAGATATGGCAATTTGCGAACTGGCAAATTTCCACATCTTTGAAAATGCTGATGGTTCATTTCTCGAGGCGTTAGTCCAGTGAAATAATCTGCGCGACCCACGAGAGGATAACGTCGTACTCGTATGCGAGCAGTGAACTCTTGTATTTATTTTATTTTCTCATTTGTTTTCTTCAAACAACACTTTAGAATTGATTCAACTCAACCGATTTGTAAACAATAAAACAAAGTCCGTCATCGCTGAGAGTGGAATACGATGCTGGGAGTGGAATATCATTTTCGGCGAGTGGGAGTGGGAATACGATTTGTTTTGGGAGAAGAAAAACGAATGAAAATAAAATAAAGTACAATATTTAGTTATTCGGGAAATGTTTAGTGCAAGTGACGTCATCTAAAGATATTAGGTAAAGGGTTAATTGAATGATTACACAGCGTGCAAACCGGATCAAATTTAAACCGGTATTATTATTGCACCAACCAATACAGTCGCGGTTTCGATATGTTTAAACTGTTTCGTGCACGTTACTTTTCGAAAAGTTCGTGAAAACCCAGCCCACGTTTATGTTGACGAAACGCACTCAGATACTTTTCTCCTTGTTACGCAATGTGTGATCTGTTACAAATAGACAATAAATGTCAGCTTTCAGATTTATTATAAAAAATTCAGACTGACACTTTTAAACTTCCCACCTGATCGGCCTAACCCTTCCCAAACAAAAGCGCAAAAATAAATGTATTTCATTTTCTGTGTGTGTGCTCTGTTACCATTAACTCTCATCAAACTGAAGAGAAAATGTCAAGTGTTGGGAGCGCGGTGGGTCAGTAGGTAGAGGTGCATACTGCAAGCAGAGAGGTCTTTGGTTCGAATCCCACCTACGGTAACCGCGTTGTGTCCTTGTGCAAGACACATCACCCCCATTGCCAACGTGGGGGCACGGTTGCGTTGTGTCAACTAATGCGGACCCTGCTTGTGTGGAGTTAGTATGTTGGGAAGCTGACAGTTGTTCGCCGTTGCTCGTTGGTTCTCTCCAAGTACTCCGGCATCCTCCACCCGTAAAACTGTCGTGGTCATGATTAGCCATTGTGCAGAAATATGGGACCTTAAACATCAATAAATAAATAAATGTATAAAATAATGTCAAGCTGTATTCAATAATACAACTTGGAATCTAAGCAATTCAATCGAATTGAGCTCTGTCAAAAATGACTGATTTGCTTAAATTTATCTTTGCATTGTGGGACAAATGTGCTGCTAAAATTTCGATATTTTGACATCAGTGTCCAGAAGGTTAATCTTCAAAGAAGGGGTGGAGGCGCGGTTGCTCAGTAGGTTGAGGTGCTGTCTGCAAGCCGAGAGGTCCTCGGTTCGAATCTCACCTGCGACAACCGCGTTGTGCCCTTGGGTAAGACCCATTGTTCATGTGGGGGCACGGTGACGCTGTGTACTAAGGCGTACTGCACGTCGATGGTGCACCTGTCTTCGGCCAGTGCTAATCCTGCTTGTGTGGAGTTGGTATTTTGGGGAGCTGACAGTTGCTCGCCGTTGCTCGGTGGTTCTCTCCGGTTACTCCGGCTTCCTCCATCCGTAAAACTGTCGTGTCCATGATTAGCCATTGTGCAGAAATATGTGACCTTGAACACCAATAAATAAATAAATAAATAAATAAATAAATAAATAAATAAATAAATAAATAAATAAATAAATAAATAAATAAATAAATAATCTTCAAAGATAACAATTCTGATTTTTCGCCCATTGATTCCCGTGGAAAATCCAGAAAGTGGAGCAGGGTTCGTGTGTTTCAGGAGACAACTTCCATTCTACTGGTATAATAAGACCCTTTAGCGAGAACCCGACGAGCTCGTTCCAATGAGGGGTCATAGCCTATGTTTTTGAGACAAAAAAATGAAAATTAATTGGCGATTTTTGAGAATAGCGCTGGCCGGTTTTGGCCGTTACGTTGGGTGAAGGGTTAATAAACACACACATCGCAGTTGAGATCCTTACACCAAACACTGTGAATATTTCTCTCCAAATATTGCAACTCATCCCCACATCTGCATGGTCACGACGCACTTACCCCAGTGGGTTGAGATTTTATCAATAAAATGCTGCAAAATCGAGAATGAATCAAGCAAATTAAACGAATTTTACATCTGAAATATTATATTCTGAAATTAGTTTTTCGACATGGGGAATTCTACGGTGTTCTGTGGAGAGAAGAGGACAAACTACTTCGAGCGGCGGATTGAGACCCAGTGGAAATTCTCTGCCCGCGTTTGTAATCCAAACACTGCAGGATGCAGTATCCTTCAGTCTCGCTATCAGATCTTAGTTATTAATAGTATGTTAGGCACATACGGGTTGAACGCGGAATTACTTTGTCAAAGGTGTCAAATGGACAACAAAGTCGAATGGACGCACTGCTTGATGCACGTAACTTGTTTTGTAAGTCACCTACCAGACAAGACAGTTCCCGGATTCAATCACTACCCATCTAATATACTATTTATTTTATTTACAACGACACTGGGTATCTGATTTATTCTGACTCACATAGACTTGCTCAATCAAAGGATACTTTGTACTGTGATCGCAAAAACACTACCCTTCTCGATCGGATTCAGTGACGTAGGGTTTACTGTGGGCCCAAAATAACGATCTACATGGGACGTCAACTAATCAAATTATAGATGATATACCATACTGTGAAAATAGACATTCTTCCGCGCCTCAAAATGTCTTCAAAGAATGTCATTGGGGTGTTTTTCAAAATATTCTCCGGGGGAGGCCCAAGATTGGGCCTCCCCTGGAGAAATTTAAGAAAATATCCCCCTCCCAGCCGCAATAATGCAAGAAGGACACCACTCCATAACTTTTGCTTGCCCTACCACCCACCCCCTCCCCCCCCCCCCAAAAAAAATAAAAAATATAAGAAATATCCCTCCCCCACCTTGTATAGACACCTGGCTACGCGTTTGATTGGATCGAGATAGGATTGGGACCTGGTCACGACATATTTACATTAGTAGATGAAATTTCGCTAATCACGACTGACTCGAGAAAAACAAACCAAATTAGCATCTGAGATGCAATGTTTTCGCTTTTCTTTTAGAAAATATGACACTCTAGAACTTTGTGGGCAGGAAATCCAGGAGAGAATTTAGACCAATCGCGGCCGGGTTGCCATCCGATCGAAATTCTATCCGCTTTTATAATTGTAGTACTGTATTCTAACTCTATAGTTTTATGGAACTACTAAAAAGTTACACGACTACAAAATGACACTTTTTTTCAAGAAGTCAAAATTTCCAATTTTTGTCTCAAAAGTACACCTCGCTCCAGTTGGGACTATAAAAATGTTTTGGAGGCAAAAAATGGGGAAAAAATGAAAGAAATTTGTATTTTGATGTGTGTGAATAGCGATCGTCGTATATGTTGCCGTTACGTGAGATAAAGACTTAACCCTATGAGTAGTATAGTATGTACCCGAACGACCCTTATTACCCGTAGCTTTGTCGGTGCAGCTAGTGTTAAATTCCCATAGGAACCGGGGTCTTTTACCGGTGCAACTTTTCCCGGTGCGTAGTAGTATGTAAGGGGTGACTCGTGTCTGATCAGGGTGACTTCAGTGGAAACCGGTCTTAGACAAGATGGAAGTGACTATGGACAAGTCAGCAGTAATGGCCGAGACGCCACAAGGGACAGACGGGTACCAGGAACCATAATTGTCGTCTAAAAGGTATCCTCTAAAATGTATCCTCTAAATGGTACTTTACCATGTCAAAGGTACCCATCAATACCCCAGATGAGGATCAACACATGAGCAAAATATGAAAAATTCTAATCACCCAAGAACTTTTTATCAAGTTCTGTCTTTTAGGCGTGTTAGGTGAATCGATAAATAGAGCACCATCAACTCGATCATGAGTTGTCGTTAAACCTTTGAACCCTGGTGGTATCGTCCATGTCAGTTCAATGGTAGAAATTGGAAAAGCCCATATTCATTATTTGTGGGTAGACCAATTAATATTTTTAACGTGCAGCCTTTGGGCTTCACGTTAAAAATATTGATTGGTCTACCCATACAGTTACTTAGCAGACATCCTACTTAATGAAATTGTGACGTATCAAGTTGCTATGTCGAAAAAGCGGCCTCTCGGGTTCGAAGGGTTCAGCATTCATAACAGCTTCCCAGCTTTCAGGATACAAATGTCTGCATGCTTTCTATTTTCCCGTTAAGATGAAGTTACAAACATGCAGTATGTCGGGGTCTTTCAAAATCATAATGACTCCTGTGACGGTTTCGTTGTACTTGCGGCGAATTGGAGTATCGGTGTTCCAGAACTCATTGTGGCTCAACTGTACTAAACAGTTAACCATTTACGACTTGTATTCGACAACCCATTTTTTCATAAACAACTAATTCTTCCTAGTTCCCAAAATATATCTTGCAACCCCTGTCTAAAAAATTCTGCTTGTCCGCGTGCCCATAAGCTGTGTGTTTTTTTCAGGCAGAAGCGAAGAAGTAACAAAGTTTTAATGTGATTTTTGTGAATAGCACGCTGGCCGGCAATGGTGTGACGAAAGAAAGAGAGTTAAATGCTTGACAATAAATATCACTTACCATTTGTTGTAACAGGTCTCTAATTCCTAGTTTCAACTCAGACGAAGGATTTCCGTTATCTTATCGGAATTATTACGAATAGGGAATAGGGCTAAATTTAATTCTTTTCATGATGAATAAGTTTCGTTTTTTCTACTTAATGAAAATGTCAATTCAGTGTTAATGCAACTCTGTTAACGTTTACTCTCCTTCACCTCTCTCCCCCCCCCTCTCCCCCCCCCCCCTCTCTCTCTCTCTCTCTCTCTCTCTCTCTCTCTCTCTCTCTGTGATCATCTTTCAAAATTTATTCCAGACAAGTACAGGGTAATATTTTTGTGAAACTCATATTTTTTCCATTTATTTGATGGAGTTCCCGTGTTCAGGCGTGTTTATTGTTGTAAACAAGCTGTGTTTTACTGATAAAATTGGACCCACTCACCGACGCTTGGGGCGAAAGTCCTCTAAAATGGGCAACATGGGTATAAATGTTGGACTAGGCTTGACTTTACCTCCATGTTGTGGTAACTATTAGCCATTGTGCAGAAATATGTGACCTTAACACGAATCAATAAATAAATATTGGATGGGGTTTTATCGACACTTGGAGGTTTCTGCATCAACGGTCGTATTGAGTCTGCCTGTTTTAAGCGAGAAGAAGTCATAAAGTATCCGGAGAGAGCCACCGAGCAGCAGCTTGTGCATCATCCCAAAGTTCTTGTGATGTCCGTTTTTGATAGCTTGTCTACCTCCAGTGCATCACACGCCTTTCTATGGGCGGGAGCAAAGTATGCTAAGGCTGAAGAATGTAGCTCTCAGGCCACTAGTCTAATTATGTAAAGAATTCGACGCTGTTTCGGCCTGGGACCAGTCTAGTCCTCAAATAGTCCATGTTTGGATTCACTGGTCTATAATATTGCAGTTGATGGAAAAGCGAACCTGCGATTCGCTTTTCCGACCAACTGATATATTCCAGCCTGTAGGATCTTAGAAGTACCTTAAAGATTCATCTTCTATGAATCAACGCTCAAAATGTTGCTCCATCGAGCCTTTATTTGACCTAATGTTTTGACGACATTTTCATTAGAAATGATGACTTAGACTTACCACAGCTGTGGTTTCACGATTACGCCGCGTAGTTGTACTAATTGTGTTAATATCTTGGTGTTTTCAAGGCGAGTTAAATACTTATTGATTGTTATATCTATATCTGGAACATGAAATAGTATGTGCATATCTTTATGTGGAAAGGGACATCACATTACATCAACGACAGTGTGCGGCCAAATTTCCACGAAAAGTGAGTAAAAAGATAATGAGATGGAAGGCTATAGATTTGAGCAATGGTAGAAGAATTATTTTTCATATCAGATCCCAGTGTTATGATGATCTAGTCAAAATATAAACCATCCCTGACTTATATCGTCATGAAAATCGACTTTCGATAGAGTTATCCCCCTTGACAGTATTGGTTGAGCCCTATTGGTTGAGCGTAGACTGTCCAGTTGAGAATCGTGCAGTTGTTGAGGGAACACATATGACATCAGTAAATAATAATGCCAAGTTTCCATCTGTTACTTTTAATAAATGAAAATTACAAACAGCTCTCGATGTTGTCTGGTGCTTTCGTTTATTAAAAGTAACAGAGGGCAACTTGAGTTTTTATGGCAAGACAATTAGAAGCAACTAGTTCACAGATAACCCGTCTTTCGAATATCTATCAGTATCATACTTACCACTTTGGCTGTTTGTTTAACGAATGTGTTTTGTAGTAAGCTGCAAGTTTTTATTTTTCCCTGGAAGAAATGAGGAAATCTCATCCCTAGTCTTTTTTAATTAATGAAAAAGACAGTGTCCGTATTATTAGTTACAAAGCGTTCAATGTTGATTTAATCAATAGAAATATAGTTCAAATATACATCAAAGATGGTGAAAAAGCCGTTTTTTTATTTTTGCTTGGGTTTCAACAAAGAATAATAGTCAAACGTTCAAACTGATTGGGGAAAATGTAAAAATCCAGCTTCTGTATTTTTAAACTACTCTACCGGAAAAATGAACTGATGCGCACATTGAAGATACAAATTCGCTAACACTTCCATAGTTCAATTTTTACAGACAGCGTTGGGAGATTAAGGGGAGCTAATTTTCCAGTAAATCTCCAGCAATCGCGAAAGTTGTCAGCCACGAGAAAATTTCGTGCCCATCTCACGAAACAAAAAGTGAGAAAAAAGCGAGTAATAGAAAATATATCTGTAATGTTACGTCCTTCGGGAGCAGAAGAAGATAGTTATGGGTGTAATTCGCGTCGAATAAAAAGAAAACAAAGAGAGAGAAAAAAATAAACTAGAAATTGCAGAGCAATATCTAGAAGCCATCTAACGAAACACGGCCAACGACGGTTCGCCCCAACATCAAGAGGAATGTGTCCGTCGCCTTTTAACGTACCAAGTAGCCCGTAAATCTCACCGCCGCGGCTAACGCCCGCTTTCAACCTGCGCGTATCTAACTTGAAATACAATACCGACCCTGCAGGGTAGAGTGTGGCCAAAGGTCTGGAGCAACCACTCCGAATTTTCAGCGTTTACTCTATGAGCTCTGCTGAACTCGGCCAAATCATTCGCAAGTCCAGAAACTGAGCATGTGCCCCGTGGGAATCCCACGCAAACGACACAGCTACCATTTCTGCACCATGACTGAAAATTGAAAATTTCATGGAAATCACTCGAACATTGGCCGAGATAGTTTCTATGAAGGGGGGGGGGGGCATTTTTTTTTAATTTGGTCTTTTTTAAACTGGTGCCAAACGGCGCGGGAATCAGCACGGTGTGCGCCCACCCCCACACCGACTTATAATTCACTGCACCGGTTACAGTTACAGAGAAAGAACTAAATCAAAATTGCATCTTCAAGACCGTCGCTAATGGGTACCGACACTGCCTTTCAGACTAAGATAATCGTCGGAATATAAAAGTGAAAAGAAATCGCAGATGGGTTAATGGCGAAAAAGTTGTGAATTGGCTAATTTGACATTAAAAAGGAGGAAATAGCAGGGTCAGGCATACGCCAACTGTATCCAAACCACAGAATGCAGCTTGAAAATTTCTGAATTGGTTCTACGGTCCCAGACCGACATTTTCGTATCTTTGTCGAGTGCCGAGACCGCGTGGGAGCACTATGGATTGAGTGGAAAACGAGAAGACGATTCGTCCCTGCTTTATTCTCAATGCAATGACTTTTCCACTCACTACTAACCTGTCTCCGGCCAATTTCGGTATTATTCTGTCTATTTGATGCACCGTTCAACACGAAACGCTAGCACCTTTATACCGGTCCGGGCAGTTAGAGAAGAACTGTTTATCTTAGACTGTCTTAAACTGATAACTCGGTCATTTCTATACAAAGATACCTAGATCGTCGGTCACTGATTAATGAAGATATTTATGTGATTTATCGATCAATTTTTAGAAATACGCCACAGACACGAAAGAGAGGTGTGTTTCAGGTTTTTATACGCCCGTTTTGAAAAAAACGGGTCGTATTATGGTATACTGCTGTCCGTCTGTCCGTCCGTCTGTCCGTCTGACCGTCCGGTCACATGTACGATAACTCAAGAACGCTTTGAGAGATTTTCGTGATTTTTGGGTAGGTGGTGTATATCGATGGAGGGAAGCTCCCTTTCGTTTAGCGTCGCCGTTCGATTAGTCATTCCAGAGTTATGGGACTTTATTACTTAGAAAATTGTTGATTTTTTACACGTCGTACGATAACTCGAGAACGCTTCGAGAGATTTTCGTGATTTTGAGGTAGGTGATGTATATTGAAGGAGGGAAGCTCCCTTTCGTTTAGTGTCGCCGTTCGATTAGTCATTCCAGAGTTATGGGACTTTATTACTTAGAAATTTGTTGATTTTTTACACGTTGTACGATAACTCGAGAACGCTTCGAGAGATTTTCACGATTTTTTGGTAGGTGGTTTATGTTGATGGAAGGAAGCTCCCTTTCGTTTAGTGTCGCCGTTCGATTAGTCATTCCAGAGTTATGGGACTTTATTTTTCACATGTCGAACAATAACTTGAAAATGCTTAGAGCAATTTTCATGATTTTTTGGTTGCAAGTATATGTTGATTGAAGAAATCTCCCTTTCGATTGGTGTCGCTGTCCGATTTGTCATTCCAGAGTTATGGGACTTTATTCATCAAAATATAGGCAATTTTCCACAAGTTGGACTTTGAGCAATTTTCATGATTTTTTGGTGGCAAGTATATATAACCTGACAAGTACACATGTATACACATATTGTGTGGTTCCCTCTTGTAATTAATAACGGGCGTATCATGCGCTCATGGCGCAGCTGTTTATTATTTATCGCACTCGTAGATTGATTGTTCTAAACTTTGGTGCGGGGTGTGTGTGTGTGGGGGGGGGGGGGGGTATCCAAGGGGGTATTCGATTCAGTGTTAAATGCGAAGTGAGTCAAGATTTGAAGATAGAAGATTGAACCTACAGAAGTGCTCTGTTGTTCATGTTGATGGTGTTGTGATGCATTGTGATTACAGCCGATGGGACCGGGAATTGCGTATAGCACTACAGCATACTTCCGTGCATCTAATAACTGTGGTATTTTATTTCTCTTGCACCTGTAGATTTGTAACCGGGCCTGTCACAAGCATGACCTCATCGCAATATTCTCCAATATCCCAGAAGTCATAATACGAAAAAACAGCTTCAGATCGACTGAAGAAAAAATAAGGTCTCTTATTTTTTCAAGTGTGTTATATACCGAAATTTCAGAGATAGGACGCAATTCTATTTTTCCGCCGTTTAGATATATCACTTCACTTTCATGGATTTGTATTCTAATTCACTGAATGGTGAAAAAAGGTAATGTATGTTTGTTGTGTTTGGGTGCAGGCTTTTGATTGAAGTAGCGCTTTCATACAAGATAGGACCAAAAATTGAACCCTGCCTGCTGTCTGCTATGATGGACTTTGCTGTAGAAGTCTCTGTCTGGAATTCTTTAAATTCACTTAACCAATCGCATCAATGAGCAAACATCTGACCTTCCAAAGTGTGACTTTGTGATTTATCTGGCGCTAAATCTTGATCGCCCAACAATACCCAGTGCAAGATAAATCTACTAGATGGTTTTGAAATCGCAAAGCGAATTTCCATAAGTCATCTAACTATGAAGCACTGCGAACGCCGAACGCAACAACAACGTGGAGAAGGGGCCTGTCGCATTTAACGTACCAAGCCGCTCAGTAAAGCGTACCTCATCGCTCGCTTTTGGTGAAATATGCCAAAAATAGACTATTCTTTGAAGTGACGTGAAAACGTCAAAATGGGTTCAAATCAAAATAAAAAAATGCTATCTCTTAATTTTGTGCGTTGTACACCTTACTAAAATTTCAGTAAAATTCGACGTCATTTAATGTTTTATCATATGACCCCCTCCCCCCCCCCCGCCCCCCCCCCCCCCCCAATTATATGACGTCAGCTCAGCGTTCGGGTATAACAGTTGAGAATTTCCTAGGACGGAAATAACTTTTTAGATTTGTTTTTTTTGAGGAGATTACACTTGCAAAATCTCGATTGGCTGGGGCTGGCTGAAAATGAGGTTGAAAATAAAAGTTATAGAAACAAAACGTAACATTGGCATAGCTGGCATCGAGTGCATAAATTTGAAATGGAAAAATAACATTAACCCTTTACCTAACAACATGAAATGCAGATGACACTTGCAAGCAAAATTCTTGCATAACTATTTTTTCATTTTTTGCCTCAAAAGCATAGGTTATAATAGAATAGAATAGAACTTTATTGCAATAAATCGCCCGCATTGGGGCAAATTGCAAGAATAACAATATACAAATAGTGAACAATAATTAATAACATTTACATTTGGCAAAACATCATCAGCAATAGACTATCCTGTCATGCTTCAGAGTAAAGTCCTTTGATAATATAATGATAAATATATAATATTTGCGATTTCCGTAATGTTTTATGTTCTATGCTGGTCTCTTCTCGGCTGTCAACAAGAACACACTGACCCTTAGCCATGTGTACACACACACACATAAATGTGTGAAGTATGATATCTGTGTCGTTTATAAATACGGTGTTACGTGAATCCCAAGATAGCATTTTTAATGAAAACGGCTCAAAGTGATTGAAATGGTGTTATTAATGTCATATCTCGGGTGTTTGAAGTCAGATTTTCAAAATTCTTTCACCTTTGTATTGGGAATCAGGAGTACTAAAATGTCCCAAGATTTCAAGTTCGTTAAGTGAAATTTAATTTTGGTTTCAAGTCCGAGAAGTGAAATTTAATTTTTCACGTTTTCTAACCCTCTATAGGCATTTTCGCCATAGCGTCAACATTTTTTAAACAATCTAGATAAAAATTGGCAGCATTTGACTTCAATTATTCCTCTAGCCGCCATCATTGATTTCTGTAGGAGTATCTTTTGCAGTTTTGGTGTAGGCTTGTCACAAAATGGGAGGGGGAGTAAAACAAAGTGACGTAATATTGTCGAAAATGACGTTAAATTAAAAAAAATTCAAACACAGGTATTTTTTATTTTCCAAACTCTGCAACATACTAAAATTTCATAATAAAAATCGGACAATCTTTAATGTTTTGGAAGTTGATGTCCTGGTGTCACCTCAACGGAAAAGTGATGGCATTTTTAGATATTGTTTTTATTTTAGAAAATATATCTAAAATTTCTAGTGTGCGTGTTCAAGAATCCGGCAACTTCGAAATTATAACAGATGGATTTAATAAAGCAACAATGAAAGTAAAGGTCTGTGAAATTTAATAGCTGTGTGCGTTATTTATTCTGAGATGTGCGTTATTGAAAATTATTACTTTCCAAAATGTGTTTTCCTGGGATTTCCGGGTTTGATAAAAAACGATAACTTCACAAGTGAATTAGGAAATCAACAATTGTGTCATGTATCCGTACGCGCCGAACGAAAAACGCTTTGCCGCGGGTGTAATGGGGACTTCATTGGGGTATTTTTTTGTATTTTTTGCTTTTCTTTAACCCCTTACCTAACATGAAAAGCAGACGACACTTGCAAAAAAAAATTCTTGAATAACTATTATTTTCATTTTTTGTCTCAAAAACATAGCGCTGGACTTTTTTGGCCGTTACGTTAGGTAAAGGGTTAAATAATATAATTATCGTTGATTATGAAAAGTAATAAACAGAGTAATCTCTTGACTGGTCTGGTTACGTGAAATAATTCATTCGAGGCGAGGGACTATATTGTAAAACACTCGTGCGCATTCGCGCACTTGTGTTTGTACAACGTCCCTCACCTCTCATGAATTATTTCGCGTAACCAGTCCAGTCAAGCGATTACTCTCTATTGAATGTTTTCCGTGGAAATGTGCAATATAAGTTCTGAAGTTAGACTGACGTAGAAATGTCAATAATGGCGATAAATCGGAAAACAAAAAAAAACATCTTCCTCTTATCTTTTTGAACTCTACAATATTAAGAAAAAAAATTAAACTGTAAATTGTTTTTGATAAAGGTTGAAAATAACAAATCTGGGTCCGCTACAATTCAATCCAAATATTTCCAAATTTTATGACGGTAGCTTTAAAACTGTAGCAATGAGAGACTGAATAAGAATAATGAAAAAAAGGTTAACGATTCCAATAAGTCGTTCCAAATTCGTTAGATGACTTAATTAATCAACAACGAAGAATAGGGTAACTGACCTCGAAACACACCCAAGCGACACACTGTAGCATAATTATGTAGTCGCCGGGGGTGGGGGGGGGGGGGTGGGGGGATGTTTTTTGGTTTACACAATTTTCAAAAATCAGCATTACACCTTTTTGATTTTAGTTGCGTTATGTGCTACTAAGAAGTTTTGCGCGAAATTTGGCTGTCCTCGTAGAAAGCAGAAACTTACCACGTAACCACCTCAGAGATATTTTTATCTCAACCTGAAAAGGCATATTTCATTTGAGTTGGTGTCTGTAGTTTGGAGAATGAAACGGATTTTCATTTTTATAAAAATAACACTGATCTCTGCGAAGCTTCGAAATTCGATTCGATTCAAAATAGTCCCACGATTCGATTCGATTCGATTTCAATCGCGCCGATAAGGAAACTTTTCGAATCGTCGAGACGTTCTAAAAATCATACAGATGCTAGAAAGTGCCTCCTCTTGAACTCTTCTTCTATCACCAGGTCTCCCTTACATGAGGGGAGGGGTGAGGTGTCCCGTACAGGAGGGGAGGGGTGAGGTGTCCTGTACAGGAGGGGAGGGGTGAGGTGTCCTGTACAGGAGACCTGATGATAAAGGAAGAGTTCAAGGAGGTTCCGTTTCCGAAATTACATTAATTCCGTTCTGGAATATTCCGCTTTTTGCTTGATTTACTCGGGTCGACGTTGCACACAAAACTTTAGTGGAGACTGACAATATTACGGTTGTAAGAAGGTGAAATATCCACAACTTGAAAAGAGGGGAGATTTGATGATTCGAGTCTATTCGAAATCTGATACCTCATTCGATTCCAGATTCGATTCGACCCGAAATTGATCCCGACCCTGCAGCCCTGCTACTTCCAATTTGTTAACAATTCCTTGGCGTAGTTTCCACTTGAGATTACTGTATTTTGTGGCCGTCTCTTCTTTCCCATGTTTTGTCCAACGCCTCCCTGGTATAAATAACAGGGCCTACCAAATCGAGATGTATGCATGGCTAGCTACTTTCATCTTTCAATATGACTTTCGAGAAAGATATTGTCCTCCAATTCTCTACATTTGCCAGTAATTTTACCATAAAGGGTATTGGAATTTTATATATAACTTGACATTTTTGGATGTTAGATAAATTGGAAAATGTGTCAACAGAGAGCGCATCTTTTAATAAATTAGAGATATTGCCCTCTCGAGTAATAAAATGTTTGGGGTGACGCCTCACATTTCTTTCCTGTCAATTTGTTAATACGAAAGTTGTCACCTGTACAAACTCATTTTAACAAAACAGAAAGCGCGTCCATTCTCTTTGACATTTTTAAATGAGTTGTGTCATATTTTGTCTTCTTGAAGTTCAGAAAAAGCAAATTTCTGTGGTCTAAACTTTTGAGTGTCAGGTACTGTGATTACAAAAGCAGGCAGAGAATTTTAACCGGATCGCGACGAGGTCGCGATCTGGTTGAAATTCTCTGCCCGTTTTCCAACACACAACATCTGAATCTCACCTGCCGAAAACGAAATGCGACAACATTGAATCTTTGGTGCTTTTTAGTTTATTTTTCTTGCTTCAGTCTTGATTTCGTAATATTTTTATCATGCTTTGTAAGGAGGGTGGCTTTACGGGAGGAGGAAGCCAGATATCCAGAGAGAACCCCCTGATAGCGGCGCGCAACTGTCAGGCTCCCCAGCGGACTAACTCTACATAAGCAGAGTTTGCAGCGGTTGGAGGCAAGTGCACCATCGACGTGAAGTACGCCTTAGTATACAGTACCACGGTGCCCACACACAGGCAATCAGGATTAAGGGCATTGCCCAAGGACACAATGCCGTTACCGCAGGTCAGGATCGAACCGTCGACCTTTCTGTTTGAAGTCTAATGTTCTAACCACTGATCCATCGCGATTCCATTTTAATCATGGAATCTCGACCAACTGGTGTAATTGTTTCACGACAATGTCGCGATCTTATATCGATCTGATCGAGAAAGAGACCGTAATTGCTTTTTGTGGTATGCTTATTAACTGATTTTCCTCCATTTAATTGTTCGCTCGTTATAATTCACTGAGTGCCAGCATCCGAACGTTATCCTGTTACTCGTTATCTTGAAGAGACATAATCAAGGTTCTTGCCAACAAAATAAACCCTTATAAATAGAATTATCTACTTTATACGTAAAAACAGTAACGTTTTATCTTTTATCGTTATCGAAAACTCGCCGTCAATAAAAAATCTTTTATCGTTACTGCAGTAAGAATAAAAGTCACGTGATATCGCAAGAATACAACGTTCACGCCCATCTCATTTGCATGACGTACTATTTCATTCAACACTTTGAATAACTAATTATCGCTGCCGCGGATCGAAACAAATAAAACGGGGCGTATTTATCGAAATGTATTGAATAAAAAAGAAGGCCATTAATTAAACTTACTGAATTGTAAAAATAAAATTTGACGGAAAAGAGTAAAAATTAGTAACTTACACTTTTTCAAATGAGATTATTTCACCCTTCGAGACTTTAATTATCCTGACGTTCAAACGTCACTGGGAATTCAGTTTCTTCAACATTTTTCAAATTGTGACGTCAAACGTCGGAAAGTACAAATAACCAGATATTTTTCACATTAGTGATTATCTGGTTGAAGGCTAGATTATTTTTAGTGGTCTGCATTTGTTAATCAAAACTTGTTTTATTACGGGAGTGGGGGAGGTGGGGTGTAGATAAAAGGGTTATATACACATGGTGTTTGTAAAAAATCTTTTATCGCGACTCGAGCGTTTTCGGGGGCTACATAGCTACTCGTCGCTGCGCGACTCGTAGCTATATATGCCCCCGAAAACGCTCTCGTCGCGATAAAAGATTTTTTACAAACACCATGTGTATATAACCCATATTTATTATCAATTCATTGAGCGCTACCTTCATGTTAATACTATTTTACACAGCCTGTAAGGGAGTATAATTATTTATTTATTGATTGGTGTCACATGCTTATGCACAATGGCTAATCGTGACCGTGACAGTTTTACGGGTGGAGGAAGCCGGAGTACCCGTAGAGAACCACCGAGCATCGACGAGCAACTGTCAGCTCCTCAACATTCTAACTCTTTTCAAGCTCCGCTCCAGCAGGGTTACAGCGGTTGAAGACATGTGCACCATCGACGTGCAGTACGCCTTAGTACACGGCGTCATGGTGCCCCCATGTAGGCAACCGGAATAAAGTGCCCTGCCCAAGGACACAACGCTGGTCGTCCCGGACGGGGATCGAACTCGGGACCTCTAGCGCAGAAGTCCAACAGTCTACCACTGAGCCACCGCGCTCCCAGGGAGTATAATAAACTTGAAACAAATATTGTAAAGCGTAGCCGGTCGCTAATGATTATCCTTACGAATGCTGGGCTGCTAGTCACAGGTGACAGTCCAGTAATGGAGCCCAACGCCCTTGAAAATCATGTTATTGTATAAATAGACTGGGACTATGCGAATCTCACGTTTTGAGTCGAATCGAATCAGGTACAGGATTTCGCATCCAATTGAATCGGGTATCGAATCCCACCGCTACTAAAACTGAAGATATTATACCTTCTTCCAACAATAAATATTGCCCGCCACTCAGGTATTATATTCAACGGCGATTCGTCGGTTTTGGTCAAATCGATCAAAATGAGGAATATTCCAGAAACGGAGTCAAAGTAGTTTTTCAACAGCGGAACCTCTTGCAATTGCCTGTCATCTGGTTTCCTGTCGGAGACCTGGGGACAGTACTATAGAACTTTTACGTTTGTCTTTTCTAGAATTCTATTTTCTAGTTATGACTTTAAATGGGTTGAAATGAACCATTAGCATTTTCAAAGATATGGCAATTTGCCAGTTGGCAAATTGCCGTATCTTTGAAAATGCTAATGATTTATTTTAGTCAGTTATATTCACGTGCAGCAAATACAATTCTAAAAAATAAAATTGTAAAGGTTTTATAGTATTGGTTCCAGATTTAAGAAGAAGATTTCAAAATTAGGCACTGGGCTGGATTTCGAGATTATCTCATTGATTCGAACATTTCCGAACCAGTTGGGCTCATTTGACTCGAACCTTTGGGGCGATTTCGAATCGAACAGAGTTTCGATGCTTCACAGGAACCGACAATATGCCTCTGATCAATCACATCTTGATTTTAGAATCTTTTGAGTATTTCGTCAAACAAGGTCGTGGCTGCTTTCAAGATTATACTAATCAGGCTGAGGGTAAAAAAGTGAAAAAACATGATTTGGGTCTGTTTCGTACTATGTACAGTTCCATGACTAAATTAACAACACATTGTTTCTTTTCCAAAATTAATAACACATTTTATTTTGATAAAAAATGAAAACCCAAAAGCCTGAAAATATTTAGAATATTTTAGTTACACATTGTGTAAAAACATATATTCTACTCAAAGTTTGCTAAGCCCCAAGTATATCCAACTACCTGTTTTACGTTTTAGTTGAAATATTGTAATGAAAAGTGTATATATTTTATATTTAATTATATCTTTAATGATTTAAGCACAGAAATTGAGATTTTGTTTGTGTTTGACATTATTTTTTAGCCGATAACCATGGAAAATGGAGATTATTGGTAAAAGAGGAAATTTTTCAAATTTGCCAACAAGTTGACGGAGCGAACTGATATGGGTTCAACATCGCGTATGAGACCCATTATTGTTAATTACAGCTTGACAACGCCTTCTCATGCTCCCAGTAAGGTTTCCAAACAGAAACATCATCTGTACCCATGCCACCAGCTATGCTGATTCCAGTCTCACATGGCACAACCACTTTGGAAATTGTTTTTAAAAGTTTCCAGGCAATATTGACGATGAGCTGTTGCTATCTGCCAGCCCTTTGCAGTGCATAGTACCAATGATCCTCGCACCCGTTTCTGTTTTTGAACATTAACCCTTACTGGGTAATATTCCAACTGCATCACCAAGGCATGCCTTCATCGAAGGCATGCCTTGGTAATGTAGTTGGAATATTTTGTCAGTCGGGACTTGAGCCATCGTTGTTGAAACAAATCAGGTTTACAACACCCATCCCCCCCCTCCTTCCCCAGTCGGTCATCTTCAAGACGCCCCCGATTCGATTCGAATTCGAATAACAGAACCGATTCGATTCGAGTTTCGATTCGAAGCGAAAATGAGTGATTCGCAGGACTCTAAATATTTTAATTCCACATTGTGTAAAAACATATAGTAAACACCAGTTAGTGAAATATTTATTTCGACTGCGTTTATTTCTTGGGTGAGACGATGTTCCTCTGGGCATGTTTAGAAAAGTCTTCTTTCGTCTCGTGCCAGAAGTTTTGGGTTTCCATCCTTTCATTCACACATCACGAAATGAGTCGTTCGTCTGCACCTCTTTTAATTATTCGTAACAGTGTACCTCAAATATTGTATACTTCTTCCATTTACCCTGCTAGACTTGTCTATGTTGTTTCAGCCTGTATAAAGGCACATTTTGAAACCGATCATAATGAAAATTTCTTGGCTTCTACTTGGAACAAAAATGGTTTAGGTTTTATTTTTTTCGGAACCAGAGTACGACTAACTTTCTTGCATCCGAACATAATAAATACCGTATATATACATCATTAGTTATGTATTTTGAACTCTAGAGCTGTAGATTTTTAAATTTCTTGTTCGGTTTCGGTTTTGGTTTTTCAGGTGAAGTAAAACCTCGGTTCGGTTCGGTTTTCGGTTTATTCATGAGGCCAAGTAAAATTCAATAAAACTCATTCTTATGTCCGGAGTCATAACTGAATGGTAGTTAAATTGAGTGAAACTCAATGAATGCCCGAAATAAGCTATAATACATGAAGAATCAGGAAGGCCAATATAATAATTACCTAAATATACAGAACTTTTATTGTGCTTGGCCATTTTCGAGGTCTGACACCTACACGCAACTTGAGAAAAGCTGCAAACACAACTAAACTGAAATGTCGGAAATTCACAGAATGTAGCCTTCCCATAGTAGTGAGAGTACCCAGACACTGCCAATGGCAGTGTCTGGGTACTCTCACTACTCTGGGATGGCTACATTCTGTGAATTTCTTCTGCAGCAAGAGAATATTTAATAAAAAACGAAAAACCTTAGATTACGGGATGTCGACGGTTTCGGTTTCGGTTTTTAAAAAAAAACTAAAAACCTCGGTTCGGTTTCGGTTAACCTACAGCTCTTTTGAACTCTGCGTTTATTGAAAAGTAGCGGGCCAAACAGCCCCCGGACATGGTGGACCACCCGTAAGAGATTCTTTCAGAAAAATGAGGTGTGATATCCAACACATGCAGTTGTATTTATGTTTGTTTCAAGATTTCAGACACCTCCTACTTTGTTTCAAAAAACATATTTTCTCTAAGTCATCATGAAATTTTCAATCTGGTGTACCGTTTTAATGTATGGGACTGGGACTGAAATAGTTAAAAATCTGTTTCTCAGGCCCCACTGCATGGTGTTTTTGGCTGCCGCATGCTCTCTTTTTATAACCAATGAAAACATAAAAAAAATATAAAAATGAAATGGGTTATGTCTAATATATTATTTATTTATTTATTTATTGATGTTTAAGGTCACATATTTCTGCACAATGGCTAATCATGACCACGACAGTTTTATGAGTGGAGGAAGCTGGAGTACCCGGAGAGAACCACCGAGCAACGGCGAGCAACTTTCAGCTCCCCAACATACTAACTCCACACAAGCAGGGTTAGCATTGGTTGAAGACAGGTGCACCATCGACGTGCAGTACGCCTTAGTACACAGCGTCACCGTGCCCCCACATGGGCAATGGGGGTGAAGTGTCTTGCCCAAGGACACAGCACGGTTGCCGCAGGTGGGATTCGAACCGAGGACCTCTCGGCTTGCAACCTGCACCTCTACCAACTGAGCCACCGCGCCCCCGTTATGTCTAATATTTACCCAAGTTAATAAATTTGATAAATTTTTCCTTGAGTGCTTCAGCATTGGAAAGCCGTCTTGCACTCAAGGGACGAAATACACCACCACCCACGCTAATCTGTAGTTTATGAGGCCTAAAACATAAAACAAACGAAGAACTTGAACTTTTGATCGTAATGAAATAATTACAAAATTAAATAAATGAATTTAAAAAACCACCCGTCCACAATTTTACAAAAACATGGCCTGAGAAACAGAAGATCTACTTTGTGGGGCCTTGTTTTTATTTACTTGTCAAACGCCCATTGCATGCTTTTGTCAAAATGCTTCAACTCATAAGTTCCATACAGCTACAAACTGCCCCTTTTTATATGGCTCTGAAAAAGTCGTCCCAGGTCATTCTTCCATGAGAACTCTACCGGCAGGATACATTTATCTTGACAGTGCATTTACGTCATTGCAGCCAACAATAATGTAGAAATACCGTTAAGTCATCTGCAGCAATGGAAATATATATGCGGCAGTTAGAAACGTTAAATTAATCTGATGACTTAAGGTTAATATTTGGGAACTATTTGTGAAAATAATCTTCCACGCATGTCATTTAGTTTTGAAGAAACTAAATGCTATTAATGTTGTCACGGAGCTGTATTCGTGCGTTGCGGATCTGGTGAAGTCAAGGGAAGTAACTTTCTGAGAAGTATTTTTGGATGATGAAAAGAGATGCGGATTCAGCTTTGACAAATGGCAATTTTCGAATGATTTGCAATTCTATACGAATCGAGTAACATAAATTCCATCCGAGCCGGATCGAATATAGGGGACAGAGTTAAGAAATATCTTTAGAACTGTGACGAAATTTTACGTTTTTTTTTATGACTAAAAGCCACTCTGTGGAAAAGATTTCGCTGTTTGGTCGGAAAATATTGCGAAAGAAGAGAATAAGCCACTTTTATGCTGAACATTCGTCACAGCTCGTGACAATATGACACGTGTTGGTTATTTACAAATACAGCAGGGCGTTTTAGATGATAAATATGAGAAACATTAACTTTAATTTTGCTTCCTCGAAATTTCCCCAGTGGAATGGACTTACCTGTGTATGAGTGAAAAATGTGTGGCCACTTAGCCTTAGAATAAGGTGAGCATTGCACAAAAAAATGTGTGCATTCTGGTCTGGAAAGTTTAACGGATCGGAAGCGCGGTGGCTCAGTGGTTACGGCATTGAACCAGAAAGGTCGCCGATTCGATCCCCGCCAAGGATAACTGCGTTGTGTCCTTGGACAAGGCACTTCATCCCGATTTCCCACGTGGGGGCACGGGTGGCCCTGCATACCAAGGCGTACTGCACGCTGACGGTGCACTTTTCTTCAACCAATGTTAACCCTGCTTGCGCGGAGTGAGTACGTGTTGGAGTATAACAGTTTCAGCTGTTGCTCAGTGATTCTCTCCTGGTACTTCGGCTTCCTCCACCTGCAAAACGTTCTGAAACAAGGCGACCCTGGCCGTCGAAATTGTCATTAAAACCCCCTAAATAAATAAATAAATAAATAAATAAATAAATAAATAAATAAATAAATAAATAAATAAATTTAACATATTGTAACAGGAATTGTACCCAGGATTACATTAGAAGCATGCGAATTGAAGAGTTTTTTTGGAAGTAAAGAATTGACTATTAACTTAACCAGCATTTGGTGATTTCTTTATATTTTAGTGACAACTGGACACTTATTCTTTTTTTCGTGTTTAACAGAGCCCATAATGCACTGTCAAACAAAATATATTAGGCTGAATTCTAATGTCTGTCTGGGGGAATAAGTGAGTTGTAAGAGTAATTCTTCGATATTTCACACATTTCTTTTTTTATTATATGCATTTAACAAGTCAAATTGGCATGGAAGATACAATAAATGGTTTTGTGTTCGTCAGTTAATTTATCATCAACAGCATTATTCAATACAGAGAAATATTCAATTTAAGTAACTGAACTATACAACTAATATTTTGATGAAATTCTCCCACCCACACTTTCAGTAACGACGTATTTTTGTGTAATCATCCAATCGTCGTCGAGCACGTCTCAGTGAGGGATCATAATAAATGTTTTTCAACAAAAAATGAGAATCGTTTTGTTTTTTTGTTTTTTTTTGGGGGGGGGGGGGGGTGGGGGGCTAAGTGTTGTCTACTATTCGTATTTAATGAACAGTTAAATAACATATTGATGCCAACAGTAACTGTATATATCTAGTTTCGACACTATAAAACAGTGTTAACCCTTTAGCCAACGTAATGGTTAAAACCAGCCATCGTCCCTCGTAGAAATCATCATTCAATTTTCATCGTTAGTAACTGAAGATTTTTAGTCGAGTTGTGACGAAGTCAAACTCGACTTATAGTTTGGTGAATGGCGGGCGGGCGGGCGGGCGGGCAGGCGGGCGGGCGGGCATCGTAAACAATTGGTTTCCGGATGATAACTTGATAGTGGTTCAACTCACATTCATTAAACTTCATAGGTAGGTTGGTCTTGATGGGAGGAAGAACCCTATTGATTTTGGACATGCTACGTCGAAGGTCAAGGTCACAGTGACCTTGAACGTAGTAAATCTTAAACAATTGGTTTCCGGATGATAACTTGATAATGGTTCAACTCACATTCATGAAACTTCATAGGTAGATTGGCCTTGGTGAGGGGAAGAACCCTATTGATTTTGGACTCGCTACGTCAAAGGTCAAGGTCAACGTGACCTTGCACATAGTAAATCGCAACAATTCCTTTCCGGATGATAACTTGATAGTAGTTCAACCTACATTCATGAAACTTCATAGGTGGGTTGGCCTTGGTGCGAGGAAGAACTCTATTGATCTTGGACTCACCAGATCAAAGGTCAAGGTCACAGTGACCTTTAACATAGTATATCGCAACAATTGGTTTCTGGATGATAACTTGATAGTGGTTCAACCAAGAGTCATGAAACTTCATAGGTGTGTTGGCCTTGGTGCGAGGAAGAACCCTATTGATCTTGGACTCACCAGGTCAAAGGTCAAGGTCACAGTGACCTTGAACATAGTATATCGCAACAATTGGTTTCCGAATGATAACTTGATAGTGGTTCAACCTAGAGTCATGAAACTTTACAGGCTTGTTGGCCTTGGTGCGAGGAAGAACCCTATTGATGTTGGACTCACCAGATCAAAGGTCAAGGTCACAGTGACCTTGAACATAGTATATCGCAACAATTGGTTTCCGGATGATAACTTGATAGTGGTTCAACCTAGAGTCATGAAACTTTACAGGCTTGTTGGCCTTGGTGCGAGGAAGAACCCTATTGATGTTGGACTCACCAAATCAAAGGTCAAGGTCACAGTGACCTTGAACATAGTATATCGCAACAATTGGTTTCTGGATGAGAACTTGATAGTGGTTCAACCTAGAGTCATGAAACTTCATAGGTGTGTTGGCCTTGGTGCGAGGAAGAACCCTATTGACCTTGGACTCGCCAGGTCAAAGGTCAAGGTCACAACTCGACATTGGATCGGTGATCCTGAGCGGCATTTTTTTTTTTTGGGGGGGGGGGGGGTGGGAACAAGTGTTGTTTACTATTCGTATTAAATAAACAGTTAGATATATTATTAATGTCAACAGTAACAGAAGATATCAAGTTTCGAAAATATAAAACATTCTTAACCCTTTACCCAACGCAACCGCCAAAACCGACAAGCGTTACTCGCAGATCATTCAATTTTCATTATTTGTCTCAAAAGCATAGCTTATGGTCCCTCATTGGAATGAGCTCGTTGAGGTGTCATTAGCTATGTTTTTGATGCAATAAATAAAAAAAAATAGTTATTCCAGAATTTTGTTTGGAAGTGTCGTTTATCTTTGGTGTTAGGTAAAGGCTTAATATGCACGGATGAAATGAGCGGGGTGTCGAGTTGACGTGTGGCTATAGATAGAGACACAGACAGACACAGAGAGAGAGGGAGGAGCAGATAGAGAGAGAAAGAGAGAGAGCAATATGAAGTGCTCAGTGTCACGTGAGAAATTATATGTGAAAAAATGTGCATTCTCTTGCATGTCTGCAATACTAGCCATCATTTTGGGTACTTGCGCAAATCCGAATCTTCCCATTTTCAGCTGTAAAATCCAGATTTGTATCCGTATATCGTCCCTTGAGAGCAACAAGGCACCATCTGCAGTGTTTTAGAAGCACGCTAGCATAGTGGTTACGGCACTGAAATTCAAACCGAAATGCCCGCGGTTCAATCCTCGTCATGAGTAACTGCGTTTTGTTCTTTGACAAGGAACTTAATCCTGATTGCCCACACGGGGGCACACTGGCGCTGTGTGCTAAGGGATATACCGCGTCGATGGTACACTTGTCTTTTACCAATGCTAACCTGGCTTGTGCGAGGTTAGTGTGTTGGGGAGTCTGGCAGCTGCTCGTCGATGCGAGGTTGTTCTCTCCGTGGATTCTGGCTTCTTCCTCTATCCGTAAAACTGTCCGACACGAAGTGACCATGCTTGTCCAAAGGTGTCATTAAACCAAATGAAAAAAATTGATTTAGCATTGCAGATGACAATTTGTTGCACTCAGGGGTCGATATTTAACCCTTTGAATTCGAGAGGCCGTTTTTCGGTCCAGGGACATGATTCGCCAGCTTTATTAAGTAGGGTGGATGCTAAGTTAGTCTGGGGTAGCCCAATTCAGGGACCGATCAGGACTATTTAAAATACGCTCTAGCCTCGGAGCCTATTTTTTCAATTCATGCGCCAGATTTCAATTTACGGAGTCACACTGCTGTTTGTAACACACACCGCAAGTACGTAATAGCTCTCGTCATTTTCATTTAGTACACTATAGCAAACATTAATCTTCACTGTGGTTTCTGATCAAGTCTTGGTTGCCTATTTAGGCAGCCAAGGCTTGATCAGAAACCACAGTGAAGATTAATGCTTGGTAATTAAGACTTGAAGTATTAACTTAAGCACTCTACAACAATGATAAATGATAATCATATATATAATACATGTAAGAGTGTCTCTCGATTATCCATCGAAAGAATATCAAAATATGATCTGAGAAGTTACGCGCCAAATGAGAAGCCTATTTCTGAGATTTAAGAGCCAGGTCCTGATGTTTCAGAACCAAATACGCACTGGCGCATGCCCAGGTCGGTCCCTGCAATTAATATTTTCAACGAGCAGCCCCAAGGCTGCACGTTGAAAATATTAATTGTTCTATTTAATTTATTTAATGGTGTTGAAGGTCACATACTTATGCACAATGGCTAATCGTGACCGTGACAGTTTTACGAGTGGAGGAAGCCGGAGGACCCGGAGAGAACCACCGGGCAACGACGAGCAGCTGTCAGCTCTCCAAAATTGTTCTATCCTCAAATAATAAATATGTACTCTTTCAGTTGCTTCCGTTGAGTTGACATGGGAGATACCACCAGGATTCAAAGGATTAATACCCCTATTACCAAGAAAGCACATTTAATTGCTTCACATATTCCCTGATCATAACAACAATAGGCCGCTAGCTGATCTTGCCGCTCCGTCAATATTTCCTGCACCATGTTAAGTTTATCAAACACATGCGACTTACCTCATACTGCGGTATGCAAGTTAGAAGCTGCAGTTATCGTTCCGAGAAAAGTCCGCGTGCTGTAACTAAGACAGACATAGTTGTACGGATAAAGGGTTTAGCCTAGCTACATATTAGTAAACTTCAAGCTGTAATATGTGTCAATCTGAATAAGTACTGTTACTTTTTATTTAATCGTTCGTGATGTTTGACAGAAGTCAATAGATTATACTTTCTTTGATCACATGCTAAATATCCATTGTCTGTTCTCGCATGGCATGGACATCCGTTGTAAGGCTCCAGTGTATCATCCACGTTAACCTTTTTAACGGCAAGTCGCATTATCCTTGGTTTTCATAAAGTGGCGAACCCAGGGAATATTGTGCGCACTTAAAGCAAGAAATATAGGCCCGGAAGCCGCACTTGTACTTTTTCCAGATTATTTTGACGCGACAGTCTAATTTTGCCACTCAATTCTAACTTCTGATCACCCACATGTCCCCAAACTCTGTTGGCACAGAGAAGGTCAAACAAAATGAGAGCGACTTCAGCAGTAATTCCCTTCAAGGTCACGTATCTGTGTAAAAAATGTTCACCTCCACACAGATCTCACAATTTGCTCAAACAATACAGGGCGAGCGACACACTGAACAACTTTGATCGGCATAGTTTACCCCCAATGCACATTCTAACTTCTTTTGACGAAGCACACGCAGCTGCAAACAATGCAACCGAGATATTTACTGATATGAAAATGTGTACAGTTTAGAAAAATAACTTTCAATGCCATATTTACTCATATCCAGTCAGGGCTGGCGAGCGGAATTTCGGATAATGAAATGAATTCGCGTCTTGGCCCGGGTCCTTTGATATTGTCTTGCCGTCTTGTGAAACATGAGGTCCGAGTCTCGAAGCGGCGAGGGATACGGCATGACAGGGGGTAACCTGGACGTAACGGACATTCACCACTTAGGCAGTTCAAGTTCGGCATGTGACATCCTAGGGAATTTTCCGAATTTGGACTGCGAAAATCGTCATTTCTTCGAATTTCTGTGCGAAATGAATAAACTTATACAGCTTACAGGTTGAGTATCTCCAAATGTCATTGTTTGTTCGAATTCAGTCGGCAACTATTTATTTTGTAATATTATTTATTTATTTATTTATTTATTTATTTATTTATTTATTTATTTATTTATTTATTTATTATTTATTTATTAGGGGCGCGGGGCTCAGTCTGTAGAGATGCAGGCTCCAAGCCGAGAGGTCCTCAGTTCGAATCCCTCCTGCGGCAACCGCGTTGTGTCGTTGGGCAAGACACTTGATCACAGTTGCCCACGTGGGGACATGGTGGCGTTGTGTACTAAGGCGTACTGCACGTATATGGTGCACTTGCCATCAACCAATGCTAACCCTGCTTGTGTGTGTGTGGAGTTAGTTCATTGGGGAGCCTGACAGTTGCTCGGTGGTTCTCTCTGGGAACTCCGCTTCCTCCACCCGCAAAACTGTCCGACACGATGTGATCCTGACTGTCGAAAGTGTCGTTAAACCCCAATAAATAACTAAATATATTTTGGGGTGTTTAACGATACTTTCGACAGCCATAGTCACCTCGTGTCAGACATTTGGTTGAAGACAAGTGCACTATCGGCGTGCAGTAGGCCCTAGCACACGACGGCGCCACCGTGAGCAAGCATTAAATGTCTTGCCCAAGGACGCAACGTAGTTACCCCTGACGAGGATCGAACCGTGGATCTTTCAGTTTGAAGTCCAATGCCGTAACCACTGTGCCACCAAGCTCCTAGTTTGCAACTTGTCTTGCTAGTCCAAGGCAAAGCCCTAACCCCCGATCCCCTGGTATCTGGGTTAATGCCTCAGTTCCACCGCCCCATCACTGATCTCTCACTATTATTAACTAAATTAATATTGAGTATTCTATAAAAAGTAGTCGAAAATGCGAGTTCAAACTAAACCTTCTTCCCGTTTTTGGCTCACCAACGTTAGTTGTGTGAGCCTATGGCATAGCCCTCATGTCGGCATCGGCGTCCGCTCTCAAATATTTTGAACTTTTGTGCACAGGTTTTGATTTTTTGGCTTTTTAAAATTTTGTTTAGTTTCTGCATATTGCTATGGTGGTTAACTATCACATTTAACTCTTTTCCAGGGTATTTTGTCTTAATTTTAACCCTTTGAATCAAATTTTAGACTTATTTTGATGTTTGCGTGCAGGTTTTGATGGGTTTTTTTCCTTTCTTCCAAGTGGAGATTTACCTTGCAGCATATGGCCATGCTTTCTATTGTATGTAAACATGCATCTTAGGGCTAAGTTTGTATTATTTAACCCTTTTCCCGCTTAGGCTTACAGCTTTTTACTTTTATGTACAGGTTGTGATAAAAAAAAAAAAATTGAGGTTGACCTCACTGCATATTGCACTAGTGGTTATTATAATATTGATATCTTTCCAGTGCATTTTTAAATTTTTTTTAACCCTTTGAATATATTTTTAGACTTATTTTGACGTTTGCATGCAGGTTTTCATGTTTTTTTTCCATTCGTCCAAGTCTAGATTTACCTTGTAGCATATGTCCATGCTTTCTATTGTATGTAAACATGCATCTTAGGGCTACGTTGTATTCTTTAACCCTTTTCCTTTTCAATTTTGGACTTCTTTTGTTTACAGGTTTGGATTTTTGTGCTTTTTAAAAAAAAAATTTCTTCTTTGTATATTGCTATGGGGGTTCACGATACAATTTAACTCTTTTCCAGGGTATTTTGTCTTAATTTTAACCCTTTGAATCAAAGTTTGGACTTATTTTGACGTTTGTGTGCAGGTTTTAATGTTTTTTTTTACTTTTATGTGCAGGTTTTGAGGTTTGTCTTTCTTCTCTTCCAAGTGGCGACTTACCTTGTAGCATATTGCCATGGTTCCTATTTTATGTTAGGATGCTTCTTGGGGCTATTATTATATTATTTAACCCTTTAGCTGCTTATTTACTTTAATTTTGGACTTTTGTGTGCAGGTTTTGTACTTTTGTGTGCAGGTTTTGATATTTTTTTTAAGTGGAGTTTTACCTCACTGGCATATTGCCATGGTGGTTACTGTAACATTTTCAGGGTATTTTTCTAAATTTTAACCCTTTGAAACAAATGTGATACTTTTTTGACTTTTATGTGCAGGTTTTGAGGTTTGTCTTTCTTTTCTTCCAAGTGGATATTTTTCAAGTAGAGTTTCACCTTACTGGCATATTGCCATTGTGGTTACTGTGACAGGGTATTTTTCTCAATTTTAACCCCTTGAAACAAATGTGATACTTTTTTACTTTTATGTGCAGGTTTAGAGGTTTGTCTTTCTTTTCCTCCAAGTGGCGACTTACCTTGTAGCATATTGCCATGGTTCCCATTTTATGTTAGGATGCTTCTTGGGCTATTTTTATATTATTTAACCCTTTAGCTGCTTATTTACTTTAATTTTGTACTTTTGTGTGCAGGTTTTGTACTTTTGTGTGCAGGTTTTGATATTTTTTTTAAGTGGAGTTTTAACTCACTGGCATATTGCCACGCTGGTTATTGTAACATTTTCAGGGTATTTTTCTAAATTTTAACCCTTTGAAACAAATGTGATACTTTTTTGACTTTTATGTGCAGGTTTTGAGGTTTTTCTTTCTTTTCTTCCAAGAGGATATTTTTCAGGTAGGGTTTCACCTTACTGGCATATTGCCATGGTGGTTACTGTGACATTATCAGTGTATTTTTTCTCAATTTTAACCCATTGAAACAAATGTGATACTTTTTTTTTTACTTTTATGTGCAGGTTTTGAGGTTTGTCTTTCTTTTTTCAATGTGGAGACTTACCTTGTAGCATATTGCCATGGTTCCTATTTTATGTTAGCATGCTTCGTAGGGGTTATTATTGTATTATTTAACCCTTTCGCTGCTTATTTTCTTTAATTTTGGACTTTTGTGTGCAGGTTTTGAACGTTTTTTTTACTCCAGCCACCCCTTTACATTGGCCACCTGTTGGTGAGCCACGGGGTACTGATACCCCCTCTAGGTAAATTATTTGGTATGTGTTGACACAACGTTTGGAGAAATAGTTTAGAACTCGCCTTGAGAGTATTATTGGGGTGAAAATGGGTGATGCAATTCCACCTGAAATGTAATCATAACACAATCAAGTATAAAGTACAGTCCCCGTGGACTGGTAGTAATCCACGCGTGGGCGGTGATGTCCACGCATGCGTTCACCAGATAATAAAAATCATCTTCAGCCAAATTTTACTTAGTGAAGCACCGGGTTGTACCCGGTGCTTCATTAGTTAAATTTTTGATGATTATTCCAATAATTAGTGTTTGGAATCTAATATCATTGCGTTCGTGAAAATATGTCCTACGCGTGGAAAGTGGCCAGTCCACGGCGATCGTACTGCAGTGTTTGGGTTACAACCGGATACTTATTACCAACCAAAAGTGTAATTAATAAGAAGATAATCAGTAGAGATGGAGGATGCGCTTAAATATGACCCCATAGTAGAAGGTATGACATCGATAGTAGAAGTCAGAGTGAGAGAAATTAGGAATAAAAATATTGACTACATTGGAGGATAACTCTACCAAACAAATGTATAACTGTCAAAAATTCCAACCAAAACAGATTACATATAAAACTACAAATAATTTTTGTTTTGGTGTCTGTCATCACAAGATTACGACAAAACATCGAGCCATGAGCAAGAATAGTGTAAAGTGTGAATAAGTTTTATCCATTGAATGTAGAACGGACTAACCGTCTGTTACCTTTATCTTGGAGTTATGACCTTCTCCAAGGTCATGGCCCACATTTGAGTCATGAGCAAGCATTATGTGAAGCAGTTCTTTTTTATTGTGAGCCGAGCTGTCGCTGTTGCATGCCAACCCATCTGTATTTGTTTACTTTTTACAGCAGTGCACCTCTTTTCCACCCAGCGAGCTATTAATCCATGCCTAACGAATCGGGTGGACCCGCCTCGTAGTATACAAATTGTATAGGAGGAAAACAAAACCATATCGTGTGACCCCCTAATTGGAACGAGCTCGTCGAGCTCGTTCTTTTGAGGGGTCACTGATATGATCTTGTTCATTTTTTTTTAAATGGGGAAAAAATTAGAAAAACAAATGTTGGTATCATGTGTTTTCTATAAAGGGTTAAAGCGTGTTAGTGGAAAATAGGTCAAATACGCACGAAAATATGAACCCTATATCATGAATTATGAGCTGTAGCATTCTAGGACTTCAAACTAATCAAACTTCACTTTCCGAGAATTCGTACGACAACAGCATAATTCGACAAACTTCAAAGGCCATTAACCCTTTGAACCCTTGTTTCCTGGAATGGTATTGTACACTTAACCCTTTACCTAACGTGAAAAGCAGACGACACTTGCAAAAATAATTCTTGAATAACTAATTTTTTTCATTTTTTGTCTCAAAAACATAGGTTATGACCCCTCGTTGGAACGAGCTCGACGAGCTCGTTCCAACGAGGGGTCATAACCTATGTTTTTGAGACAAAAAATGAAAAAATAATGAAAATTAATTGGCGATTTTTGAGAATAGCGCTGGCCGGTTTTGGCCGTTACGTTAGGTAAAGGGTTAAAGTGAGATGGGTCAGAGGAATATCTATATACAGGGATAGTAAAACAATAACTGCAGTCTGCAGTCGTCTGGCTGTATACTGCAGTTATTATTTTATCACCAATGCCCCGTGTATAGACCTCTTATAATAAGACAAGAATGGGACGAAATTATGTCCTGGACCTACAAATCGGTCTTATGAGTTTAAAGGGTTAATGGTTGTCACTTTCTTTTCGCTCATGCAACCCGTAGAGAATCATCTGATTGATTTACCATTGCTCCAGTAAAGTTGCATCTCATGCATTTTTCCGAACGCAAATAAATTTGATTATTGCTACAAAACGCTTATTCGAAAAATCAGGTAATATTTCTGCAATCCCAACACACTGTGCACCTGTATAGTCAACGACGTGAAGATGTTTATTAATATTTTTCTTGAAAACATTTTCCGATGCCGGGACTCAACAATAGCGCGCTTCACTTCAAATGATAATGAGCAGTGTACAGCACGCCTCCCATTTTCATAATCCGAAGACTGTTGTCAAGTATGGACAAGTCTTTCTTCTGAATCATATTTTATGGTCTGGACAAGTTTTTAGAACGAACGGACGACATGTGATTTTGGGTTAAGGTCATGACACACCAATGGGTCAGGAGCAAACATCGTGTGAAGTAAGACATGGAGCATTTCTTATTAGAATGCTTCAAACATTGACCAAGTAGAATTTCCTGGGAAACTAATGGAAAAATGGGATGAAAATATGAAGGATAAGCGGATGAAGAATGACATGAGTAAAAGGGTCAATGTTATAGTTGGGGAGATCGAGACGACGCCAGTGGGGGGAATATGAAACAGTTTTTTACTGCATGCTGGGATATTAGGAGAAAGAGAGAGGGGAGGAATACTCAGCGAGGCACTGAGTTAATGTGCACTGGCACTGGGGTCCACATTTGGGCTCCCTGTGGGAGCCCGAATTATAACTTAGTCAATATGAGGAACTTTTAGCTCATCGAAGGGAGCTCAACTTATCACTTGCAGTACGTCGTCCGTCGTCGTGCGTCATCTTGAACATTTTTCAAACGACTTCTCCTCTGAAACCACTGGTCCGATTTTCACGAAACTTCATGTGGATGTTCATTACTATATGGCAATTCATGTTTGTTCAAATCAAATGGCCACGTCCCTGGGGGCTCTGTATGGGGCATAACTCTGATAGCACCGTATGAATTATAGAAAAATTATTAAACAATCTTCTTCTCCAGAACCAGTGGGCAGAATCTTTTGATACTTGGTATGCAACATCTTGGTATGGGTCTGATTCAAGTTTGTTCAAATGGAGTCCCTTGATCAATTTTGGGGCTCACTGTGGGGACCTGAATTTTTACTTAGTGCAATTTAAGAAAAAAAAATTAAAATCTTCTTCTCCAGAACCAATGGGCGGGATCTTTTGATATTTGGTATACAGCATCTTGGTATGGGTCTGATTCAAATTTGTTCAAGTTGAGTCCCTCGATCAATATTGGGGCTTACTAAAGGGGTGTGAATTTTTACTTAGTGCAGTTTAAGAAAATTTCTTTTAAAACTTTTTTTTTCCGGAACTGATGGCCGGAATCTTTTGATATTTGGTATACAGCATCTTTGTATGGGTCTGATTCAAGTTTGTTCAAATTGAATCCCCCGTTCATTATTGGGGATCACTACGGGGGTGTGAATTTTTACTTAGTGCAATTTAAGAAAAAATCTTTAACAATCTTCTTTACCAGAACCAGTGGGCAGAATCTTTCGATATTTGGTATGCAGCATCTTGGTATGGGTTGGATTCACGTTTGTTCAAATTGGGTCCGTTTATCAATATTGGGGCTCACTATGGGGGCGTGAATGTTTACTTTGTGCAATTCAAGGAAAATTCTTTAAAAATCTTCTTCAGAACCATCATGCAGAATCTTTTGATATTTGATCAGCAGCATTGTCCCATTCAGTCCTATTGATGTTTAGCTCCACAGGGAGTACAGATTTACTCTGTAGAACCTTAAGAATAGCTTTTGATAAAATTTGTGTCTTAACAGTATGGAACATTCGGTGAGCGCCTAAGGCCCCCTGGGGCCTCTTGTTTAATTTTTTTTATGTTTAACGATACTTTCAACAGCCAAGATCGTATCGACTCGGACAGTTCTATGGGTGGAGGAAACCGGAGTACCCGGAGAGAACCATTGAGCTGCGCCGAATAACTGTCGGACATGCCCATTTACTAACCCCGCAGACCCAGTTAACAGCGGTTGTACCATTGATGTGCAGTACCCTTAGTACATTGCGTAACTCTCACTGTAGCATTTGGGATTAAATGGCTTTGCCAAGGATAAAGTAGATGACGCCGTTCAGGATCGAACTTACAATATTTCGATCTGCAATCCAATGCTCTGACCAATGAGACACCGCTCTAATGACCTCTGTCATTAGCGTATTGTTCGAAGTCACTACATCAGACTCCACGAATGGGATATACAGACAGCAACGAACTTTTCTATTTATTTTATTTTCTCCTTATTTGTTTTCCCCCAAACAACTTTTTATAATTGATTCAACTCAACCGATTTGTAAACAATAAAAGCAAATAGTCCGTAATCGCTGAGAGTGGAAAACGATGCTACGAGTGGAATATCATTTTCGGCGAGTGGGAGTGGGAATACAATTTGTTTTAATACAATTTGTTTTGGGGGAAGAAAAACGAATGAAAATAAAATAAATTTAAAAATGCACGCGGGATCATGCCCAACATCCTCTCCCCAGCATCCTCTCCCTAGCAGTCTCTTGTTACAAATGCATGCCCTTGGATTGTCCAAACTTTATATATTATTTCAAGACACCACAACAGCACAATCAGTTTTAACCCTTTACCTAACATGAAAAAAATGGACACATGCAAACAAAATTCCTGAATAACTCATTTTTTTAATTTTTTGTCTCAAAAACATAGGTTATGACCCCTCTTTGGAACGAGCTCATCGAGCTCGTTCCAAAGAGGGGTCATAACCTATGTTTTTGAGACAAAAAATGAAAAAATAATGAAAATTAATTGGCAATTTTTGTGAATAGCGCTGGCCAGTTTTGGCCGTTACGTTGGGTAAAGGGTTAACCAACACCCACAAGTGTGTAATCGGACTATGTCCTTTGAAATTCAGATTTTATTCCCCACCCAACCTTGTATGTCAAGTTTCCAAAACCTGTGCAGTAACTTGAAGGTTTATGTTCTAAAAAGTTGTTTTTTTCACACCAGTAGAAAATAAAGTTATGTTTCCTTTTGTGGCTTTTAATAAACGAAAACTACAGACAGCTTGAAGAGCTGTCTGATGGTTTAATAAAAGATTCAAAAGTAAACTAGGCTTTTAACGGCAAGCAAATCAGAAGCAACTTAGAAACCGTCCACTATGGCACTTTGTTTATCGAATGTGTTTCTACAGTAATTTGCAAGTTTTTATTGTTCCCAGGAAAAAAAAATGAGCAAATCCTACACCTTGACTATTATATTAATGGAAAGGATAGTGTATGTATTATACATTGTTGATATAATGAACAGAAAAAAGTTACAGAATATCCAAAGATGGTGAAAGCGCCGTTCTTATTTTTAAATGGGTTTAATTAAACCGAGAATAATAGTCAAACGCCCCCGTGGGAACCCCGGGAAGTGGAGCAGTACTTGTTTACTGTGGTAAACAAGCTCTGTTTCACTGGTAAAATAGGACCCAGTCACTAATGCTTGGGGTGCGAGTCCTCTAAAATAGGCAACATGGGGTATAAACGATTGACGGACCTTGACTTTATCTCCATGTTGTGGTCATGATTAGCCATTGTGCAGAAGTATGTGACCTTAAACAACATTAAATAAATAAATAAATAAATAGTCAAACGTCCAAATTGATTGGGAAAAAGTTTTAAAATCCAACTTCTGAGTGTTTATTTTACTCTACAGGAAATTTCCTAAAGTTTGGGGAATGATGCGCAAATCGTTTATACAACTTCGCTTATTTCGAAATTTCCATTTGCATATGAAATTCCCAAACCGTTAGTGTTAAATTTCTGACAACTTTAGAAAATTTATTTTCCCCGTGAATCTCGTCCACTGAGCAAAATTGTCAACCATGATTTTGTTGTCTATTGTCTTATGTATCCGAGGGCAGCCATATTTTCTGCTAAAAAAAAGAGTTGAGGGTAGCTATGCACTGGCAATAACTCACACTCCTCTATATGTCATGAAACTGGAAGTGTTTTGTCTGTCAAAGCCAAAAAAATATATCAAGTCTGTACAGCTGTAAACAGTCAATTGGTAACATAACAATGTCTAGATTATATTGTGAAAAATACTTGTTAACTCTTCCACCCGTGGAAACCTGAGAAAAGGAGCAGTGTTTGTTTACTGTGATATATAAGTTGTGGTTTTCTGCATCCGTGGGAATCCTGGGAAGTGGAGCAGTAGTTATATACTGTGGTAAACAGGTTATGCTTTCGTGGTAAAATAGGGCCCGGTTACCAACGCCTGTGGGAAGGAGGTCCTCTAAAGTGGCCAGCATAGGTATAAACGACTGGCTAAACTTGACTTCATACCCATGTTGCGGTCATGAGCCCTAGATTTATTTATTGGTGTTTAACCTCACATCAGCAGCTAAGGCCATATCGTTGCAAGAATATCCATAGATAATGAAAGTGACCTTATACACCCATAAATTATAAACAATAATACTAAAATAACTAAAAATAATGTAATTTGAGAGAAACAAATACAAAGTCAAAATGTGTATATTGTTGATTTGGTTTCCCAGTGCATTGTGGGGGGGGGGGGGGGGGCTGTATAATATGCTTTATCACTACACACCTGTTCTAAGTATTCCTTCCGCAACACTAAACCGTGCGGAAAATAAAAATCGGTTCCGCACATATATGTGGAACGGAAAACGTTGACGGACTAAATAAATAGAAGCGAAATTTCACTGGAATTTTGTAAAAATCATGCATCGCAATTACAATTTGAATCCCCAGCGATAGCTAAAAATCGTCCCCTGAGTTCCAATGTGTTCTATGTGCCAGTAGGCACACAGAACACATTGGAACTCAGGGGGCGAAGTAGTAACACGAATTCCCTTCGCAAATTTGGTTGGCGATAAAATGTGTTCTTTTTGTTGATAGTTGTCAAATGAATCGCGGAGTGTCCTTCTAATAATTTTTGAATTGCCGCGATGGCGTGTAATAAACACAGAACGACACGCATGTGTGAATGGGTTAATCGAAATGGCACTTGTGCCATCTTGGAAAGATAAACTCGAGGCCTGTGGCCTCTCTTTCTATCCTTCCGCGCTGGCACTCGTGCCATATCGATTAACCCATTCACACGCGTGTATCGTTCTGTGTATGTGTCCAACTGTGTTAGTAGCGTGTTCCTATCTTGAATGATAAGTTGGTGAAGTGATCCGGATTTCATATTCCAAAGGTTGTGGAGACACCATAGATCAAACACTATGCCGTCGGTGTCGTGATTCATCTTGCTGGTCTGAGTTCGTTTTCGAACTGGATATGACAAACCAGATCAATTGAGTGTTATATTTTTTTGATTAAATGGCTGTGGGCATTTAACAATCCAATGTCACACCTGAAATATAAACAACAAGCGCACCACCTAGCGTTGCATAATACCCACGGTAGACCTTTTCGAATTATATATAACTACTGTTTTCATCCAACCAATAAAATCGTACCGAACCCCGATTCGAACTTAACCTGTATTTCAGTGTTATTGAGACACAAACCAAGTTTGGTGCTGATCTACAAATCCAAATTTCAATCAAATGTAAAATACACTTACACAGGGTCTCATGGTGGTTAACTTCTGTGCCAAGTTTGAAAAAAGATCGGACAACAAGTCAGCTTTTACCATAACTCTGTTTCGGAAACACCAATTCAACTTAAAATCACACTTGAACAGGTTCTCATGATAGTTAACTTGTGTGCCAAGTTTAAAAAGATTGCACAACAAATGGCTGAGAAACTCTCCGGCAACACATGTGTCCACAGACTGTATAGTTTCTAAGCCAAACTTTACCATGACTCTGGTTAAGAAAATCCAATCAAACTTAAAACCACACTTGCACAGGTTCTTCACAGGTGGATAACTTGTGTACCAAGTTTGAAAAAGATTGGACAACATATGTTTTAGAAACGCTGCGGACAAAAATCAATCCGGACGGACGGGCGGACAACTCGTTTACATAATACGAGCGTTTTTTTTTTCAAACGGGCGTATAAAAACGAAATTACGGAATAATTGGGGCACATTGTTTAGTGAAAACTGACTTCGCGTTTGTAAAATTGTCGATAATCTGTGCACGTCATTGGCGTTATGCGACGTCATTTGAGACAGGAAAGATATGACCGCAGAAAAGTTAAAGACTCTCGTTTTCCAGCAAGTCAGGATTGATGGGCAAAGTCCGACGGTATTGATAAGCTGTTTCTGATGGTCATATAATAAAGATTTAATATCGGCTGAGTAATTAGCTATATTTATACCACAACTCGTCCTCGCATGAACCCCGGGAAGTGAAGCAGTGCTTGTTTACTGTGGTAAACAAGCTCTGTTTCACTGGTAAAATGAAACCCAGCCACTAATGCTTGGGATGCGAGTCCTCTAAATAGGCAACATGGGGTGTAAACGATTGACTGGCCTTTACTTTATCTCCATGTTGTGGTCATGATTAGCCATTGTGCAGAAGTATGTGACCTTAAACACCAATAAATAAATAAATACCACAACTCATCAGGTGTCTGTTTATCTTCAGGCTTTTTTCATGAACTTCATTTAACTGTTTGAACCCTGGTGGTATCTTTCATGTCAGTCCAATAGCATCAATTGGAAGAGTCTATATCCATTATTTGGGGTAGACCGGACAATATTAATATTTTCAACGTGCAGCCTTTGGGCTGCACGTTGAAAATATTGATTGATCTACCTCACACATCCATTTAGCAGCCACCCAACTTAATGAAACTACAGTACGTGGAGAGTGAATTGTAACTAAATCACCCGCGGAGTGGAGTTATCACCCAAACTATAACTTTCAAATTTCATACATATGGACAAAAAAACACAAGCAATGTTTCAGCCAATGGCTGAAACTTTGCCTGTGCTTGTTATGCTTTGCAACAAATTTGCAATTATTGCGTGGGTGGAATCTCCACTCTGCGGGTGATTTAGTGATATTTATTTATTTATTGATGTTTAAGGTCACATATTTATGCACAATGGCTAATCATGACCGTGACAGTTTTACGTGTGGAGGAAGACGGAGTACCCGGAGAGAACCACCGAGCAACGACGGATTTAGTGATAATACACTCTCCACGTACTGTATGACGTATCATGTTCCTGGACCGGAAAGGCGGCCTCTCGGGTTCAAAGGGTTAAGGTTGACACCATATAATGGTTCTTTGATATAACACGTTTTAGTAGCGTTACCATAATATGAGTGGGACAAGTAACGATACTTAGAGAGAACTGGGTAGGAGGAGCGGTTGAGGTACATGTGATGTATTTCGATATCTTCTGTGAAGGTCCAAATCCAATAGTTTAACTCGTATAATCCTTGCATCCAATTTCATATCCACACATACAAAAATATTGATGGCAAAAAGTGTGAGTGTGTGTGTGTGTGGGGGGGGGGGGGGGGGGGGGGGGTTACATCCCCTGTAGCACACTTTGACTACGGCTCTGTTATTACGCGGTTGCAAGCAATTATTTAATCGTAACCAATGCCAGTTAAATAAAGAACGTCTCAAAGTGAAAAATGAAGATTAAAAAACTACAAAAAGGCCACACAGAAAAAAACATTCCTTCTCAGATGCTGACGTTCGACAACTGGTACGGGTAGACGGTTTTTATTGTAGTTATTCTACAGCCTTTCACGAAAGCGGCGGACTATAGCATTCGGCTTTGCGTAAGACTATCGAAGGTAGCCCAACAAAATTTCGCAAAACACATTTCGACACCGCTTTCTGATTCCACAAGGTTTACGTCAATTGTTCATACCGTTTCAGAGTTATGTCAGTTGATGTGCGTGCGGATAATTTTTCTGGAAAATCTGAGATGTTCAGATTACGTCAGATAAAATTTGTTCGAGGCAACTGTTTATTTTTAATCTTCTAGAACATCTTAACTTTAGTTACATACGGGTTGGAATCGATTTTCACACTTATCCCCTTTGTAGCTTTGGAGTTATGTCCTCTGATCTTGAATTTTTTTATGATTTCCGTCAATTAAAATCTGTTTAAAAACCGAGTGTTCTCTATCTGTAACATGTAACTTTGATGGAATACAGGTTAGGTTTGCTTTTCGTTTTTTTTTTTGAGAGGCTGTGTTCTTTGAATTGTTAAAATGGTAAAAAATACTGTTTTTCTGTTGCTTCCATCAGATAAAATCAGGTTCAAACTTCTGGGAGACCTTGATGTTTTAGAACACAGGTCAAGTTTGATTTTGAATTCTACTTTTGTTGTAAATTATGAATTATGGCCCTTGAATTGGAAAGAACGAGTCAAATTTGTGCTTTTCTTCAGCTTCCGACAGATGAAATGTGCTCAAACAACACATTGTTTTTATTCTTTGGTAACATCTCCACTTCGATGAAATAATGGTGAAGTTTGGTTTTCGCATTTGTTGCTATTGCATTTTATATTTTTTGTTTCCTTTAAGTGACACAAAATCATAAAATTTGTGTTTTTCTTTGATTTTCGTTAAATGAAATCTGTGTCAATCGACGAACTGTCTTTACCTACTTACACCTCAATGACGGAAAATTGAGGAAGCTGAACGAATTTGGATAGGCAGCATAAACTCGTGAACATCCTTACAAATGTTTGGACAATTTTTGTATTGCGAATGACGCCCTCGGTGCCGGAAAATCACTGCAAGCGATGCCCTTTTTGTCAAACCGCATCCCTGTGATTGATTTCGATATAAACAAATTGGTCGTTCCTAGTAACGCATCGTGGGAGACAACTCTAGCTTGGTTCATATCGGTCGAGATCGGCGTCATGTCAGCCGAGTTTGATAATGGGCAATCCTGGCAAAGAAAATCATATCTAATAAATAAATCGCTTTAACACTTTAAATAACATGAAAAGCAGACGACACTAACAAAAAAAATTCTTGAATGACTATTATTTTATTTTTTTTACTCAAAAACATAGGTTATGACCCCTCACTGGAACGAGTTCAACGAGCTCGTTCCAATGATGGGTCATAACCTATGTTTTAGAGACAAAAAATGAAAAAATAATGAAAATTAATTGGCGAGTTTTGAGAAAAGCGCTGGCCGTTTTTTGCCGTTACGTTAGGTAAAGGGTTAACGAACTTTCGTTTTGACCGTTCAAGTAAGGTTTGTCATCCCAAAAACTCAGCAACAAGAAATACCATAGCAACACGGAGCCAACAACTCTTAAACAACGAATGGCAATAATATCTTCCCGATGACGCCATATTTTAAATTGTTACTGACTGCATGCCAGGGACCTAAATGAGCTCGTTCCAATGAGGGTCATAACTTATGTTTTTGAGACAAAAAAGAAACAAATAATGAATATTGAATGGTGAGTTTTGTGAATAGCGCTGGCTAGATATATCCGTTACGTTGGGTAAAGGGATAATATGAGGCGGTTACTAACGCCTGGAATACGAGTACTCTATAATGTGCAGCACGTGATTATAAATGGGTTCCTAAACTTCACCTTATGCTTGTTCTGTGGTCAAGGTATGGGCACATATGCTGGCAGTTACCCTATACTACAGCCAGGGGCACCAGACGTGGGTAACAGGGTTGCAGCTGCTCCCCGTGCCTCGAGGTTAGGGCAAGGGGCAGTGCGTCCCTTTTCTGCCAGGAGTGCACTACTGGAAAAGACTTTACTTTCTGAAACCTGTAACCGAGAAGCTCTCGAGTATTCGTTTCTAGCGCATTTTACGTGTGCAAATGCCAATGAGGGGAGTGTATCAGGTTTCATGACGGAGTTGAGTCGATAATCAACAAACAAAGATGCTATACAATCGGCGGGTGATTTCTAAACCCTTGTATTGTTCCTCGCAAAGGATGAGATATGTATTAACCATGCCACCTGTTTAATTTGACCAATCGACGTGCTCTAATAGCATCTGTGGACTATGCGATATTAGGTTATACAATGGGGAACCGACTATGGGATTGAGTGCATACACTATCAGTGACCGTGTATGAGTCCATACACCCCCTCTGCTGGGCGCCATTTTGTTTCTGAATTAATTTTCCTCCCTTAAGTTCTCACCTATTTTCTTGCAAATAACAGACACACGTAACTTGATCGTCGTCTTTAATTTATCATTTAATTCGTTTCGTGTCATGATAAATACAGGACGTATACTTGCCAGGTATGGCGTCACGTGAGGCTCAACGCGATCAATATTAGGCTCGGTCTAAGGCCTCTCCTAAAACTAATCTCACTTCGCCTCACATGACGCCATACCTGGCAAGTAAACATCCTGTAACTTATAATATAGAGTCATTACTATTTAGTGTCACATCACAACTTATGATACGCTGTAAACTCCCGACCTTAATTCATACCCAAAGTCGAGTGCCCTTTCTGAAACCCCTACCCCCGGTTGCTTATGGTTCCCTTGGGTATCTCTTTGTATTGTTGTGTTATACGTGGGAAGAGTCTATGTCGGTCCTAATGGTGGGTTTTATTTGGTTGATACGAGTATGTTTGCCTTCCCCACAATGGTCGCCTGTCCTGTACACATAAGCTGTGTTTGCTGGACCGCTTGGAATTCAGGGTAGTGGTGTGCTTTCTTGTAAAGTGGCTGCTGAACTGTTACTCAGGCAGACATCATGTACCGTTGAATTCTTTATAAGATAAATATAGAATATACCCATAGTAGCTTGGTGTACCAAATGTTCACCACGAGTGGTGAAGTGGTGTTAACCGCGAGCCTTCGGCGCGCGGTTAACACCACTTCACCACGAGTGGTGAACATTTGGTACACCAAGCTACTTTGGGTATATTTTCTTTATACCATGATCGTCAGATTATTAAGAGTCGCTATTATTTTTTCTCGATTTTACTGAGCACCAGACGTACATACGAGCGAATCTGTTTTTGTTTACACGAGCATCAGTGGGCGGTACTTCCGCTGTCAATTTTATCGCCGAAACGAAATGAAAAAAAGAAACCGAGCCTTTTTCGTTTTAATAACATAATAACATACTATTTCGAGTTATGCATGCTTTATTAACATGAGACAATGCAGGATTGTTAATTTTCGACATCTTATGAGGTAAATCCATTTAAAAACGTAATGAATAATTGCCACTTCCATTTCACTCTTCGCGAGGCGACGAGCGATAAATTTAGACAAGTTTGCATTCAGGTCGACGTCACCAAAGGTCAACGGGGATGTAGTTCTACTGTAGGTGTAAATTTTTACTATTGAAATCCCATTGCTGGCGTGTTCATCACGGTTGGTGTTGAAAGCTAAAATTTATGATATAGCCTTTTCATATATAGTAGAATAGGTAATCATGGTATAAAAAAGTTTAACTTTGAAACGTGAAAGGATTTGTAAGCTAGTTTGAGCTGGTGTAACTTTAACAAAAAGTTGACATGTATTTAAATCAATACTGAGTAAGAGAGGTAAGTTGTAGACATCTTTCGCTGATGTGAATGGCGTTGCGAAAGAGGAGTGCAGACATGCATTTTCAGAAGTTGAGGAAGACACTGCTTTTATTGTCTGGGAAGAAAATGCACCTATAAAATATGGCTCACTTAAAACCCAAATAATGGTGTATAATTAGACAGCGTATTCACATCGTCTGCAGTTCCAAGAACTAGTTACATAATGAGGTCACGCTGTTGGGTTATGAAAGGCAACGTAATAGTTGGAACCGTCGTCACTTATATTAGTATTAGTATTTTCTGTATCCGAAAAATCCGTAAACGTTTACTCCCTCAGGGCTTATATTTCGACGAAAATCCGAGAATCGATTCGCACAAAGATTCGCGCAATGAAACCGGCGAGAATCCATATAGATTCTCGCTGCACCTCTGCTAGGATTCGAGTGAAAAAAATTGAGTCAAGTTAACCCTTTAACTAACACAGCGGCAACAAATTAACTAATAGAAGGCTAACATGACCTGAAATATACTGACACTTTGTCAATAAAACCTTACAAATATGGCTGTCATTGAAACCGGCTCATTGAGCCGGTTCCAACGACAGCCACATTTGTAAGATTGTCTTGGTAAATATTGTTCATTTACTTATTTTATCATTTATTTATTGTTTAAAAATTATCAAAGTTAGTTTTAAAAATTAAAAAAGTGTGTTGGATAAAAGGTTAACATGTGTTATCAGTATACAACAGTGGCTCAACCTTGGTGGCGTCATTTGATCCTGGGACACTCATAGTAGGTATGGATTCTCGCAACCATTTTCACGAGAATCCAAATGGATTCTCACAAATTTAGACGAAATATAAGCCCTGCAGTCCCTTGAAGTGGTTAGAAACTGAACGTACCTACACATTGAGGAAAGTGCACATTTTTTGGGTCCATGTTGAACAAAGTCGTTACATATGGAGCCAAAAATATACATTTCTTTCGGCTTAAAGGTCGTAGTTCAATAACATAAAATAATTAAGAGTTAAGAGTTTGTGCGCCCCTTCTTAACAGCCCGAGGGTTTATTACCGGACCGAGACGAAGTCGAGAGCAGTAAGTAAGCCAGAGAGCCTTTATTCAGTTTTCAAAGACCAATAATAATCCAGTATGCCCAACAAAATCATGTTATTACTATTATTACTATGAACGGAAGCAGGCGGCGGGCTGTTAATAAATTTGTTTTTCATTAACCCTTGCGCTCGCTTCCGGTTGCATGACGTCATGAATTACCGTTTTACCGCCCCGCTAAACTCCACCACAATACAAGAGAACGCCCGCTAAAGTGGTAATAATTTCCAATAGGACTGAAATGACACATTATTATATCTCATGGTGAACAAGTCTCCCCCCAAACATTGAAAATCTGATGAAGATGATGATAACTATTTGTATCATCTTTAGGGCCCAGCGGATCTTCGAGATTCGATTCGATTTCGAACCTTAAATGCTATTCGGTTCGATACGAATCGGCTGCACGATTCGTTTCCATTCGGATCTTTTCACTGGAATATAGCTTGGCATCAGTCATCTTCGTCGTCTCACATTACGTATAGTTCTGGTGGAAATTGTACATAAATAATATTGAAAATAAAGGCTGAGTGCAGTTTCCGCTATCTAAACAGAACCAACATCTGAACCCATGCCACCAGGCATGTTAATTCCAGTGTCCCCAGTGTCACCATACACTACCACTGTTGAAAGAAAATTTAAAGTTTCCAGATAATATCAACGAATACCTGTTACTATCGGCTAGCACCGTGCAGTGCCAAGTACCGATGATTCTCGCACCCGTTTCTGTTTTTAACCATAACCCCTACTGGACAATATTCCAACTACATCACCAAGACGTGGCTTCGTCGAAGGAATGCCTGGGTGATGAAGATACAATATTTTATCAGTCGGCGAAATCTAATTCTGTTCGGAATTCGACGCTGTTATGGCCTGGAACCAACCTAGCATTTAAATAGTCTTTCGCCTGTGTTTATAATCAATCGTCTGGAATTATTATTTATTTATTTATTTATTGGTGTTTAAGGTCACATATTTATGCACAATGGCTAATCATGACCTGACAGTTTTACGGGCGGAGGAAGCCGGAGTACCCGGAGAGAACCACCAAGCAACGACGAGCAACTGTCAGCTCCCCAACATACTAACTCCACACAAGCAGGGTTAGCATTGGCTGAAGACGAGTGCACCATCGACGTGCAGTACGCCTTAGTACACAACACCACCGTGCCCCCACGCGGACAATGGAGATGAAGTGTCTTGCCCAAGGACACAACGCGGTTGCCGCAGGTGGGATTCGAACCGATGACCTCTCGGCTTGCAGCCTGCACCTCTACCTACTGACCCACCGCTCTCCCTAATCGTCTGGAATATTTCAGTTGGTTGGAACAGCGAACATGCGGTTCGTTATTCCGGCGAATTGATATATTCCATCCGATTGGATCTAAAAATATCATAAACTTTTATTTATTTCAATCAACTCTAGTAATGTTTCTCAATGGAGACTAGATTTTATCGACTCTTTAACCCTTTACCCAACGAATCGCCCGCATCCGCCCGCGTAATATGCAAATTCAGCAGTTGAAAAAATATTATTTTTCAAATAGCTCGTTCCAACGAGGGGTCACGTGATATGGTTCTGTTGAAATTTTTTGAAAAATTTAAAAAAATGGTATTTAAAATAATAAATTTTGATATTGTCTGCGTTGGGTAACGGGTTAATTATTTTACCAATATTATTTGGCATGTTTGTTTACTAAGTAAATATGAATGAGAACGGAATTTGCCGTAGTTTTATTCTCACCCCGCATAGTTTCACAAGTTGTGTAAAAATATTTGTGTTTTCAAGAATTAAATACGTATTGATTAGAATATTTATAACTAAAACAGGAAGGAATATCTGTATATGTTCTAAGTAAAGGTATATCATATTAAATCAACAGTAGTGTGTTCGCAAACTCCAAGAAAAGTGGGTAAACAAACAGCCGATAACAGCGTCGGATTCCTTACATTGTGTGACTGGTAGCCTGATAGCTTGGTCTGGACTGTCAGTACTTGGTACCCGCTGTATTACATCACGGGCTAGACGACACCCTTTCAGGTTTCTATGTTTAAAACAGTGTTCAAAATCCAAAAGTGATTTTCAGAAAAACAAAATGTCACCGATTTCAGCTCAATAACAACACTCCTTTGAGAACCGAAGTTCGCGCTACCCAATTACCATCTTTGATGGTTGTTTTATTAGTTACACCTAGGCTCCTGCGAAAATTCAAAATTCGATTCGAAATCGGAAATTCGGATATTTTTTAATATTCTTCGGCCATAACCGTAACTGTTTACCGATTGTAATTGATCACATTATTTTATATTGAGCATTGTTCTGATTAGAAACATAACTGACTTGTAGCTGTAACAGTGTTTGTAGCGATGTAGCTACAACTGTACAACAGCTGTAGTTACATTGCTACAATGACTATTACCGCTACAACTGTTCATTTCATCTTATTGCACATTATAACCGCTGACCATTTATAAAAAAAAGTTTTGAACTTTGAAAAGCTACTCAGCTGTTCAACTTCAATAAATGATTTTGTTCCACATGATTACATTATTTTTTTTGGAGTATTGTTCTGTTCGATCACAGTTACTGGATACATCATCAAACGCACCGGTTTTCTAAAAGAATACTCCTGATTATTACAGTACGTGGAGAGTGGATTGTAACTAAATAACCCGCGGAGTGGAGTTATCACCCAAAATATAACTTTCAAATTTTGTACACATCGACAGAAAACACAAGCAATGTTTCAGCCAGTGGACCTCTGGGTTTAACCCAGAGGTCCATCGGCTGAAACTTTGCTGGTGCTGGTTATGCTTTGCAACAAATTTATAATTATTGCTTGGGTGGAATCTCCACTCTGTGGGTGATTTAGTGATAATACACTCTCCACGTACTGTATATAAACAGACGTAGAGCAGGCTTTAATTCACAAACGAATCGACTCCATTAGGCGTTGAATTATCGTTTCGTTTTAGTCATTCCGCATTTAAAAACGAATGGCTTCACAACTGAATGGAGTCGATCCGATTTGAAACGAGTTTTTTTTAAGAAAGCATGTGATAAAAGTGAGATATCAGCTCTGTCAGCCAGATTCGTTTAAAATGTTTATTGCTGCAGTTTCGAATCTACGAATAGTTTCAATTAATAGCTAGTATAGTGGAATGTGATTCGATTCGAAGTTCACTACGACATTCGATTCGTTTTCACCAATTCGATTCGATCAAGATCGACAATTCGCAGGTCCCGAGTTACACCATACCGTACAGTTCCTTTTTTGAAAATATCAAAAAAATCTATTAATTCGTATACTAAATTGTAGTTAGCTGGTTGTTTAATAAATGTATGTCTCCTTTGGGTAATATACATTATCATGACCATATGCATGTCCTGTAATTTGTATCAGATTCGAGGTCGTGTTTACAATCAGATCACAACGAGCCCGTCAGGATGAGTTGTGATCCGATTGTAAACACGACCGAGAATCTGATACAAATTACAGGACATGCATTTGGTCATGATAATACATTTATGAAACAATCCCGTTACATTAGGTCCGTTTCCCCCGTTTTTCAGTTTAAATTCGGTTGGAAATGGTCAAAATTTGGAATTTCACATTTTAGTGCGCAATAACAATGCATATAATGATATTATTTGTCATAGCGCGGTGTTTCCGGGAGTTGAATCCATATGATACGGAATCAGAAAAAGTCGTCTATATGATACGGAATCGGAACACATTATGTGATACGTACCGTTTATCGTGGTTTTCAGGCCCAACTCTTTATGATTGTTAGATAAATGTTCAGATACTTGCATCGGTCTAGTAGTCTCGTTAAGATATTTCTTGTAGACAAGTCTGGAAAACTGATACAAATTGTAATAATTTGTTTATATACGTTATGCACAGCCCGCAGTCATGGGAAAATTGTAGAGACTCGACCCTACTTCCTCTTTTTCAGAAAAAAATGTCTACCTTTTTAGCTCACCTACATCTGTAAGATGTGGTAGCTATTGTGATAACCTCGGGCGTCAGCGTCGGCGTCGGCGTCCGGCGTGTCCAATATTGTAAGATTTAATGTTAAGGTGAATTTCTCAAACATCAGTGGGCTCAGGACTTTGATATTGCATATGTAGGTTGTAGGGGACTATCAGAACCTTATTTAACCCTGAAACTACGACTTTTTTCCAAATTTCAGCTAAAATTTTCTGCCAAAAGTTGTTGTAAGAATTTGCGTTTAGGTGTTGTAAGAATTTGTGTTAAAGTCAGCTTTTGTGCAGATTGTGCTGATTTAACTTCTCATTACTGTTGATTTTCATATTTCAATAACAACTGTAGGTATTAACCCTACTGTATGCAGAAATTTAACGAAAATTTTCTTTTTTTTCACTCAAAATTTTCATGTTTTTCTCGGACTTAGTAAATTTTAAGTTGTAAAACTTTGTAAACTTTGTGTTTAGGTGAGTTGTGTTTCTATTTGTCTTTCCAAGCGATTAATATTCTACACTTGGGTTACTGAACTCCATTGCAGTAATATTTAACCCTCATTACATGCATATTTGAGGAATTTGAGGCTGATTTTCTGTCAAAACTTGTTGTAAGAATTAGCGTTTAGGTGTTGTAAGAATTTGCGTTAAAGTCAGCTTTTGTGCAGATTGTGGTGCTTTAACTTCTCATTACTCTTGATTTTCATATTTCAATAACAACTGTAGGTATTAACCCGAATTTATGCAGAAATTTAACGGAAATTTTCTTTTTTTTCAGTAAACATTTCCATGTTTTTCTCGGACTTAGTAAATTTTAAGTTCTAAAAGTTTGTGTTAAGGTGAGGTGTTAAGGTGAGTTCTCAACGATCAGTGGGCTCAGGCCTTTGATACTGCATATGTAGGTTGTAGGGGACTATCAGAACAGTATTTAACCCTGATACTATGACCTTTTTCCAAATTTCACCTAAAATTTTCTGCCAAAAGTTGTTGTAAGAATTTGCGTTTAGGTGTTGTAAGAATTTGCGTTAAAGTCAGCTTTTGTGCAGATTGTGCTGCTTTAACTTCTCATTACTGTTGATTTTCATATTTCAATAACAACTGTAGGTATTAACCCTACTGTATGCAGAAATTTAACGGAAATTTTCTTTTTTTTCAGTCAAAATTTTCATGTTTTTCTCGGACTTAGTAAATTTTAAGTTGTAAAACTTTGTAAACTTTGTGTTTAGGTGAGTTGTGTTTCTATGTGTCTTTCCAGGCGATTAATATTCTGCACTTGGGTTACTGAACTCCATTGCAGTAATATTTAACCCTCATTACATGCATATTTGAGGAATTTGAGGCTGATTTTCTGCCAAAACTTGTTGTAAGAATTAGCGTTTAGGTGTTGTAAGAATTTGCGTTAAAGTCAGCTTTTGTGCAGATTGTGGTGCTTTAACTTCTCATTACTCTTGATTTTCATATTTCAATAACAACTGTAGGTATTAACCCGAATTTATGCAGAAATTTAACGGAAATTTTCTTTTTTTTCAGTAAAAATTTCCATGTTTTTCTCGGACTTAGTAAATTTTAAGTTCTAAAAGTTTGTGTTAAGGTGAGGTGTTAAGGTGAGTTCTCAACGATCAGTGGGCTCAGGCCTTTGATATTGCATATGTAGGTTGTAGGGGACTATCAGAACAGTATTTAACCCTGATACTATGACCTTTTTCCAAATTTCACCTAAAATTTTCTGCCAAAAGTTGTTGTAAGAATTTGCGTTTAGGTGTTGTTCTCATTACTGTTTATATTCTCATTTCAATAACAACTGTAGGTATTAACCCTACTGTATGCAGAAATTTAACTGATTTCTTTTCTTTTTTTCAGTCACAATGTTCACATTTTTGTCTGACTTACTCAATTTTAAGTTCTAAAAGTTTGTGTTAAGGTGAGGTGTTAAGGTGAGTTCTGTTTCTATGTGTCTTTCCAGGCAATTGATATTGTACGCATGGGTTACTGAACTACATTGCGGTAACGTTGCGCCCTTATTACATGCATATTTGAGGAATTTGACGGGGATTTTTGGGACTTATATTCACTTTCTTTAAAAAAAAAATTTTTTAACTTTTTTTTTTATTATTTAATACTTTCTCATACTTGTTACTAGTAACATTAAGGCTTATTTTAGTTGTTGATGTGATGTATTTTTGTTGGGACTTATAGTCACTTTCTTGAACGAATGTTTTTCCTCAACTCCTCTTTAACCAATGAATGTACTTCAATTAAAATTTCAGTGATTTATGAAAGTCTTTCCTAATTCTTATTTATGATTTAATATCTGGCCTCACGATTCATATTCTTAATCATAAACATTTCTAAAAGATGTATCTAATGATTCTATGTTGAATTGATATATAATAAATGCAGAAATATAGACTTTCCAAAGCCATCACATAAACCACATTAATCATTTGATGCCTAGTTAATGATTTATATTAACTAAATATTAGGCATGTTACATTGGAACGACATTATCAAGCGCGAATGTTGGTGAGCGTTGGGGTGTAACATCCCTCTTGTTTGGATTCGTGTCTGATATCCATAAATTTATTTCATGTACTCTCACCCTAATATTTCTTGGGCCATTTTAGTATAGTGATTCTTACACATCAAAAACCACTCAGGGTGCATGGCATGAAAAGTCAATTTTATCCCCCAGGATAGATATTGGAACTTCTGTACACACACTTAACATAGCATGAGGTGAAATGAAGTGAGGGGATAAATATTTTGTCCTCCCACTTCGTTTAATCTGACTACATTCCTGGTTATGCTGTAGAAAAGACTGTTGCGCTTCATGTAATGTTCGCCCTACGTAAACTGTCTTAACCCTATCTCTGTAAACACGCCGATGCGAGCCCCTTTTGTCGATTTCTACGCCCCTGTCTATCTCACTAACTCCATGTCTCTCTCTCTCTCTCTCTCTCTCTCTCTCTCTCTCTCTCTCTCTCTCTCTCTCTCTCTCTCTCTCTCTCTCTAAGGGGGGAACAGAGGGACAGAGAGAGACAGAGAGAGAATAGGGGAGACAAAGAGAGAGAGCGAGAGTCTGAGTCGATCACGGTGACTGATAGGGTTAAAAGACAAAATTGGTTAACATTGAAAATATACTCACTGTTCCAGGATCATATGTCATATCGTTAGTCACGTGTTTGCAATATATTAATGAACTTCAATGTAAGTTTTGATAATTATGAGAGCACATCCCTCACATTCATAAAATCCTACTTTACAACAAAAGAACAGTTCAATTTCGAACCAGGAACACATAGATTGACTCCGCTAAATATTGATTGTGTGTTGTTACCCTTTCGAACAGTGGGTGGGGTTCAAGATAAAACTTATCTTAATCACTTGCTGTCACAAGATGTTCTGTGTGGGCGGGACCGTCTGTTGGTGCGTGAATTTAGGCGTGATTGAACACGGAAGTTTTCAGTCCCATTCACTGAACTCTCAAAAAACCTTAACATCACGTTAAAATTAATCCACTTATAAGTCGAAATGTATTCAGTGTTTTTCTTCCTCTTTCGTCCTGTATTTAAATGGGATGAGAGGCAAAGTAAGATTATAATGGCAAAACGTACACTAAACCTTTATATAATTTACAACAGCTCCCTTGTGTGGGACCCCCCCCCCCCCTCCCCACAGACACACACACTCCTCTAGTTCTCTGCCACGTCATAGATTCGTCGTAGAGTGTACGATATTATAAATATTGCACGACTTGGAGTTGGCTGTGTAGAGGCTAAGTAACTCACTGATGCTGGATAAGCGAGAGAAAACTCCCCGTAGAGGGCCGTTAGGCCTGAGACGGGGTGTTTTCTCTCGTCTAGCCTATCCAACATCAACAAGTTATCTATCCTACTTAAAAACCTTTTGTTGATGGATAGTTCAATAGACGTAAAATATCCAACAGTCAGCTTCTGGATATACAACTATCCAAATATCAAACATGCGATAGTCAAACTATATACCAATGAATAGCAATTGATGACGTCAGTAAAAAAATTTAAGGCAAAATGGAAGTCTTCGAGAAAGAATAGTCCACCACCGGGATTGAGTGAACTATTCTTCCTCGAGGACCACCACTTTGGCACAGTCAACACTATAGCGTGCAATAATTACTATATTATATCCGACAGGGCGAGGACGAATCTATCTACCTATCAGAATCCCTACCCCAAGTACACACTGTCTATTGTCTAGAAATTGCCCAAGAGGTGCATTTTATTGTTGAACTTAGAAGTAACGAAACAAAATTCCCTTAACTGGTAGGGTGCCGGAAGCTTTGGGCTTTATTCTGAAGTGCAGGTACCACAACGCGAAGGCTCATATTCAGTGGATGTGCTTTGAATTATCTTTGAAGTGATATTATGTAGTCTGCAAGGGTTTGCCTTATTAAAATTTATGGGAGAGCGCCAATACTCCCATAAATTGTAACAAGGCAAAGACATGTGTACAAGATTTAATGGCCAAAAATAATTCACCAGTTAAAAGGGTGCGTTATTTTTCGTCAGTCGAACGGTCTAGAATACACCACACTATTTTTAGAAAGTGTATAATGAATGGGAATAGTGCACGATCATTTGCTGAACCCTCGATGGGTAAAATTATGGGAAACAGAACAGTACTTCTCAACCAATCAGAGGAAGGAACAATTACGCGATATATAATATTTTCCAATAGTACGCTTATCGTCACCCCAGCAGTGACACTCTTTAGTGGTTGCCCGACTAACTGGAAAAAAATTGCAGATTATCATATGGAATTCTTGTTTGCCGCAGGATGCCATACGGCGTGCTGTGAAGACACTGTCACACCACATCGTATCAAGAGACCCTATGTTTGAACACCAAATCCTTGAGAGCCGAATGGAAAGCCCACTTGCCTATGGTATCCTGCATTAACAAAACAGCCCGGTACCTTGCCTACTTCAAGATCTCCGTATCGGCAGAAAACGTGTCACAGGTGGGTGCAAGTTTGCCGGACACCAGTCCACTTCCATCGGGATTCGACCCCAACCTAGCCCTTAAATAGCCCTTCGCCTGTGTTTAGATTCACTTGTCTGGAATATTTCTGTTAGTCGCAAAAAATTAACCCGCGGTTCACTTTCCCGATCAGCTGATATATTCCGGACGACTGAATCTAAAAAAAGATACGTTATCTTTGAATAATTACATTGTTAATGTAGTTATACGTTTTGCGTCCAAATACTCAATTCCCATTGGTCAGCTGGGTGAAAACGTCATGACCAAATGCAATTCATTTTCCAATGAATACATTTGGTTGAACTTTGACCCGCATTTACAGTAGAGCGCAGTTGACAGAATGTAAGTCGGGCGGTGTTTGGGCGGGTTTTGAACTTTAACGCCTCTCGCAGTGATCAACTCCGCTGCTGTTTCTTTGGTGACATTTCCCAACTGTGGCATAAAGCCCGTTACTAAAATACTCGTATCCGTTTCTTAAGTAGTGAAAATTAAAAATCATAGTAGTGCGCTTTGTATTTTGTGTGAGGGTGGTTTTTCGCCTCGTTCGTTCGTACATGTTTTATTTCGTCTTTCTGCTTTGTTGTTGGGTAAAAAGTAGTTTAAACAGTTACGGAATGTAATTATAAGAATTGAATGCAATTTTTATAATCTTTATTGGAGTATGAACGTGTGGGAATGGGTACAAATTATGTATGAATCCCTTCGGGATTCATACAATTTGTACCCATTCCCACACGTTCATACTCCAATATAGATTATAAAAATTGCATTCAATTCTTAAATGAACGCTAGAAATGTTGCTCAATAGAGGCTTGATTTGACCAAATGTTTGATGACATTACCATCATAAATGGAGACTCATCACAGCTGTAGTTTTATGATTACGTCCCGAAAATCTGCTAATTGTGTTCATATATATTGGTGGTTTCAAGGTGATTTGCATGTAAATACTTATTGATTGGAAGATATGTAACTGGAGCACGAAATAATATCTGAATATCTCTGTGAGTAAGAGGACACCACAAAACATCAATGGTGGTCTGTGGGCAGATTTTCACGGAAAGTGGTATAAAACAGCTTACAACAGTGTTGAATTTCTTACAGAACTAGACAGGTGGTTTGAGAGCCTGAGGTGGTTGTTTTAGTTTGGAGATGTGTAAGTCGACACGACGTCGTGGCTAATATCGGTTATTGTTTATCATCATTGTATACCTCCAAAACATAGCTGATGACCACTCACTAAAACGCGGGCTAATGTGGGATGATAAGCTATGTTTTTGAAGCAAAATCTGAAAAAAAGGAGTAGTGCCGTCATACTCTGGCACCCCCATCACTTTTCATTTTGTCCAGCCGCCATTGACAGTTACAGCACGCACACTACCATCTTCGTCCACAGTTTTGAATCTCAGTCATTTTAATATAAGGATTAAAACCCATGATTAAAATTCGTTGGTCCGCGGCTCTTGGGCATGTCCTCAACATTTCTGTATGTCTCAGTTTATTTTATTTTGCAGTTTAAAAATCCTGGGATGTAATTAGTAAAATGTGTATCCGTTCCCGCTTCATAAAGTGTTTCATTTTATAAAAACGAACCACAAAGTTCTCAAGTGAATTAGTTTATGTGACATGTCGTTCAATTTCTTTCAAGTGCCATTCGCAAGTTTTCACAAATCTATCAATCAATTTGTTTAAAATTATTTATTTAGCATTAAACAAACACCTACCCCATTTTCTAATGCAGTTTTCTCGAAAATATACCCATTTTTTTTTGTTGCGATATCTTTCCAAGTATTTTAGGATTTTATTACCTGTCACAGGTTATTTATTAAAAGTGGCGAGAGTCGCTTTGTGGGGGTTGGAGGAGACCATAGAAACCCAACAGGTAGAAGCCCAGGAGATCGGCGGGTGATACGACTGGTACAGAGCGGCGTATTCTGTTGAAAATGTCACGGTCTTGATTATCATATTAACACTCAACACCTTGCGCTCAACATTTTAACCCGGGAATTTTCGCTGTAATACAACTTGGAATTTAGTTTGAACAATATATTTTCAATAGGTAAATTGTGTAAATACAAAGAAAAAAGTTGAATATACAATTAAATATACAATTAAATTCCATTGCCATATTTGATTAGTAATTGTGATTTAACAGTAAAAGCGTATGCTTCTGATGGCCGTCTCCAGTTCATGTACGTAATTCTACAGTATGTTGGGTCACTGATGGCAATATTGTTCAGACCACAACAGGATGGGGAGAGCCAAAAACTAAAGCGAGATAAGAAGTCTTGGGAAAAGTGACTGCAGAAAAGCCAACTTAGTGCCAAATATTGCAAGGGCGAGCAATACAAGACAATGACATGCAGCCTCAAGAACCATTGTGGGCCTAACATATCCTCCGACTAGCCGCTTCCCCAAGGGGCAACTTGGAATTTTACCAATTTAATCTTGTTTGACACATCTCACTGAGCCGTGTTAAACAGGATTCAGTTGGCTAAATTAGTAATTCCGTTATGGCAAAAGTTGCTCCGTGAATATTCAGAGTACTGAGTTATAAACACAAGTGTAAGTAAATCAAAAAGCATATAAATTGGTGCAGTTACTTAAACCTCCCATCAAAGCAGAGCGCCCAATCACACATTCGCAAGCGAAGAGGTGTGAAATGTATAACTCAAGAAAATAGAATTCCTAGACTCAGAATGAAGATGATTCGATTTTATGTGTGCTATTCCTTCTGAACATACACAATTCGCCAAAGGGACAACCTATTTCGTTGTCAGAATAGTTATTGTACACTGCCCGCCCACAGAACGCTTTAGAAAAGTATATTTGCATTCAATTAATTTAGGGATGTACATGTGCACTGTAATATGGTCTAGGACCAGAGGTATCAATATCCACCTGTGAAGCCAACAGAGAGCCCACAATGCAAATAAGCGGAAAGTACCAAATGTAAGCAAAATGGCTACGAAATAAACTGGTGCATGCTGCTTTGGGCATCCTTCGGGCTTCACTGGCAGTCATGATGTGGCCAAATGTTACTCTCTTCCACGTTTCACCATGAGCCTGTAAAGTATCACCCCCCCCCCCCTTCTTTTTGAAAATCGTCCCTTATTCTTGACAAAATTAAATTCCACTGAATTCTTGTTTAATCATTATGTTTACCTCCTTCCCCAATGCGACTTGTAAACGAAGCAAGCAGCATGTTTTTCAGAGCAATATTTTTTTTTTCTTGTTTCAAAGGTATAGCTAAAGTACCCCTAAGCTATGTCGTACATATGGGTGCATATCGACTCATCGTCGGCCTGATAACAAAAGCCTTTGTGTGTACGTTGGGCCTCTTAAATGCATTTTACTTCAATAATTCATTTTCTGTAGATTTATTTGAGATTAGGTGATAAAAATAGAAGCACGTATTTAGTTACTGTAAGCGGATGTCTTTTGTGGCCATCTTCGCAAGATTTTTTAAACATTCGTTTTAATTACTTTTATATATTATTACGTGTAACTGAAATCAGAAAATACGTATCTTTCTTGTTTATAAATTTAGAAAGTATGTGTTTGTATTGCGTTGTGGAATTATGGGTACTGCGTCTGTCTAGTTTCCATGGCGATAAACTATTAACGTCAGGCTTAAAAGAAAAGAAAAATAAACAATCTGCAGCATGTTTAAGAGTAAATCATATATATAGGTCATTATCACAATGCGGGTTTCCGAGATGGTATTTGAGTCGAGACCTCGTCTCTGGGAATATATCGACGAGTCCTTTAGGGCGGTTTGCGGCTCGGACTGTATGTTCAACCTCGACGCGGAGCGTCGATGTTGAACATACACCCCGAGCCGCATACCTCAGACGATGTTACCGTCAATTCATCATAATAACGTATATATTCCAATAAGACCCCATGCGCAGCCCAAAACCAACACTGTAAAATGAAAAAGGCAACTTTTAACGATAACAAGTTCAGTAAATAAACCTCTCGTGTACCCTACGACATCGCTGGACAAATAATCAAAAACAAATAAAGGTCGAGGTCACTTCATCTTGCTTCAAATCGTAAACTGATTCACAATTTAAACAACCCTTCATTCGGAACATCGTCTGCTGCACGTGTGAAAAATCTATCAAAATGAAGCGGGTTGCAAGTCACTCCTCCGTTGATGGAATAATTTAGAAATGGGCAACGTCATTTCAAATATTTCGCGTGGTAACATCAAACGGTAACATGTGCTATTTGAGGCGTAAACATAGAAAGACAACGCGAGCTCTCATCCAATCAGGGGGTGAGGATTTTAGTCTTATTGGAACTTTGGCTTATTCCTATGCTGGTTCTGAGAGCGTGCACGGGGCTTTTTAACCTGTCAAACACACGTGTAACTGATAATGAATGTTGCTGTCGTGCCCTTATTCTTTCCAGAATGATGGCGAAGTTTTAAAGTACATTTCCCTTTGCGATATGAATGCAGTTTTGCAGAAACCAAATAATCGAGCACTTGCTTAGTATATTGCTAAAGCACTTCATCTAAAGAAGTTGAAACGGGGACATTCTCACGGCACCAATTCGTGACGGTTTGAAGGTAACTTCAAGATTGACTGCAGACAAAAAAAATCGTTGCCAGAAGAATATTTAGAAACAGTTCCAGGATACGTTGTTGAGTACAGTTTGGTGTGTACCCAGCGTCGTATCTACGAAAATAACGTCTATGACATACACATATGAATAGAACGGCAGGCTGTTTCCATCTCAAAAGAATTTTCACCAAAATAAATAGCTACATTGACGAGCGATCTCGCTTCGGTAAGATTAGAGGGATACACGTCCCGACAATGCGCTGACTTCCCGATACTAGTCTATCAAACCACCAATGACAGTGAGAGATAGTCCAACCCAATCACACGTGTCGCGGCGTGTTGCGGCGCGAGGAAGAAATATTTAATATGGGATATGGAGCCTTTTGGCAACATTTAACAGTTACCACAATGATATGACTTATGGACTGAATAATTTCGTGAATGATAGCAAATCCATTCATTTTAACCTTGTTTTAACTGTCAAATGCTGGCATATATTTTCTGTAAGACACTCCACTTCAACAAATCAAACGAGCCAATAAATGACATTGCTCGCTTACACACGTTTCACCAACGTCATTGACATTTTCTGCAAATCGTTCTACGCCGAGTTTTAACATTTTTTCCCGATAGGGTGGAGAACGATAACTTGGTTCACTTTTCCAGTCGGAACATTGTCGTCTGAATTAGAGTCTAAGATATCGATTCCCACTTTTTATGCTTTTACTTTCTTGAGAGTATAGATTTGATAATTTGATTAATGTCACCTTCACAGTCGGTCATATAATAGGAAGACTGTGGTAACCAAGCCTGAAAATAAGCAGACTGTAATCTTCAGATTGAGGACCCCAGAGGATGAATTTGGTGATGCTACCCTGCACAGCAGGGTAGCATCACTAAATGTACCCTCTGTGAACCTCAATCTGAATCAAGGTCTCAAACCTAAACAGCAAGAGATACCCCGAGGATAAATTGGCACACTGTATGGGATAGCATCAGCAAATTCACTTTCCGGGACCTCAATCTGCAAATGACAGATTGCTTATTTTCAGGCTTGGTGGTATCCGATTCGGGCAGTCCGGGGTGGGCAACGGGACCATTTTGGAGCATGGTACGTGCTAGAATAAGATGCTGTGTCACGACTACTACTACATGCGCATTATTTTTTAGCCACGAATAACTTTCCACGAAGCCTTGAGTTTTTTAATGATATTCCTACTAACTAATATTCCAATCACCTCTAGAGCTGGGCGGTTTTTCGGTTCGGTTCCGGTTTTTGCTGCAAATCGGAAAACTGAACCGAAAGACCCAGCAAACACCGGCCGAACGATTTTACTGTGTTTATGCATAAACTGATCAAACTATCTTACTATGAGGGAACTGGACAAGCAATCACTATGGCCTCTCGTCGTCTATCCGGCAAGGGGGCAAATACGTCGCGTTCTCATTGTCATATTTTATCCCTTACTCCACCGGACGAGTCAATAAGAGAGAAATATGACAATGAGAGCACAACATAGTTTAAATGAACCTTATTCATTTGTTACCCTAAGTTGTCGTTTTTCTGACTGAATAGGCTCAGCAACTGATCCCCTATTATCCAAAGGGAAGTGAGACTGAACCCTATACAGACGTGGCTTTTGCGGTGAGTGTTTTCGTACAAATTATTGCGGCTTTTCCAAGTTAAGGAGCCTGAAATGTTATTCACTATCTGTTCATAACACATAGAAAAACAACACCGAACCAAGGCTTTTTTCCTGAAACCGAAACCGAATCTGAAAAATCAAGCCTTCCCAGCTCTAACTACTTCATCAATACATGCCTTGGATGAAGGCATGCGTTGATGATGTAGTTGTAATATTTTATCAGTGGGACTTGAGCCGTTATAATCGCAACAAATGACGTTTACAATACCCCCAACCGCCCACGGTCATCTTTGCAAAGCCCCTGCAGATAAGCATTATTTTGTAGGCAAACAAATTTATTTTTATACTTATTCAAGAAAATGTTTCGCAAATGTTTTCTTCTGGTTGTGTTGAGTAAAGAGTTAAACAAATCCACCATTAACCCTTAGCCCTGGTGGTGCTGTCCATTTCTGTTCAAAGGCAGTAAATGGAAGAGTCCATATTTATTATTTGGAAGTAGACCAATTGGTCTTGGGGCTGCACGTTGAAAATATTGATTGGTTTATTCCACACATTCACTAAGCAGTTATCCTACTTAATGACATTATGAAATACCATGTTTCTGGGACGATAAAAGAGTCTCTCTGTTTCAAAAGGTTAACTAACCCATCCCTTTAACGTTGTTTGTATTTATTCACCAGAGGGTAAATTCCATTGACTGCGATGTGCAATAAAATCCGTAAAATAAAATCCGGTACTCTTAAAAAAACTTATTCACACATTTTCCATTTCTGGGAACTGGAAAATGTTCGAAAAAGTTGAATAGTAAAAAATCACGTGGGTGTTTTTCCAGATCCATCTAACAAAACATAGTGAGTGGTGTCAATCACCGAGCCTTCACGAATAGTTCACACATATATTGCCTGATAAACGTCCAGTACAAAGAAAAGTAGCAGAGTGTATCTAGATTTGAAATAAATATTTTGAACAATACGTACTGGATTCTATATGTATTCGAAGTTTCTTTATTCCTTATTCAATACATGTTCTACAATCTGCCAACTTATTAAATGAACAGAACTAAAATTGTAAAACCTTTACAATTGTATTTTCCAGAAAAGTATTTTCTTCATGTGAATATAAATGACGGAAATGTATCATTAGCATTTTAAAAGACGTGGCGATTTGTGGCCTGCTGGCAAATTGCCGGATCTTTGAAAATGCTAATGGTTCATTTCAATTACTTATTTCCTTAAATAAAAAATACAGTTCTGAAAAATACAATTGTAAAAATTGTATAGTATTGACTCCTGGTCATACGCTGTGGAATGGGAGTAAAAATAGGTAATGCTTTACGGAACACGACTGTTTGCTTGTTATGTTATATAGAGCGTGTATGTAACCTTGAATCCCAGTCAACAAACCTAAACTTCAACTTTTCTAGAAATGTGTAATGATTACAAACCGAGAAGTTGTTTTGTGTTGTGTCGTGATATAGACAGACATATTGACATTGAACTGTAGAATAGCAAAAAGCGATGAAAAGACAAAGTAGCGTATACCGGAGTGTATACCTCCAACCTGCTCCTAAATATTTGGACTTAAACCTCATTGAGCTTTATTTGTTTGGAAATCACTATATGTGTAGAGATGTCGAAAGATGCTGCAAACTCTAACAATTCCCTAATGCAGTACTCTCTCTACAAGACCAGACAGACAACCTTGATCGAATAGAAACCAAGTTGGGGCCAGGTCTAAAATTTATGTTCGTTTTCTTCTAAGCACAACACCTGTGGAAAAAGAAAAGTGAAAACAGTGCATCTCAGGAGCCAATACTATGAAACTCTTTTACAATTGTATTTTCTAGAATTGTATTTTCTAGTTATGATTTTAAATGGGTTAAAATTAACCATCAGCATTTTCAATGATCTGGCAAATTGCCATTTGGCAAATTGCTATATCTTTTAAAGTGCTAATAATTCATTTTAGTCAGTTATATAAACAGGAAGAAAATAGCAATTCTAGAAAATACATTTGTAAACGTTTTATAGCATTGGCTCCAGCTAGTAATACTTTCATTTATGTGTTATAATTTAGTCGTGATTTTGCAATATTTCATTCAGGAAGTCCCCGTCCATCGGTGTAGATGTATCGCGACCAGATCGTAATTCCAACTTGATCCGATCACGAAAACATTCTTTACTACATTATTATATGAAAGCATCCCTTGACTGTTATCGAAATCTGCCAGAAACGGTTTTTTTTTGCAGATACATGTGCTCAGAAACGTTTGAGCAGCAATGGAGTAAAAAGCCGTTTTCAGTTGGTGGTACGTGGTGAGCATCCCAGACTTATACCGTCATGAAAATCTGCTTCCGACACAGTTATCTCCGTTGAATGGGGGCGCGGTGGCTCAGTAGGTAGAGGTGCAGGCAGCAAGCCGAGAGGTCCTCGGTTCGACTCCCACCTGCGGCAACCGCGTTGTGTCCTTGGGCAAGACACTTCACCCCGCTTGCCAACATGGGGGCACGATGACGCTGTGTACTAAGGCGTACTGCACGTCGATGGTGCACATGTCTTCAACCAATCTAACCCTGCCTGTGCCGCGGTGCAGAGTTCAGAGTTACGATGTTGGGGAGCTGACAGCTGCTCGTCGTTGCTCGGTGGTTCTCTCCGGGTACTCCGGCTTCCTCCACCCGTAAAACTATCACCGACATGATATGACCCTGGCTGTTAATGTGTCGTTAAACCCAAATAAAAAAAAAAAAAAAATCTCCGTTGAAATTATTAGAAGCGAGAGGAATGTCCAATTAAGAAGCGAGTAATCGTTGAGAAAACACATATGCCCTATGGGGGAGCGCGGTGGCTCAGTAGGTAGAGGTGCAGGCTGCAAGCCGAGAGGTCCTCGGTTCGAATCCCACCAGCGGCAACCGCGTTGTGTCCTTGGGCAAGACACTTCATCCCCATTGCCCGCGTGGGGGCACGATGACGCCGTGTACTAAGGCGTACTGCACGTCGATGGTACGCATGTCTTCAACCAATCTAACCCTGCCTGTGCGGAGTTACGATGTTGGGGAGCTGGCAGCTGCTCGTCGTTGCTCGGTGGCTCTCTCCGGGTACTCCGGCTTCCTCCACCCGTAAAAACTGTCACGGTCATGATTAGCCATTGTGCATAAATATGTGACCTTAAACATCAATAAATAAATAAATAAATATAAACATATGCCCTATGACATCAGTAGAGAATAAAGTCAAATTTCCTTTTGTTACTTTTAATAAACGAAAACAGCAGACAGCTCCTGGGGCTGTCTGCTGTTTTCGTTTATTAACCCTTCACCTAACATGAAAAGCAGACGACACTTGCAAAAAATATTCTCGAATAACAATTTTTTTTTCATTTTTCGTCTCAAAAACATAGGTTATGACCCCTCGTTGGAACGAGCTCGTTCCAGCGAGGGGTCATAACCTATGTTTTTGAGACAAAAAATGAAAATATAATGAAAATTAATTGGCGATTTTTGAGAAAAGCGCTGGCCGGTTTTGACCGTAACGTTAGGTAAAGGGTTAACAGTAACAACAGAGACCTTGATTTTTTATGGCAAGCTAATGAGAAGCAACTACTTCACAGATAATCCGTCATTAAGAATATCTATCAGTATTATACCTATCATTATCATGTAAGGGTACAGTTTGCCTCTTTGTTTAGCGAATGAATTTTATAGTAATTTGCAAGTTTTTGTTCACACCTCAGAGTACCAAGTTTCTACTTTCGCTCTTTATTTAGCGTATGTGTGTTTGCAGAAATTTTATTCTTCCCAGGAATAAAATTAGCAAGTCTCACCTCTGAGACCTTTATATTGATGGAAGGGACAGTGTCTGCATTATATGGAAGCCAACATTCCCGTAAATCTCTTCCAATGACGAAAATTGTCAGCCGTGGGGTTGTTGTACAGTACTGTGGTTACAAAACTCGATCGCTTTCTTGATCGCATCGTGAAAATATTGCTACATGCTAGTCGCAACACATCCATAATATTGGTGGAGGGGGATTTTGGAGATAAAATAGTGCAGAATCAAGAGACTCATGTAAAACAAACGAAAACAACATCTGAGATGCAATGTTTTCGTGTCTTGTTTCGGAATGTGGCATTCTGCAGTGTTGTAAACTGAAGAGCAGACATTGGGCTACATGGAAAGAGGTTCTGCGTGGTAGTTGTTCGTGTTTTACAAAGATTCAAAGTAAAACTTCTTGCAAGAATAAAGAATGAAATGAGTTAAAAACAAAATAAACTAGTATTGGAGATGCGTTATTTTCATTTTTCTTTTCCACAGTTGAGATTCTGCAGTGTGGTGATCAGACAAAACGGACAGACTTTTTGAGACTCAGTCAAGAGCTGAGGTCGAGACTGCTAGTTCGAGAGCAACCACAATGTCGATTTCACTACAAGAAAACGAATATTCTGAAAGATTCGTGCCAAAACAAAGTTTCCCATTGAATCACACAGCGTCCTCATTGCACATAACTACAGTGAAGCCCACTTAATTGGATATCTCTTAACTGAATAACCCTGTTAATTGAATATAATTTCCCAACGCAAAACCATGTACCACACCTGACCTGTTATTTGAATATAGGTTATAGAGTACACTTCTGTTAATTGAATAAAAAATCTTGTAACCTGTTGAGAAATTACCCTGACTCTCCCCAGTTTTCCTTTGTTTATAGACCTCTTTGGCCTCAGTGCAACCAATACAGGCATTTAATCTATTATATCTTGTTTGACAGAGCTTACGGAGCTCTGTTAAATAAGATGTAATAGAATAAATGCAAAGTTTATCTCAAGAATACAGGAAAGTTACACAATCCCTGTTAATTGAATACTCCTGTTAACTGAATAATTTTCATTGGCAAATTGTCTATTCAATTAACAGGGTTCCACTGTACTCTATTGAAGTCACTACAGCACACAAGAGCTTCCAAGGTCCTGAGCAGGAATAAAAAAGATGATTCTTTTAGAGTCCAAGCGAGATAATCAGGAGGTTTTCGAGTGGATTTATGTAATTTTTGGTAGTTGTCAAGTCGTTTTCGGTAAATATGTATACTTCTCTTGAATCGAAGAACATCCACGCACTATATTAATAGCTCTGAGGCGCAACGTCCTAATCAAAATGGCAGTTTTTTATAATGTTTTGGGATCCATTTGGGTAATTCTGTGTAGCTATGGTGGTGGTATACTCCAATCCCATCGAACATACCCTTCGAACACACTCCCACTATATTGGAGGTCACTCGATCTCATAATAACCACGTGCCAGTGATGCCACCTAAAGGCTAATATGAGGGCCTCCATCCTACAATATCGACGGCGGAGGAAATAGTCACCTTAAAATACGAGCGGCTCATACCCACTAACACAGCGCATAACGCCGGTAATGACCTCATGACATGGCCCCCTTATCGGAGCCACTATAACGACCATTATGATGTCACTGGTTTCGTGATTTATGACGTTTAAGATCCCACATGGGATCCGGCAAAAAAGGGCATTTCCCTTTCTAATAACCTACTATCTCATCATATAGGTCGCGATATAAATCATGTTTACTAATGTAAGTACATATATCTATAGTGTTATTTGAAATTACATAAGGTGTTTGAAATTATAAATTATAACGTTCATGTAGCGAATGATTATGACTTCTTTACTACCATTTGGATAAAAAAAAATTCGCCCGAAATACACAAAACAATCGTCAAGAATTTTTCTCTGTTTTTATATTTTTCATTTTCCAAGATTTGAAACAGAGAATGTAAAAGAATTACTTTGAGTTTTTGTTTCCACTTGTGTTATGTGGCAAGTCAATCGAAACAGTATATCAGTCTTTTCTGGTCCAGCTCTATTCACAAAACTAGCCACTGTACATTTTGATTTTTTGTCTCAAATACATAACATATGAACCTCCATTGAAACGAACTCTATGAGCTCGTTCCAATGACGAATCATTTAAGTTTGGTATGCGAGATAAAACATGACATGTTTTAGTTATTCAAGAAAATTTGTTTGAATGTGTTACTACTAGAAGTGTAAAAAGTAAATAATATTCCAAGGCAGTAACCCTCTGTAAATGACTTGTATTTCAAAGCTGAGCACATCCAAAAAATAAAAAAAAACTTGGTGGAAATCTAAACAAAAACAATAAAGCGTCATGACACATTGCTTTGCCACACACGGAAATTGTGTTATTTTTTCGTAATCACTGGTGAAATAACCTCGGTATCTAGCAGAAAATTGTGTATATTTCCTACGTCGTTTTTGCAATGTTTGTCCATCTGAATTTTCCCTTTTATTGACAGACGGATGACATTACAGGGAGATAGATAACAGTAGTCCACGGATTCTTCATCGGCAGTTGCTGCAAACTGCGTGTGATGCAGAAGATGCCAATTTTGCTATAAACGTAATATTATAATCAAAGATTTTTGATCATCAGTTGGTCTTTTGGATTCAATGGGGCGTCGGTCTTTTGGATTGAATGGGGCGTCAGAAATCCTAATTTGTTGTGATAATGTTTGACATTTATGTAAGAAGTTTACAAAACACGATCCGAGTCCAGCTTAACCGAGGATCGAGTCTAATTTAGTCAACGAGAATTATAAATGTCATATAAATTCGTACAGAGTTTGAAATCTTGCATCACATGAACGCGCTACTGAAAAACCACCACTGATTCTTCGGAAAATATTGGGAAAAGAAGAAACCGTTTCAAAAATAATACAACGTCGTTGTGCGTTACCGCAGAAACGTGTTGTTTATCTGCGAATCCCCTATTCCCAGTTCCTTAATCAACCACTGCATGGTTGCGTCAGATGTTTTATTGGTGGTTGTATATCTTGCCTCATGGATCTATCTCGTGCAATTATAGTTTCACTTTAAACATACAATACATCCAGATGTGTATGCATTGCAAACCAAAAAGCATTTTGCAGGTTTCGTACTAAAGGTATCGCTCGCGGCGCAATCAAAATCCCGCGATTCTTTTTTTGATGATGTTAGGGCACCCTGCCTCTTGAAACCGACGCCACTTTGCGAATGGTCTCCTAACGTCATGGGGAAATCTCTTACCCGCTTCGGTAAAGACTTTCACTCAATGGTTGTCGATTTATCGCAGTTGAATAAACACTTCACTAATGTCTATTCTTTATTCTTTTTGTTGTGGTTCTTACATCATTTATAAGTCCTCTGGGAAGAGTACTTGTTCCACATGGGGCCCTAACTAACAAATTTCGTAGGTGTGAATTAACTAGCGGGAAAAATGAAAACTCTTAACAAAAATGACAATTTTGCTTCATAAAATTTCCTATTTTGTTCCGAGTGGCAGAATTGGAGAGCAAAATTATTCATAAAGAAAAAAACTTGAGGGCATATAAATATTTGCTAAGAAGAAAATATTTCCTAAAATTACTTTTTATGAAGTAGATGCTAATAGTAAAGATCTTTTTTTTCACCTTGCATTGCCCTTCAGTATTACCTGGACACTTTTCGTCTGATAGAAAATGCCTGTAGTCAAGCATGGCCTTTGCTTTGTCGTTCACGGTCATTTTACTGATTCTCAAAGTCCATATATTAATGTGATTGCCAACGTTTCACCTCGAAAAGGGTCATTTTGCTGTGCCATTGAATCGTTAATGTCATCGAGTGGCTTTCTAAAGACTTCAAAGTTGGAGCGCAAACACCTGTCATTTAAAGATTTTTTAACTCAAAGTTACCGATATTCTGTTCTCTCGATGGAATACACTAACTAAATGTTGCAATTTGCACTGATCGCAGAAATCTGTTTGAGATCTTGTTTAAACGTCTCAGTCATAACCTTACCTTAAATAATTTAGATCCAATACCTTTATCGCAAACAACTACCCAATTTAATTCGCACTACTCATGAGATGATGTGCATGGAATCACTTAGCTTTAGCCGACCTCCCTACTCCCCCACCCATCCCCCACATACACAGGTTAACTGAATGTAACATCAAACCTGATACATCGGCATTCTTTCTTTTATCCGATTGGGCTTCTTGTGTTTTCTTTCACCACACCTGGGGGCGCGATGGCTCAGTAGGTAGAGGTGGAGGCTGCAAGCGGAGAGGTCCTCGGTTCGAATCCCACCTGCGGCAACCGCGTTGTGTCCTTGGGCATGACACTTCACCCCATTGCCCACGTGGCGGTACGGTGACGTTGTGTACTAAGGCGTACTGCACGTCAGTGGTGCACTTGTCTTCAACCAATGCTAACCCTGCTTGTGTGGAGTTAGTATGTTGGGGAGCCTTACAGTTGCTCGCCTTTGCTCGGTGGTTCTCTCCGGGTACTCCGGCTTCCTCCACCCGTAAACCTGTCCGACACAAGTTGCCCTGGGTGTCGAGCGTGTCGTTAAATCCCAATAAATAAATAAATTCACCGCACCTCAAGACACTGATGTCAAAATATCGAAATATCCAGAAGCATCTTTTTTTCCATAATGCAACTGCGCATTTAACCAATTCAATTTTGGTTTGACATTGGCTTATTGAGCTCTGTCAGACAAGACTGAAGTAGTTAAATTTCTAGTTGCGTTACGGGAAAATGTACTGCTTGAAATTTTGACATCAGTACGAAGAGGGTTGATTAACCCTTTACCCAACGTAACGGCAAAAACGGGCCAGCGCTATTCACAAAAAAATGCCATTCAATTTTCATTTTTTTTTTCTCTCTAAAACATAGCTTATGACCCTCATTGGAACGGGCTCGTTCCAGTGAGGGCTCATAAGCTATGTTTTTGACGCCAAGAATGAAAAAAAAAATAACTGGCGATACGTTAATTTGAAACAGTCGGAATAAAAACTTCAGTGTCTTCAATCTGTCTTTACTTTACAAGATCTCACTTTAAATATGTCGGACATTGTGGCAATTATGCTCCATACGGAACATGTTGAGACAACTTTTCAATATAGAAAGGAATCCCAAACACTTCAGGTGTTGTTTTGAACACTTCATCAAGACTGAAAAAAACATACTGAGTCTTTAGTTTGCTTTCTTGAGCCGTTTAGTGCTCTTTTCTCATGTTAAGTGAGACTTTCGAAAACTAACCTAAACAACCTCGAGGTTTCAGCGCGGGACTGTCTCGCCAACATGTCTGATTCGAATGTGTGCCTTGTTATAGAGTCTTAGTTTACCAAATACAAATCCAAATTATATTCACCTCTAATCCTCTTTATATTCTTGTCAATTTGAAATAAAATTTACTTTTATGAAATTTCTCAAACCATTACACCTGCAGTAAAATGGATATGTAGTTGTGTATACCAATATTCGCCCAGGTACAAATGAATATCCCAACACAAGTCAAGATCGCAATAGTATTTTGTTTGAAGCCACAGTCGCCCGGAAGAGAAAAAGGATTGGAATTAATATTTGTTAATCAGGGCGAGACAAATGTGGAAATGCTGCCTGGTGGCCCATCCGCTAGCAATTTCTGATCAATTTATGAATATGTCTGGTGATACCTGCAGTCCTCGGGTGCTTTCATATTACGCCACATTTTCGCCCGTAAGATCGTTAACCCTTTACCCAACGTAACGGCAAAAACCGGCCAGCGCTATTCTCAAAAATCGCAAAGTAGTTTTCATTATTTTTTCGTTTTTGTCTCAAAAACATGGGTTATGACTCCTCGTTGGAAAGAGCTCGTCGAGCTCGTTCCAACGATGGGTCATAACCTAGGTTTTGAGACAAAATATGAAAAATAAATAGTTATTCAAGAATTGTTTTTGCAAGTGTCGTCTGCTTTTCATGTTAGGTAAATGGTTAAAAGTGTGATGGTAGCGCAGACATCTTTTCAATACATTCCATACAAATACTGTAATCGCACAAGCGGCCTCGTTCTCTGAATCGGATTACAATAGGATTGGTACCTTGTCTGGCCGCTATACATTAATATTGGTGGATCGAGATCCCACAACTGGAAGCTGAGATATAATTGATATTTTCGGGTGTATTTTCGACAGGTGTATTTTTACAGTAATGTGAGCAAAACATTGACAGAGAATTTCGAATAAATCCCGAACCAGACGCGATCTGGCCGTGATATTCGACCCGCTTTGATAATCATAGACCTGTGTGTCGAAGCAGCATCTGAAAAAGTATAACTCCTTTTACAAATCGATTTTTCTTCGTAACACAAAAGAATGTGAAATTTTGTATTTCTTGCGTACCAACCATATTCATTTTCAAACGAAATCTGAAAATTACCCGCGCCATTTATTCACGTCTACAGGCGTTTTGTGGTGTTTTCCCAATTATTTCTAAACTAATTCGGAAATAGCTCATCGACAGTGTCTACGCTGGTTTGAAATTTTTGATTCCAAGTGAAATTTTTGTTCGGTTCCAAGTGAACATTGTTGGTGTCAAATGCAAGATTTTAGTGTCAACTGGTATCTGATTGTAAATGAGAACTAATTACCCATGTATCACCCTTTGAGTGCAACAATGCGCAATCTGCAGGGGTACGGCACTGCAGGTGGCGTCCGGTTGCGCTCAGAGTACGATATTTCAATTTATATAATTAACCCTTTACCCAACGTAACGGCCAAAAACGGTCAGCGCTATTCACAAAAATCGCCAATTAATTTTCATTATTATTTTCATTTTTGTCTCAAAAACATAGGTTATGACTCCTCTTTGGAACGAGCTCGTCGAGCTCGTTCCAATGAGGGGTCATAACCTATGTTTTTGAGACAAAGAATGAAAAAAATAGTTATTAAAGAATTTTGTTTCGTCTGCTTTTCATGTCAGGTAAAGGGTTAATAAAATAAAAACCTGTTAATAACCTTTGCAAAATAATTTCATGATTATTTATTTACTCACTGTTTGGGAGCGCGGTGGCTCAGTGGTAGCAAGGTACTTTATCCCGGTTGCCTACATGGGGGCACGATGACGCCGTGTCCTGAGGCGTACTGCGCGTCGATGGTGCACATGTCTTCAACCGCTGTAACCCTGTTTGTGCGGACCTTGAACAGTCTTAAAATGTTGAGGAGCTGACAGTTGCTCGTCATTGCTCGGTGGTTCTCTGCGGGTACTCCTGCTTCCTCCACCTGTAAAACTGTCACGGTCACGATTAGCCATTGTGCATAAGTGTGTGACCTGAAACCCCAATAAATAAATAAATAAATAAATAAATAAATAAATAAATAAATAAATAAATAAATAAATACTCAATGTTTATTCACTCCAAATAACTAGTAACAAATAATTTATTGTCTTCCAGAAGGATTATAAAAACGATTAAGCGAGATACAAAGACTAATTAAAAAAGAAATGTTTTATAAGAATCAGATTAAATGGATAAACTGTTAATTCGGTTGACCAAGAATAAAGAGTCGTGATTATTATTGAGGCCGCGAGATCACTTGACAGGCGTGAATTCTGTCTTGTTTGTGTCGTTTGTCAACGATTTTATCGAAAATGACGCCCAAAAATAATAAGCCACCAAGCCTTTGAGACCTACTAAAACTTTATTTTTGGTGCCAAATGCCGTATTTGTGATGTCAAACGATTGTTAGTGCCATTCGCACCGTTGGCATCTGGCAGAGGGAATACTACAGATCATCGAGTTAACCCGTTAACTAACATGAAAAGCAGACGACACTTGAAAACAAAATTCATGAATAACTATTTTTTTCATTTTTTGTCTCAAAATTAATTGACGATTTTTATGAACAGCACGGGCCGGTTTTGGCGGTTACGTTGGGTAAAGGGTTAAATTAGACAACAATTTCGATTTAGTGAAATAAATTAAATTGTTAATAATGGGAATTTTATTACTTAATAATAGTTTTAATAATTAATGAATTATTAATTTATTATTTCCCATACTTGAATATTCCTAGTCATTTATTTGTTCATTGATTTATCCGTTGGAGGGAATTGTGAAGTTATTCTGTACATGTATTTAAAAGCCTTTTGGGGGCTGTAATTAAGAACATCATGTCAGCTTTGATGTTTTGAGGGTACTGTCTGTGGAGCACCGGCAGTATGCTCCGTTGAGTTGAGCTGAGAATGTCATAGAATGAACAAAGGGTGTGGACGCCTATGATACGGGATAATAATGTAAGTCTGTGAGCACTGCGGTGGATTCTAGACGTTAACATTGCACTATTATTATTATTATTATTATTATTATTATTATTATTATTATTATTATTATTATTACTCACCCACATGACGTGCTATTTCCAACTCTGTGGTAACTTCCAGTCTGTTTACGGCTCCAGATTCACTGCTCATTTATCGTTGGGATGATCCTTATCTTTCGCGAAAAGTTCTGCACGGCACAATAATGTCAGATGTAATAAAGGAATTTACATCTGGACGCCATGCAAGCGTTCCGCTCGATTCAATTACGTAATAATTAACTATTAGTTCTTTTCAGTTGGAAATTTCGCTCAAGAACGATGCCGAGAGTTTGAGCCTCACTGTCGAAAAAAGACACAAATCAGTATTGAATGTCTAAAGTGCAACATACGATCACTGAATATAATTTTGACGTAACGATTTATTACGTCAGAATTATAACCAGAGATTTTATGTTTGAATTGGAACATAGATCTTCGTGCGGCTAATATTTGTGTCTGGTTTCGTGCAAGTCTCGCATCTGAGGTATCGCGATATGTCGAAATTGCAAACTTAGGACAATTGTTAATCCTTCACCAAAAACTAACAGGCGACACTTGCCGAAAATGTTTTGAATAACAAACAAATTTCCATTTTTATAGCCGAAACATATAGCTTATGATCCTTCATTGGAACGAGCTCTACGAGCTCGTTCCAATGAAGGGTCATAAGTATTTTAAATAATTATACTAATATTTGTATGTCGATGTTTTATTATTATTATTTTGTTTTGTTATTTTTGTTAATACTGGTAGTTGTATTTCCATTATGTTGGGTACAACACTGGTCGTTTTTTTCATATGTTGGGAAAAGGGCAAATTTCTCACTTCGTCACACCACACATTACACTCGAATAGTACCAGGTGTGTAGTTGTCTTCATTCAAACTTACCTCATATCCAGTAAAAGAGTGTTCATCTCTCATTGGCATTCGCATGGTTTTCTTGAATCAAGAACTACGATTTATTTACAGATATACAAAATTCTTTTTATTCCTTTCGGCCATTTTTGTGATAAATCTTCTATTCCCCGTCTTTATTAAATCTGATTTCAATGGCAATTACGTCTCTTTTATTACTATTTCATCATATTCATTTCCTCCTGTTTCGTCCTCGACCAATACAAAAGCTTTGAAATCGTTTTTCTATCCATTTCTCTAACCTTTTTCTAATCGTTTCTGTACTTTTGTTTACAGATTTTCAGACTTCCCTCAATCTGTTCTCTTCGTGAACTAAAATTATTTTTAAATGAGAAAGGGGGGCGGTGGAGGGAGAAGAGGGATGGAAAGAGAGAGAGATGAAATAAGAAAATAAAACCAAGCGCATCCACAATCGAATTAAATGTTCTATTCCCTTTTTTACAACTATCATTATTGCAAGAGATACAATAAATCTCACCTAGTTCCATATCTAAGGTTTGAATGCCCCATCCAAGCCGTAAAACAAACACATCTTGTTCTTCTCAATTGTTTGTAAATTGTGACGTGAAACAAAAGGTTGACTTGTAACACCCGATGAACTCATCGATATTAAGTCTGTTTTGGACAGCAATATCAAATCTCACCAGAGTTGAAAGTATCACGTTCGCGCGTGCCGACATTGCCTTTAACATCGCGGTCGACTCGTTATTCTAGCCTTCACAATATTTTATTCAATCTGTAGTTCGGGCATTTTGTCACATTGTGGGTTCATATACAAAAGAATATCTTCCTTTTCGTTAAAGTTGTGATGTTCTGAAATCATAGAGCAACGCGAGATAGCAGCAGCGATTATCCGAATCAGCGTTATCAGCCATCACAAAAGTCTTCTAGAATTCAGAAGTAATCAGACCTGGGTTGGACAAGTATACAAATACCTATTAGGCCCCCAGGAATTGGAAATGTCCAGGTCGAACAACTCTGTGTAGTAGTGATTGAAAGCGCGTGAAAGAATCGAACAGTTTATGTTGATGTTGGCACACACTCCAACTTTTGCATCACGCCGGAAATCATGACCGGAATACACACTCCAACATTTGCATCCCCCAGATAAAATTCCGGACATCTTTTCTGGGGGATGCAAAAGATGGAGAGTGTATTCCAATCATGATTTCCGGCGTGATGCAAAAGTTGGAGTGTAGGCCTCCATGTAAATAATATACTGCTTGGTTTAAAACTTAGTAAATAATAAATACAGTTCGGTTCCTACACCATCCATTTCCCATTTCACTTTTTTTTTAATCTATCTGTAAACTCTTCCGATTTTGAATGTAGTGGACTCCACTTTCGCCTGGTTTCTCCAAATTCAGATTGGCCACACGCACTGGCAAAACGTCATACACAGGAGTTTCTTGGGGGAACGTACTCCGTTAACCCTTTATCCAACGAACTGGCCGCATCCGCCGTTGTAATATGCAAATTCAGCAGTTGAAAAAATATTATTTTTCACACAATTTCAACAAAACCATATCATGTGACCCCTCGTTGGAACGAGCCAACGAGGGGTCACATCATATGGTGTTGTTGAAATTTTTTGAAAAATTTCAAAAAATTATATTTAAAATAATAAATTTTGATATCGTCTGTGTTGGGTAAAGGGTTAAGTCGTTTTTTTGAAAAGGCATACCATTTTGTGAGTGAGCGGGTGGACGTGCCTGTGAAATGAAAACGAATTCAATCGCATCGCAAAACAAAGTCGAGATTCGATTCGTTTTTCGATTATTCGCAGGGCCCAAATACAGACTACATAAGCCGTTTTAAGATCTAATAAAAGATGTGACAAAAACACTCGACTGATGATTTATTTTTATTTTTTTTTTACGGGTGGAGGAAGCCGTAGTACCCGGAGAGAACCACCGAGCAACGGCGAGCAACTGTCAGCTCCCAACATACTAACTCCACACAAGCAGGGTTAGCATTGATTGAAGACAGGTGCACCATCGACGTGCAGAGCGCTTTAGTGCACAGCGTCACCGTGCCCCCACATGGGCAATGGGGACTCGACTGATGATAAAACTGCCTCTTGCGATAGACATGTCGATTTTCACACAGTAATGGTATAGTTCTCGTAGAACATTCGAAAGAGAGTTTGATAGTGAAAATAAAATCACAGATGCAACTAGAATGCCTTCTGTGATAGCTTCGTTTAATTTAGCACGCGTGTGTGCATGCGCGAGTGTATATTGGGATATAATTGCTCCAGAGCATGTGGTACTGAATTCTTAGGTCAATTTAATTGATTTGGAAAACCAACAAAAAAATGGAACCGTACATATCCTGGATCCACTGATATGCGGAATTCGTTATTACTTCTCGTTTTCATTCTTACTATTATATTCCCTTTTCATAAACTGTTTCTATATTGAACAAACATAATAAGCTGGTCTAGGCATTTCTGAATTGATGGTGTACTTCCAGCCATGTCCTTTTCAAGTGTTTTTGAATGAAGATATTAAACCTCATAGTTTGGTACCCTGTCCAATAAACTTGAAATTATTTTAAAATAATTTCTTGTGAACCACCGATCACAATGCTTTGAGATCTGGTATTCACATCTTCTTTAAATGAGAGAGATTCAAGTTTGTTCACAGAAAGTTTCTTTTTTATGTTCTAATAAGAAGAGATTGCATGATATATGCAGAAAATAAGAGTGTTTCATGGGCATTTTCCCTCGCGCTTGTGTTTGCACAAAACGCTTCGTTGTTATTGTACTAAACGTTGTAACGTCAGGTAACGTGGGAAAATGATGGCGCCATGTACACACACACACACACCTAGGAATGGACAGTATTTATAATTTCACGAGTGGCAGATCCTTTAGAAATGCATTAATGTAATTCCCTCACGACTAAAACATATATACACCTGGAACTTAATTAAGCACCCCCTCAAATGTTTCATGACAGTGAAGTTGCTGTTACTGTCAATTATGTTTTAATGATTGCTATGTCTTGCAGTACATGGTGTTTCTAGTTGATAGCGTTCCACAGACATATCCCCTCGTCCACGCGAAGCATGCTTCCCACGACTGTCACAAAACACTACCATCCACATGCAATATCTGGGTATAAAACAAGAAAATTTGTCACTTCTTTTATCAGTAAATGTTGACATTGCTTGGAGGAGACTGTCAGAGGCACTGAGGTGTCAAATCGTTGGCATGCATGCAACAAACATGTCATTCAAAGCTATTGGAAGGCAATTTGGCTATAGTCATTATGTCATCCGCAGACTTGTCCGAAAAAATAAACAAAGCAACGATGTTAAGGACCGACCAAGGCCTGGATAACCCGGAAAGACTTTTCCTCGGGAAGATCGGAGTCTGGCACGCCTCGTTAGGTGTGAACCATTTGCTTCAAGTGGGGGTTTGGAAACACTTTTGCCTTCCCCTTCCATCAGGCGTTTATGCAACAGAGCGGTCCGAAACCGCCTCAAAGCACATGGTATGCGGTCCAGAAGGGTCATCAAGCATCCAGCTCTGTCCGATCAGCATCAAAGACGACGTTTGGAGTGGTGTATGGCACGACAATATTGGAATCTCAGGACATGGAGGAGAGGCCATCGGTCAGACGAGAGTAGATTCCTGCTTCACGTCACAGATGGTCGAATGAAAGTATGAAGGCATAGAAATACTGCTTACGTGCCCAGGAACACCGGACCTACTCTTCTTTATGGTGGAGGACTCGTAATGATCTGGGGATGCCTGTCTCGCGATTATAAACTTGATATGGTGAATGTACGTGTCAATCTCAATGTCATCAGTACATCCGGGATATTCGCAATCCGGTTGTCGTTCCCCATTTTGACAACCACCCGTTGGCTACTCGTCCCGTATTCATGGACGACAATGCAAGGCCACATCGTTTCCATTCTGTGGGAGCATTCCTTCAGAACAACCCTATTACATCACTACCTTGGCCTGCAATGAGCCCCGATTTGAATCCCTTAGAACATATCTGGGACTTTCTTGAATGTCGTGTACAAGCAAGGGATCCGCCTGTATAGAATTTGGCTGATTTCGAAGCTGCGTTCAATGAGGAGTGGCAGCAGTTGCCTCTGGACCGTATCAGAAGTCTCACTGGTAGCATTAGGAGGAGGATTCAGGCTGTCATCCAGGCACGTGGTGGATACACTCGCTGCTGACGTCACCGCTGTTGTGTTCAGGAGATCACAAGTTACATTTTCTGTCAGGAATTACCGGCATTGTTTCATCACTGACTGTTCCGGAACCACATTTGTCGAGAGAACATTTTCTATCAAAAACATTAGTGACAGATATGTGTAATTAGCGCCTTTAAAATGCTATATATTTTCATCATTGTTTTGTTTTTCATTTGTCAATAGACCATTCTTTGCGCAAACAATCACTTTTGGCCATCTTAAAGATAGCATGAAAGTTATGACAGTTTCTATTAACACCAATGCGAGAAAAACAGGGTATGCTTAATTAAGTTACAGGTGTATAGTTGGTACACATGTCTGAAATGGAAATCTTGAGGCGCGCTTCACGTTCTTGTGTTGTTTAGACTTCGATTTGAAAATAAAGTATTTATTACGTAATGTCTTTTCTCCGGAGTTACACAATTGCGTTATCCTTTTTGCACATTCACATGTTTTGTTGAGGCAAAGATTAAGAACAAATCACTTCAAGAAATTTCCTATGCGAACTTATGTTGACTTATGTTATCGGGAAGTCGTAAAGAAGTCTGGGTAATACATTAACACTGCGGATACTATTTTTTGCTGGTCATTAATTTGTGTTATATAAATCACTTATTACATTGCCGTCACAGCAATAGCAGTCAGAGGTCTCAGTCCGGCCGCCAGGGCACTCAACCTCAAAGTGGCGTCCAAAGTTTTGGAATGTGTAAGAGTAACATCTCCTGGCTACGAAAACGTTTACTGGACGTCTGGCAGCATTGGGCAATTTGAATGATCCACGTTTAACTCTTTTGGCGCGACAGGCGACTAAAGTCGATAGACGGCAGCCCGCGGAAAGGTACTGCGGTAGTCATTTTAGCCAACTGTGTGTGTCCATTCCCAAGTTCGTTCAACCCCTTACCCAAATGCAGACGGTATCAAAATTTATTATTTTAAATATCATTTTTTTTTCAAATTCTTCAAGCAATTTCAACAAAACCATATCATGTGACTCCTCTTTGTATCGAGCTCGAGGAGCTCGTTCCAACTAGGGGTCACATGATATGGTTTTGTTGAAATTTTTAAAAAAATAATATTTTTTTCAACTGCTGAAGTTGCATATTACGGCCGATTCGTTGAGTAAAGGGATGAACAAACATACGTATTCCCGTGTTTCATGCACCATTTTGTCCTATCCACGAACAACGATATCGGCCCTTGAAAGTATAAAGGTGCCATTTAAATACATACAGGAAATCATTTGAAAAACTGTCAATGAGATCATTAGAACATCTTTTAAAATAATAACGCTTTAGTCTAACAACCTATACTTTTTGTAAAATTCCTGATGAATATTAGGCGCTAAGAATTCTGTTTCTCATACTATTTCGCGCCAAAAGAGTTAAGGTGACATTGTTATTTCGCTGACTGAAATGTTTGACTGCGGCTAATACAACATTCCGGGCGCATACCAGAGTTTGCATCCGAGCCGACATACATTTTTAATGGATGTTTTGGGTGTTCATAGCTGATGTATCTGGTAACCTTGTTTGTTCATTACAACACTCTAATGTGGCGTTGGCGTTACAAAAGCAGGATTTGACAAAGATTTGACAAAGAGTTTGGAGCGACGGGATGAACCTTTTTGATTGAGAAATAGTCATTTCTTAGAGTTTCGATCCGTGATAACGAACAACATCCAACAGATACTCAATAGTCTCTGATATTTCAGACTTTTTAAATCGCGGGAGCCGACTGTGATGCGACTGGGTTGTGTTATTTGCTTGAGTTAACAAAACAGACAGAGAATGAGTACTAAGTTTTCCATTCTGAGATGCAGTGTTAGCATCAAAAATATCTACCACAACCTGTAATAACCTGCCGTCAGAACTAGATGTTGGGGTGTGGGTCATCTCTCATGAAAGTAACCGTCGATTTCAAAACTTCTGCAGTGGGATTTGAATCTGTGGAGGTAGTGTCAATGAACTACTTTGCCGCGGACGCTACAGATCTTGGTCTCATAAATGTAACACAAAGGATCGAATGATAACGAGCATCTGTCGCATTCAAATCACTCATAACACCTAGAACACATTTATCATTTCGCTGCTTACAAACCCACATTATCTCATCATTTTGTAGTGAACTACTGCTGGTTCCACGATTCACTACTTGACGGAAAATATAAGCCTCTATCCACCTTGCCGCGTTTTGGGGGTCTTTTGCCACATCACAATTGCAAACACATAGTAGACAATGTCGTTGGAAATCAACCACAATTTGTGCCCGACATCGCATAGATCTTTTCTCGGGTGGTACATACGCCTGGGTAGGAATATCTCTTCTTGATCTAGCTTGTTTGACACTTTTCGGGTGAACATATTTCTGTACACAATATTTGTGACATCTCAAGACTAAATTGGCATCCAAATCTAGCTGCCATTGTAAATCTACATGCAGACCATCATTAGACAGTTTGCTGCATCTTATTGTATTCTCGATTCGCTTCGACGTTTATCAGCCGGCCACTAACCATAACAGCATTACATCCGTATTTCGGTGAGAAAAAACAACTATCGGCCATGGCAGATTCTGCACGTAAAGCGACAGAAAAAAAAAACAATTATGCATGACTGAAGAAAAATGAAATGACAAAAGAATATGGCAAGCTTTACCGTCAAGTGCTGTTCATAAAACGCTTGTTTGCAAACAAAAATAGTGTTTGGCAAACATGCACTTATTTATGCACTAAATAAAGTAAATGCCGATTATATTTGAGAATTTCAGCACCTAGGCTAAATATACGAATTGAAATTTGGTACCCCTTTTCTGCGACGAATATCTCAAATTGCGCAATGCTATCAGACGTTCAGTAACCTTTTTCTGAATCAGAAGATGACCTCAGAAACCACCGCGAAAAAAACTTTAGGCGCGAGTTTGAGGTTGTGCAGAAACTTGGTATTTATCGACGGGACAATCTGTTGCAACAAATCGGTGATAATTTGATACAACAGCAACAGGAGGATGACCAGCCAAATAAAACCCATAATAAAGGTAACCTTGACACAGAACAATTTTCCTATAATTTCTTGGTTGTTTTTCTTTTTTTTTTGTCTCATGGCTGACATTTTTCGTCATTGAATGAGATTTACAGGAAAGTTAGCTCCCCTTACGTTTCTAAATTGGTCAGTAAATTTAACACTAAGAGTATGGGGAATTTCATATAAAAACTGAAATTTCGAATGTTAGTGAATTTGCGTCACCGATGTGCGCATCACTTCACAAACTTTAGAGGACGTTTTCACGTAGAGTAGTATAAAAATACAGAAGGTAGCTGTTTACAATTTTGTCCCAAACAGTTTGAAGGTTTGACTATTATTCTTTGTCGAAACCCATTTAATAATAAGAAAAAGGCGTTTCCACCATCTTTTGTAATTTTTTTCTTTTCAGTGTGCGGATTGTGAAATATACTACAGACACTGTCCTTTATATTAATATCAAAGCCTAGGAGGTAAGATTTACTAATTTTTTTTTCCTTCGAAGAATAAAAACATGCAAAAAACACATTCGCAAAACAAAGAACCTAAGTGGGCGCTTACTTAGTTGCTTGTAATTAGCTTTCCATAAAAAGCCAAGTTTCCTTTTGAAACTTTTAATCAACGAAAACAACAGACAGCTCCGAGAGCTGTCTGATGTTTTCGTGTATTAAAAGTAACAAAAGGAAACTTCGCATTTTTTCTTCTAATATCATGGGTCTTTTCTCGACAATTTTATTCTTATTTGGGCCATCCTCGCCCGTGTAATAATTTCAGGGAAGATAACTTTATCGAAAGTAGATTTTCATGATGAGATAAGTAAGGATGTCTGTTCGTTACGGGACGAGCATTCTGTACCCGACGAAACAAACAATATCACATTATTTTCTGTGATGAATCATACAACGCTCTGTGACGTGATGTTATGATTTGATTCGTTCTTCATTCTGAGGATACTTACTGAAGCAGATCACGATATGTGGAAGCAACATTTCTGCTGCGACATGTTGCCTCCACAAGTTGCTTCCACCTATTGCTTCCATAAGTCGTTTCCACATACTGCCTCTACATGTTGCTTCCACAAATTGACTCGTACACTCATTGATATTAAGATCGAATGTCTCCTCACATAACATTGACAATTTTCTGACATTAGAAACTGATAATTCGTACTTTTTAATGCAACAAGAACCCATCTGCAATGCACTCAAGAGACAAATTATTTGTATAGTGAACCCAAAATCGTAGGAGACGGCCTATATAAGCTCAAAGCTTTATGCCGAATCCTTTCCATTTACACCGTCGTTTACTTCTGTTTGTCTTGTTATAGTGCATACCTCGGTATTATACCCTCTGTACAGCAACTGTGGTATTAACAGTTACTTGTATGTATTATATCATATTTCTTTTTGAATAAATATTGTTTAAACGGAAATCGCGGAGGTTAATAAATCTAACGGACATCGAATTTTGTCCACATGCCTGCGCTTCGGGCGGTATTTTGTTATACGGGCACGTCGAGGCCCGCAGGGTGGGAAATCTTTAAAATCTCAAGAGAGTAAGGTTTGGTCCAAATATTCGAATATACGAATACTTGTTTGTATTGAGCAGTTATTTGAATATATTATAGGGATATTTAAATATTTGGGGATTTGTTTCTTAAAATGACAGGATGGATTGGTCGTAATTGATTAACCGCACAATCTACGATTCTGGATTTGATATGTATGACAATCGTCTTTTGGTATTTATTTGCCCTTTAAAGATTTTGTGGGTATCAAAGACACGGGGGCTGCGGAGCCAGAGAGGATGGGTGTGTCTTTAGCCCCCTAACCTTTTTGGCCAGCAGTGCTCAAAATATTTTAAAGTAGTAAATGAAGTCAGCTTTAATTGATTGTTATTCTGCTTGCCATCTTTAATACCAACGAACTTACCTCTGATCAGGCGATTATCCGAGTTGGGGTCAGCGGCTTAGTAGTGACTTTCTACACTACACGGAGTACACAATGTAGGACTACAAAGACCTGATCGATTTTTGGGAATCCCGGTCTATTGTACGAGCTGGGCTATTTTAGGAAATTAATGGACTCCCGGAACCGGATCGGTGCCGGTTGTCCACTAATTTCCTAAAATAGCCAAGATTGCTTCTTATATCAGGTTTCTTTTACATAATTCTCTAAGAGAGGATCCAGGAACCCCACTGCTGTTCACACCCTTTCAAAGCCGTTCAACGGTCCCTGAGACATGATTATTATCTTCGTTCTTAGAGAAGTATAAAAATACAACAGCTGGCTTTTTACAATTTTCTCCCAATCAGTTTGAACGTTTGACTATTATTCTCTGTTCAAGCCATTTAAAAATAAGAAAACGGCGTTTTCACCATCGTTTGATGTTCTGTAACTTTTTTCCCATTCATTATATCAACAGTGACTGCATCGTGACATATAATACACACACTGTCCTTTATATTAATATCAAAGTCTAGGAGGTAAGATGTGCTATTTTTTCCCTTCGAACATGCATTACAGCATACAAGACCCGCATTCTCTAAACAAACAAACAAAGCTGACAGTTTCAGAGTGGCTTCTAATTTGCATGCTATAAAAAGCCAGGTTTTCATTGAAACTTTTAATAAACAAAAACAACAGAAATCAAATCAGATAACAGTGTTTTTGCAAATACCTCGCTTGGAAGTTAGTACATCAGAGATCTTGGTTGCACAAATAGACACAAAGTAGAAACTTTTGCACAGGGCTGTGATCACGAAAACGGGGAGATAATTTCGACCGGATAGCGAACAGGCCCTGATCCGGTCAAAATTATCTTTCCGCTTTTTCTCATACACCATTGTAGAGAACATTGAATTCGAGATGTTATTTTCGCTTGTTTGTCTTGTTTCGGGTTGATTTCGCATCATTTTGTGTATTACATCGCGACCCATTGGTATGTTAGCGTGTCGTAATCAGAATGAGAAAAATACCACTTTTGTGACCTCGGTACCGTAACCCATTGTTCAGCTCTCCTATTAATATAGCAGGCAGTCAATGGATAGATTTCGGTACCCTTGAGGTGAACAGGCAAAGTCTGACGATTGGCTAAACTTGACTTCATACATGATTTGCGGTCATTATATTTCATAGTTGCTGGATGTGAACATAAGAAAAAGCAAACAATAAGCAAACAACACGGTGTTCGAGAAAATTACCATGTATCTCTCACAGACAAAAGCAAAAGAACACAGATAATAACTCCATGTCTCTGGGTATGATAGTACTAAATATTTGAATTAGGATTACCCGCCTTGAAAAGTTGCATTCGGAAATGTTGCAATCTCCGAAATTAAGCAGCCTTGAAAAAATATTGTTTTAAAAAATCTTTGAAGCAATGTTCTGAAATTTTGCATCATTGCTGACTATTCCAGAGAAAAATGAAGGGTGATTTGATGAAGGTGGGTGTCTAAAAATACAACTGACTACCGGTAGTTTCATTGCTGTAAATTTTTTTCGTCTTTTGTTTCTTAGTTGTTGCATGACCCCAAGTTTTTAGGATAGAAAAAAGTTATCTGAAGGGCAGCACTTTGACAAAGCTATTTGAATGGCCAAACTAAAATGGTATGATCATATGTTTTCAGAAGAACGTTATGATGGTCGCCTATGGGAAAATAGTTAGTACTGTTATACCTTTCGTGCGGGAGTAGACAGAATGAATGCTGAGAGAGACTCTAAAATGCGAAAACGTATCTTGAGGCGAAAGTTACAGATATCATTCGGTTACCTTGATTATCCGGACTGTAACGTCGAGCCCGGTTAACCCTTTACATAACGAATCGCCCGCGTCCGCCCGCGTAATATGCAAATTCAGCAGTTGAAAAAATATTATTTTTCAAAACATTTCAACAAAACCATATCATGTGACCCCACGTTGGAACGAGCTCGACGAGCTCGTTCCAACGAGGAGGCACATGATATGGTTTAGTTGAAATCTTTTGAAAAATTTGAAAAAATAATATTTAAAATAATAAATTTTGATATCGTCTGCGTTGGGTAAAGGGTTAATCCTCGGATGGGTGACCATCTGAGAGAACGATTCGGACTCCCGCGATGTGTCCTTGGCAAAGGCACTTAACCCCGAATGCCCACATGGGGGCACGATGACGCCGTGTACTAAGGCGTACTGCACGTCGACGGTGCGCATGTCTTCAACCAATCTAACCCTGCCTGTGCTCCAGTGCGAAGTTACGATGTTGGGGAGCTGGCAGCTGCTCGTCGTTGCTCGGTGGTTCTCTCCGGGTACTCCGGCTTCATCCACCCGTAAAACTGTCGCCTCGGCTGTTAAAGTGTCGTTAAATCCTAATAAATAAATATAAATATCCGGACTGTACAGTACAGTCGACCTTTACATGGCTGATACGTGAAATGCCAACGTATTTTTTAAAAATATGAAACAAAACAATTACACGTGTGATATGAGCAGAAATGTAGTTTTGATTTAAACAAATGTTTTATTAGTCTGTATACACAAGGTTTAAGTGCGAATACCGTCTACAGTTTATCATTCTCACTTTATCGTAGTTTTCGGCAGGAAAGGATAGTAAGACAGAACACAACTCGTGAAGAGTACAGAGGACTGGAATTAACCACCCAATGTGGAATGTTTGTTGTATTTCACGTGCGCAGAAGGCGCGCGTGAGTTACAGGGAAAATTCCACCAATGACCGTTGATTCCTCTCCCCCACACTCTCCACGAGTTGTGTTCTGTATTTATAATACGATTAAACTTGAATTAAGTGAATGAAGCCGATATTTTTAAACCTTTACCGAACATGAAAAGCAGACGACACTTGCAAAAAAAAATTCTTGAATAACTCATTTTTTTCATTTTTTGTCTCAAAAACATAGGTTATGACCCCTCGTTGGAACGAGCTCGTCGAGCTCGTTCCAACGAGGGGTCATAACCTATGTTTTTGAGACAAAAAATGAAAAAAATAATGAAAATTAACTGGCGATTTTTGAGAATAGCGCTGGCCGGTTTTGGCCGTTACGTTGGGTAAAGGGTTAAAGAAAAATATCACCTTCGACAGCTCGATAACTCTCTCGCTTAACATTGTTTTGTGTCATTTCAAGCACTTCATAACACCACTCCGAGGCGTGATATCCACTCGGATGCGTTCTTACATGACGTTCTAACGCATAATCCAGATGATGTACGTAGAACATTTCTCAATGGCTGTATTGCAACGCGTCACGTCGAATACGTATAGCAACTGTGGTATGATCTGCCTTGTACCTTTACTGACAATGTTTTGACTTTAATTTCCAACTGCGCAGTCCCTGAGTAGAGTAGTTCACATATTCGTTCGAATGGGTGTATAGGGTATTTTAATATTGATTTTTATACGAATACCGAACACTACAACATGTAGACAATGAACAAATAATGAGCACTCGCAAACTGATGTCAAAATAACAAGATTTCAAGTAGAAGTGCAACTTTGACTACCACTTCAGTCTTGTTTGATAGAGCTTGGTAAGCTTGGATCGCACTTGATTGGATTGGCAAAACTCCTTGCAGTGGTGGCGCCAGCCCCCCCCCCCCCCCCCGTCGGAGAGGTCCAAGGTCCAGCCCACCTCCCCCCCCCCCCCCCCCCGTCGGAGATTTTTAGTCAGTCCGTCTGAGAGTCTCGTAAACCCGACTTCACGAGAAATTTCCGACAATCGAACGTAGATATCTCGTCTTGTCAGTCTCGAACCCGTGCAGCACTGGAACTTTGATAGAGAATAGTGATTCTCACAAAATTCCTTAATGTCGTTCGTCAAACTGGCTTTATACATGAAATATTTCCCGACCTTATTATAATATGTTTACTTTAACCTTTTACCTAAGGTAACGGCCAAAACCGACCAGAGCTATTCTCAAAAATCGCCAATTAATTTTCATTATTTTTTTTTTTTTGTCCCAAAAACATAGGTTATGACCCCTCGTTGGAACGAGCTCGTCGAGCTCGTTCCAACGAGGGGTCATAACCTATGTTTTTGAGACAAAAAATTAAAAAAATAATTATTCAAGAATTATTTTTGCAAGTGTCGTCTGCTTTTCAGGTTAGGTAAAGGGTTAAATAATCAACAAAAAAAAACATACTCAATTTGCTTCTATTTTGGTTCTCCAATTTACCAATTTTCACTCATTTCCCTTCGTTTGGGAGGACAAATGTTATAGCCCCCCTGTCGGAGAGGTCAGCCCCCTTCGAGAAATTCCTGGCGCCACCCCTGACTCCTTGTCGCATTGTGGGAAAAGATTAGAGGTTAAACTTTTCGGAGTTTAAGCTCAGTGTTAAGACGATTAGAATACTTTCTTTATTTTTTTCTGTAATACTACCTATATTGAGTCAACAAAGAAAGTATAATAAACTTTGAGGAGAAATTTGTGTAGTATTATCGACTTTAATCCAAAACAAATGATTGGAAATTCATATTTCTAGTCAAGCTGTAGGATTTTGCATAATTTCATGTTCTTACTGTTGCCAGCGTCACGTCAGGACGTCGCAAATTAGACATGGGGTGAACTGAAAAGTTCACACATGCAGTCAATCCGTGTATGTCCACCGTTTGCCTCTTGCATGGATGGCAAGACAAGAAAAAGTCTCGGGGTGTCACCCTGTGGTATTGCGTTCCACTTCTACCTTAGAACATTACGTAAATCGCCTAACGTCTGAAGATCATGAAGTCGTACCCGACGGTCCAATTGATCCCAAAGATGTTCGATTGATGACAGATCTGACGAAAGTGAGGGCCAGGGAAGAAGTTCGATGCTCTGCTCCTCAAAAAAGTCACGACAGATATGCGCCACGTGACATCGGGCATTGTCTTGCTGGAATAACTGCAATCTGACGTTAGCGTTGAACAACGGGACAACAACAGCGTTCAGCATTTCGTCCCTATTTCGCTGTCCATTCAGATTACCATCGATGAAGATCAACTGCGTTCGATGGTGCAAGGAAATTGCTGTCCAAACCATTACACTACCCCCGCCGAAAAGATCGCATTCCCGCACGCAAGCATCAAAAAACCGTTCTCCTCGTCGGCGATACACTCTTGCCCTACCATCAGCGCGCCGTAGACAAAAAGGATTGGTCCGTGGTATGGACGCCTACTTTGGATGCCGTGTTCAGTGAGTCTGTTTGTGCACTGATTCTATTGTTAGTTCTACCAGGAGTAATTGCTGCTGTCCTCTTTGCCAGAAGGAAGCGATCCCGCAAGTGAGACGTCCTGATGTGTCGGTCTTGTGCAGGGGTCATAACTCTTGGTCGACAGTGAACGCGGTCGGTCGGCAGTAGATCCAGTGGTTCTATACCTCTTAATGAGCCGGTAAATAGTGGCCACAGTGACTCCGAACTCAGCAAGGTACCCCAGCCTCATGCATGCCAATGGCACGCAACCTCTTATTTTCGGTTAACCTTGGCATTTTTTAAAATGTCGGAGGACAAAAACTAGCGTGTTTTCTCAATAACCCAGGCTCTCTAGCACAACATAACACAAACAAAATCGTCGGTCACCCATTCAGTTTGACATTTTCGGGTAGCACGTGCTATTTTGAAATCCGTAGCAAAATTGTATACGGTTGGGTGGACAACAACAGCATGTCATTAAACTCTTTGCACGACGTTTTGTCCACAAACATGCAACATTTGAACTATTATATTTCATTCTTTATGCTATTTTTTTACATTTGTTTCTATTATACTTTCTTTTTTGACTCAGTATTTGTTCTTGCAATGATCCTGCAATGAGTTTCCAACACAGCAAGCGATTATTATGACTGGTGCACTGTACTGTGTGCAAAACCCTGCTCCAAGGCCTGCAGTTTGAATGAATAATTTTCCAGATCTGAACATGGAGGGTTGAAAAATACCAATGGTATGTGGACCTGTGGTCTCATAAGTCGTAAAATAAACAACGGGTTGCCCTGTAGTTTGGGTGAAGGTGTTTCGAACCGCATCACCAAGGCATGCTGATTCGTTCCGACTGTGATGCCTCAAGTCTCGATTGTGGTACTTATGTTCAGATATCTGACCAGTTTTCGATATACAGGTATACCGCGGTATTTTTTTGAATACCGATACCGGTATTCAGTTTTCAATATCGTGCAGCCCTAGCAACATTCACCCATATTTTACACTATTATAAGAGTGACAACTATTAAACCGTTGAACTCGAAAGAGCGCTTTTCCGAGCGGTATCGCGATACGGCCTGAATTCATAAAGTAGATTGTTGCACAGTGAATTTGTGTGGAAAACCATTGAAGATTTTAAACATGTATCCCCAAGGCTGCACGATAAAAATATTGATTGGTCTTGCCCCAAGTTACGAATATAGACTCCACCAATTGATGGCTCTGAATTGGCATGGAATATGCCATCCGGTTGCAAAGGGTTAACATGCTTCGTACTTGTCATTGAGGCTGATTTATATCATCTTGAGCTTGTTTGAGACTCAAACATAATGCTAAATATAAATGAGGAAAACATTACAAACGCATTTTCGACACCCTGAAACCGCCCACTTACCTCTCAGATTTTGTCTGCATTTTTTCCACACCCCACCCCCGAATAGCGTGGTAATAAAATGAAACAGCTTTCGCTTGAAACGCATGCGAGCGGACAACTTACATCAGTGAACTTTTCAACTTCAACTATCTTCCAGTTCCGACCTCTCTGCTGGGCGATGAGAGGGAGAGAGAGAGAGAGAGAGAGAGAGAGAGAGAGAGAGAGAGAGGGGGGGGACAGACAGACAGACAGAGACAGAGACAGAGAGACACACACAGACACATGTTGGACCCACTTAAAATTAGAGAGTTGGCTATTCGTTTCCACGATGTGGTGACCGAACATGCGTTTGAGGGTCATTTTAGACCTTGCATCCCTAGGACAGGCTTCTTTTGTCGCGTCAACTTTTACGTGCTCTCGCCTTTCTCACGTTTTGCCACCCTTCCTCGCCATTTCAAACCCCGTTAATGCCAATTGTAGAAACTGACTATCACCTCGTGGCACCACAATGCAATTAGGGATGCAAGCGTGATAATAATAATTTTGTTTGATCCTCAACATGGGGTCCTTTGGCTTTGTGTTACACTGCACAGGGCGCAGTGGGAATCTCATTCGTTGCCGGGCCGAATGTTTGGACAAATAGATGGCTTTTGCCACAAGTATCTGAGAAAGGAAATGGTTGAGTAGCGAAAGAATGCGCCCTGAATTTTTCAATAATGAGTTCATACACCCTGTCCCTCTTAACGCTCCGACTTGACCGCGCCTCCCGATTAAGGGTAAGACATTGATTGTATAAGATGACTGTTACAGTACTACCATTGCAAAAGGTGGTAGAGAATTTTGTCCAGATCACGACTTTGGCATGGTCTGGTTAAAATTTTTTGTCTGCGTCTCTGCCCTCAACGAGCGAATATACAGTAGTTTCTCGCCGTGGACTGGTCACTTCCCACGGATGGACAATATTTCCATGGACGCAATACTATTAGATTCCAAACACGAATTATAGGACTAATTATCAGAAATTTAATTAATGAAGTACCGGGTACGACCTGGTGCGTCATTAATTAAAAGTTTGCTGATGATGATTTTTATTACCTGGTAAACGCATATGTGGATATCACTGCCCACGCGTGGATTGTGACCAGTCCACGTTGACTGTACTGTAGTATTGTAAAAAGAGTTGCGCTGCATTACGAAAAATTGTATCACGATTCTTAGCACACACAAACTTTGTAAATATGGAGATTTTTACAGAAAAGTGCAACTGGAGAATGCAGCGGCTGACCTCACACTGTAACTGCGATGCATGTACTTTGAGGTATATTATATCTCTGAGTATTTTTAAAGTCGCGTATTTTACGTGAAAACGTTTCAGAATTGCACACGAACACGGAAATCTGAACGAATATTAGATGTATTGTCGCTCATTTAATATGAGAAAAAAATTTCAGCCTTTTTCCGCATTTATATGCAGGTGAACATCAAGTATACTGTTGTGGTTGTTGACGCTTTTCAAATGATCACGACCAAAACCAACTATTTAACACTCCACCCAGTTCTCCAGTTACTAGTTCTACAGCCTTGTGCCCCCACGTAAATGACCCGGGTTGTAGTCTCTCTGACACATACCTTCTTGGTAACGGTAAGATGATTGCAATAAATCCGCCATCATATTTTCACTTTAATAAACTAATCTTATCAAAGATAAGATTAGTTTATTAAAGTGAAAATATGATGGCGGATTTATTCTGTAGCTTCACCCACATTGATCTTGATTCCCATCAAATTCAATCCATTTCTTTGGGAACTTCTGGAGGCAGAACAATGTCTGTTTACTATTTTGAAAAACGTGTTGCGTGTTTCTTGAGAAAAGGCACACTATACGATTGCCTGGGGTTTGAAAGTGACCTTGAGTGTAAATAAATAAATAAATAAATAAATAAATAAATAAATAAATAAATAAATAAATAAATAAATAATCGCTTTGGTGGAAGTCCTCTGAAGTGCACAGTGTAAGTTTTAACGATTGGCTATACTTGAATCTATGGGTGCGCGGTGGTTCAGTAGGTAGAGGTGCAGGCTGCAAGCCGAGAGGCCCTCTGTTCGAATCCCACCTGCGGCAACCGCGTTGTGTCCTTGGGCAAGACATTTCACCCCCAATGCCCACGTGGGGCACGGTGGCGTTGTGTACTAAGGCGTACTGCACGTACGCTTAGTACACAACGGTGCACCCGTCTTCAACCAAAGCTAACCCTGCTTGTGTGGAGTTGGTATGTTGGGGAGCTGACAGTTGCTCGCCGTTGCTCGGTGGTTCTCTCCGGGTACTTCAGCTTCCTCCACCCGTAAAACTGTCGTGGTCATGATTAGCCATTGTGCAGAAATATGTGACCTTAAACACCAATAAATAAATAAATAATACTTGACTTTATACTTATATTGCAGTCATAAAATGGACTGATGGTAAAAGTGAAATCATCTGACTGACTGACTGACAGTCCATCCATCCATCCATCCATCCTAAATCCACCCACCAACCAACCAACCAATTAAAATTATCTGTCTACTTTAGTAGTAAGAGTATTTTTGCTGTGCACAGAAACCAGTCATTAGTAGTGGATTCACCAAAGCCGCAATGCTCCAGTCCATTGCAGAAAAACTGTGTTGCCATTCTAGAAATGTCTGCTCTTCTGCCCGTCCTTATATTCTCTACTACAGGCTACTTTAATGGGTTGATAATTACCTACCGTTGTGGACATCTATCCTTCCATTTTGTTCATTATTTATGAGATCGGCGGGTCCATGCAAGTCATATTTCCTTTTTTCAAAAAAAGAAAAGAAATATTCCCAAGTCCTCTAAAGGGTAGAATGGGTTTATCGAAACGCCTCTTTCGTTCCACGACTCAACGCTGGTAATGTGGAATTATTCTAAAGCTATTAAAATCAATGTTGTCAATAGCTAATGATGATGCGAATGAAGAGTGCAGGCTATACTTTGTTATATGATGCTCGTACCCTAACAACATAGAAAAATAGGACCTAAACTTTAAAATATTTTCCACTCGATTGAAAATCGGTGTGTTAATCGTTCTCGGCCTTTGGCAATGAAACCACTTTCATTTATTTTTCATTTTGCACCACCTCAACGTTCAAGTTGCAAAGAAAGAGGTACCATCTTGTCGAGGATTCAATAAAGGGTGATGGCATGGTGTCCTTATTTACTCGCCGTACTGTGATTACAAAAGCGTACAGAGAATACCGACCGGATCGCGACGAAATCGCGATCCGGTCGACATTGTCCACTTTCTTCCCCACAACCCCGTATTATTTATTTATTTATTGGGGTTTACGGACACATTCGATAGCCAGAGTCACGTCGTGTTTAACAGTTTTACGGGTGGAGGAAGCTGGAGTATCCGGAGAGAACCACCGAGCAACGGCGTGCAACTCTCAGATTCCCCCAACGAATTAACTCCACACAAGCAGGGTTAGCATTGGTTGAAGACATGTGCACAATCGACGTGCAGTACGTCTTAGTTCACACCACCATGCCCCAGCGTAGACAATCGGGATTAAGTCCCTTGCCCGAGTACACAACGCAGTGACACTTGGCGGGGATCGAACCGTGAACCTCTTGGTTTGAAGTTCAATGCCGTAACCACTGAGTCACTGCGCTCCCTCGCAACCCCGTAGAATCACACCGGATATCCCGACAACTCGGCCTGCCGGAAGATAAGTCGGCCTTTTTCGTAGTTTCGCCCGCGCGTTAGATACATGTTTGTTTAAAAGTTATTTGACGGAGAAAATGGCGGAAGAGAGTGAAGAAAACGGACGTTCTGAGTCGGTAAGTGTTCATTCTACGTAAATATTTTCATTTTCACCCCTAATTTATTGAGCCAAGGGAATAATCTCCGCGAGAATCTCTGACTGTTCATTTTTTTTCCCACGAAGTCCGTTTCAACCGGCTTATTTGTCCCAAAATAATTAGTAAACCGCTATCAACTGATACCCCCTTCAATGTCTGGCATCTACGGGGCACTTCCATGACCACGAAACGTTTAAAATTTCGATCTTGAATCTTCAATTCTGAAGTTTTTCATAAGGTGGGTATTGAGGAGAAAGATAAGTCGGCCTGGTTGGAAAATCTTAAATTGGATAGATCAGACCGACCAATCATTCCTCCCCAGGCCGTCTTATCTTTATCAACTGATATTTCGTTATGAAACATGCATATTTAGGGGCATTGCTTTCAAACATTGAACGGTTTTCTTGCATGAAAGGGGCGAAAAGATGTTAAATATTGGTAGGAAGAGTGATAACAGTGATAACAGTGATATTTGTAGCAAAACATGCCAGTTGAAATTGAAATTCGGCGATAAAATGTAGAAAATCAGATTTCAAGTAAAGAGTATGCAATGACATTTTGCAACGTAAAAAGGAACAGACATGGAAAATAAACACTCAAAACGCCTCTTTTCCTCCTTCTCTTTTGCTATTTTCTCCATGAAATCGCCTTTGAACAGACATGTATCTAAACGCGCGCGAGAATCCGCGTAAAAGGCCGACTAATCTTCTGACAGGCCGAGTTGTCGGGATATTCGGTGTGTGTAATATCAGCTTTGAAAAATGTAATGCATTAACATGTGGGTTTATTTCTCGGAGTAGTCACCTTATCCCGATATTAATCAGGCATTTACAAAATTGACTGCTAATGTGCTCATTCTTTGCGGGAATCCATGGAGGTGGAGCAGTGCATGTTTACTGCGGTAAACCTGTTCTGCTTTACTGGTAAAATAGGACCTGGAACCAGTTAGTGGGGTAGAGCCCTCTAAAGTGGACAGCATAGATATAAACGTGACTTCATATCAAAATTGCAGTCATGATATAGTCCTCTGAGTTCCAATGTCCCCAGAGTTCGAAAGTGTTCTATGTGTCGGTATTCATCTATCAGGCAAGACATCACACAACCACCCTCGCGGAGGGTAGTACCTTTTGCAATAGAACCTTCTCTCACACTTGGGGGTCCTGAATCAAATCCCGCGGAAGAAAAAAAAGATAGAAAACGAAGAGTCCGCCAACATGACTTCATATCTATATTGCGGTCATGCTATAGTCAAAGATTCTGAAAGTCACCTTAAACATCAATAAATAAATAAATGAATTCATGATCACATACGTGCATGGGGTCGTACGATTATTTGACAATGCATTTGAAACGTATCCCTTTCGGATGTGGAACAGTGCTTGTTTTCATGCGGTGAGCAAGGTCTGATTCGCTGATGTAAGAGGATCCCTTAACAATGGTCTTGGATGAGAGTCTCTGAGTCTGGCTCCGTGGTTATAAACGATTGGCTAGACTTGATTTAAAAAACGAATTGTGATTGCGATACAGCCATAACAGTTAACATTAACAGTAAATTCTATGGAATGAATGAGATCATAAATCTGGAAAGTATTTTGACACAACTCAAATCAATAGTCGTGTAAAGTACGGGTGCAGTGGGCTGGTCACTTTCCACGGGTGGGAAATATTTCCACGGACGCAATAATATTAGATTCAAAACACTAATTAATTACAGGAATTATCATCAAAAATTTACCGGTGCTTCATTAATTAAAATTTTGCTGATGATAATTTTAATTACCTAGTAAACGCATGCGTTGACATCACTTCCCACACGTGGATTACGACAAGTCCACGGGGTTTGCACTGTAAAAGTGATTCTCTTGATTTTTAGCAAATAATATTGCTCCATCTGCGAATATGACGCGCACCATATGTATTATGAGACGAACATCCACTCGAAGAGGCAAAGGTTGAGTGTGTATCAAAGACCTCGACTAAATTGGGATGTGTGTTGAATTTTAGTCATAACTTTGAATGTTAATTGAAAGACAGTTGGGACGTAATTAAGATTCAATATCTTGATGATTAAACGACACACACCAAGAAAGTAATTACATTAAGAACAGACAACTTCCGCAGACTCGTTTAGACGTCACCAAGATAGGGTGCTATTTTAACTGGACTTGAAAGAAGCTTGCCCTGTGCAAACAACGCCGTTTTAACGGAAGAATGGATGCGAGGTGGAACAATACGAACTTTAGCAGTAAGACAATGTCTAAGGACAAAGGATCACCGATTTGGATAGCATTTCAAACGTTCCCTGTTCGCTCTTGAATACAAGGTTTGGTATGATGAACCACGCGCTTCACACACAATCTTGTATTAAAAGAGAAGATCTACTGGTCAAACTAAATGGCATTTTCTCCGCAGGATAGCGGGGAGGACAAGTATTTAGTGGCAATTAACAATTTACCTGCAATGCAAGAACGCCCTGTGCACCCATTTATTTCATGAGCGTTTGTCAACGACTACAGTTGCATGCTACTTTCATCGTTGCCCATGTAATTCTTGTTGTTGCAAAGTAATAGAAGACCTATTGTTTTGACCTCTGCAATTCTACTATTTGATGCCGCTCTTCGCCATCCAGCTCATAATTCATCTGCGACAGTGCGAAACAACACAGTTCAAGGGGAGTACAATTGTTGAGAGTTGTGACATACCCTCATGGCAATAACGAGGCTAGTCCTATTCCACATCTCTGAGATATTTCTGAGTGCTGTTTATGCCGGGTAACTTAACCAATTCCTACCGTGGACAACGTCGCTGCGTTATTGCTTCAGAAATAGCAAAGGTCCCCAAACGTCCAGTGTAAACATTGCGGAGGCCCTTGTGAGCAGTTTGGAGTGTGTGTGTGTGGGGGGGGGGGGGGGGGGGGGGATAACGTCGGCCATTCGCGTTTACTACCCTTCATGCAAATAATGGGAAAATCTTTACTTGACTTTATCAATTGCCAACTTTCTGGTATGTTCATTGCCGTGTCAGGTTTGCAGTTTTTATTTCCTGTTTTAAAAATATGCATAGCTTTTGTCCAAGGTCAAATGTATGTCAACAGTTATTGGATTTCGGACAATCCTGCCGTGACTATCCCTGGTTTTCACCCCCCCCCCCCCCCCTGGATGTATGGAGTCGGTCGAGTCGATTTCCTGGTGTTTATAGACGCTCTCTGGCCTTCCGTGCACCGTTAATGTATTTTTGTTCATAATATATATTTTTATACCATGATAACCTATTCTACTATATATAAAAGGCTTATAACATAAATTTTAGCTTTACACACCAACCGTGGTGAACACGCCAGCAATGGGATTTCCATAGTTAAAAATTACACCTCCTGTGGAACTACATCCAGGTTGACCTTTGGTGACCTCGCCTTCAATGCAAACTTGTCTAAAGTTATCACTCGCCGCCTCGTGAAAAGCGAAATAAAAGCGGCAATTATTTATTACGTTTTTAAATAGGTTTATCTCATAAGATACCAAAAATTAACAAACATACGTTGTCTCATGTTAACAAAGCACCCATAACTCGAAATAGTATATTCTTATGTTATTAAATGAAAAAAGGCCCCATAATTTGTGTGTTTCGTTTTCTATTTCGTTCCGGGGATAAAATTGCCAGCGGAAGTAGCGCCCACCGGTCCTCATGTAAACAAAGACAGATTCGCACGTGTGAATATTGATTTATTTAATATTTAAACTCTTATCAATTTGATGATCATGGTATAAATAAAATATACCCAAAGTAGCTTGGTGTACCAAATGTTCACCACTCGTGGTGAAGTGGTGTTAACCGCGCGCCAAAGGCTCGCGGTTAACACCACATCACCACTTGTGGTGAACATTTGGTCCACCAAGCTACTATGGATATATTCTCTATTTAACCTTCTGCAAACTGAAGTCGATACCACAATTCCAAGCTGCAGAGTGTTCTCATAACACACAAACTAATTCAGTTTTGTTTGATCGAGTTCACTGACATTTATGGTATCTCTTATGGTATAGAAGATAAATTGCTAATTATCATTTTCAGAATATAGTGTAAGGCTCACGTCATGTCTAGTGCGTAACAAATTTGACTTAACCTTCTGAACCCGTGAGACCGATGTTTCGGGCATAATTTCGTCCCATTTTTATCTTATTATAAGATGTCTATACACCGGGCACTGGTGATGAAATATTAACTGCAGTTTGCAGCTAAGCGACTGCAGGCTGCAGTTATTATTTTATCATCCCTGTAAATTGATATTGGACTGACCCATCCCTCTGTCAGTGTACACATAGGCGATACCATTCCCGGAAACGAGGGTTCAATGGATTAATCTTTTACCTGACCGAGTGGTTGACGACACTTGCAAAAATCTTGAACTGAATAACTAAAAAACTTCATTTTTTGTCTAAAAAATATAGTGTATGACCTCTCAGTGGAAGGAGCTCAACGAACCGCTTCCGCTGAGTGATTATAAGCCTTGTTTTTGAGACAAAAAGTGAAAAATATAATAATTATGAACAGCAATGTACCGTTTTGATTGTTACGGTGGGTAAAGGTTGAGAATACAGAAACGGATTTGCGCAGAATACCCATTCTTCAAAAGACGTAAGGTCAGGATGAAAAAGCTATTTTATCGCGACAGACGATTTTCATAAAAGGAAAACTTTCTACCGCCTTTTCCTCCACAAAATCTTTGAGTAAGATTTTTCACAGCCGTGATGCAGATCTTCGCTACTATCGCCAAACTTGAAAAAGAACATATTTTAAAAGACGATGAATGGAACTGTTTTGATTCGTGTTATTTGTTCATAATTATCAATAACTGTCTACCTTATACATTTACTCTGGTCTGGCTTTTGTTTCTTTGGAAGTCCGTTTTGTTACAAACAAAATTTGGATCACAATGTTATCCATTTAGAGAGTTCTGTTCATGTATTCATAAGACCTGTGTACCGTTAAAACTTGAAGTTCTGTCACGTCACTCTGCTCGTTGATCTGCGTGCTATGACGATAGTAAGGCTATTAAATTCTGTATATATGCCCTATTCCCAAGCAATGTTGCGGCCAATGAACCTCCGGGTTTAACTCGGATGAACATTGGCTGAAATATTGCTTTTGCTTTCTATTGATAACTAGGGGGATCTTTTGTCCTTCGGGTGTCATTCGATGGGGAAATTTTGCGCAATTCCTACACGAAAGTATGTCAAAATAAGTATATAAATAGTTCGTGGCGGGTCTTCTAGTCTTAACTGTATGTCTGTTAATTATTGTTCTCACTAATAATTTTGAGGTGTAGCTTTCACATTTTTATACCACGATTACCTATTGTACTATATATGAAAAGCCTGACATAAATTTTAGCTTTACACACAAACCGTGGCGAACGCGCCAGCAATGGGATTTCAATAGTAAATAAAAATTTACACTTACAGTAGAACTACATCCAAGTGACGTCAAATTTATCGCACGTCGCCTCGCGAAGAGTGAAATAAAAGTGGCAATTATTTATTACGTTTTTAAATGGGTTTACCTCATAAGATGCCAAAAATTAACAAACATGCATTGTCTCATTTTAATAAAGCATCCATAACTCGAAATAGTATGTTATTATGTTATTAAAACGAAAAAGGCTCCGTTTCTTTTTACACTTCGTTTCGGCGATAAAATTGCAGCGGCAGTACTGCCCACCCTTACTCATGTAAACAAAAACAGATTTCACACGTGTGCGCGTCTGTTGTTCAGTAAAATCGAGAAAAAATAACAGTGACTCTTAATAATCTGACGATCATGGTATAAATAAAATATACCCAAAGTAAGGTTGGTCTACCAAATGTTCACCACTCGTGGTGAAGTGGCGTTAACCACGAGTGGTGAACATTTGGTACACCAAGCTACTATGGGTACATTCTATATATATTTTTTTTTTGAGTGATTGTCTCCTCGTGGAGAGTAATATGATTCAACAAACACAGAGTGGTTAAATCTGGGGGATTTGATTTTTATTATGTGGATGAATATCAATTAGCTGCGATAATTCAGCAAGTTTGAAACTTCCTGTATATATTTAAACTTGTACAATTCGTCCAAAACATAGCGTGTGCTATTTCTGTCATCTTCCTCGTCTAGCAAACGGAAGTGAATACTCCATAGGAAAGTTGTTCACGATACATTTTATAATCAGTTGATTTTTGTACGGGCTTAATATATCACTTGCTTCATGTCAACTGGATGACAACATAACTCTCTAAATAATGATATAAAACTATACCATTTGCAGAGTTTTTACGATTGTACAATTTTAATATATGAGTCACAACACGAAGAGTCCATTCTGCATTTATAAGGCGGAAGCAAATCAATATACAAACATGAAATAATCCAAAATAACAGCATTTAGGCAATATGTAGTGTGATGTCCGGGTTCTGTAGAGTAAAAACGAGTTTAAAACTTTTAACGAAACATTCTCCTGGTTTTCCAGGTTAACGCTTTACCCAACGTAAGGGCCAAAACCAGCCAGCGCTATTCACAAAATCGCCAATTAATTTTTTTTATTTTTTCATTTTCTGTATGAAAAACATAGGTTATAACCCTCTTAGGAACGAGCTCGTCGAGCTCGTTCCAATGAGGGGTAATAACCTATGTTTTTGAGACAAACAATGAAAAAAATAGTTATTCAAGACATTTGTTCGCGAGTGTCGTCTGCTTTTCATGTTAGGTAAAGGGTTAACCTCCAAAAACTGATAATTGGTATCGCTTGGAGTAAGGATTCCATCCTGCACCCCCTCCCCCCCCCCCCACCCCGCCTACCCACCCCATTCTGAGGTTCTGAGCTGTATTCACTAATTTATACTGTTATACACAACTGGATTGCTGGAACGTCAGCGAAAAATTTCGCAACTTACCCTTTTGTTGTTACCCCTTCTTCCATGTCACTTCAATGGAAGCAATTGGAAGAGCCCTTATTTATTATTTGGGGGTAGGCCAGACAGCCAGAACCACCTCGTAGTCACAGAGCAGCAACTTTCACTTCATCAAAAGTCACGGTGTTAGCCTAGCACGGAAATTAATTACACGGTATCAACTTTGCAGTCTCGGCACTTGTTTTATTACACGCCTGTTCTATGAAATCGACAGCAACACAAAACCGCGCGGAAAATGAAAATCTGTTCGCTGACGGACTATTTTTAAATAGAATTGAAATTTCACTGGCATTTTCTACAAAACGTGCACTGAAAGTATAATTTGAATCGCTAGCGTTAGCTGAAAATTGTCCCCTGATTTCCAATGTGCTCTATGTGTCGATAGGCACATAGAACACATTGGAACTCAGGGAACGAAATAGTTTCCCGGGTTCCCCTCGCAAATTTGATTGGCGATAAAATGTGTTCTTTTCGTTGATAGTTGTCAAATGAACTGCTGAGTGTTCTTCCAATAATTATTTTTATTGACGTGAAAGCGTGTAATAAACACAAAACGACACACGCGTGTGAATGGGTTAATTGATATGGCACTTGTGCCATCGTGGAAGGATAGAACTCGAGGCCTGTGGTTTCTCGATTTATCTTTCCACGCTGGCACTCATGCCATGTTCATTAAACCATTCACACGCGTGTGTCGTTTTGTGTTTATTATTATGTCGTTCTCTGTATTTCTGTCAAAAATAACTGTTGCATTTTTTTTTTACAGTCACACTTCCTATTAGGTCGCATTTTTCACATTCAGACGTCTGACTTCAGAGTGTTCGGATGCAATAAACACTCACTCTGATGGCTTCACCAGACTTCCCAGTACTATTTAAGAGAATGATTTTTGCTCTGAACATCCATCTATCAGGCAAGACATCACCCAACCACCCTCGGGGAGAATAGTGCCTTTTTCAATAGAACATTCTCTCACACTGGTTCTTACTCGAGGGTCCTGAATCAAATCCCGCAGAATAAAAAAAGATAGAAAACGAAGAGTCCGCCAACCATGTGTCGGGACGCTTTGCGCTTGGAAGATTTCCATGAGAAAAGGAGAGCCAAGGACAAGGAGAAGAAATCGAAAGAAACAACCCCCACTTCCCTTCCCACACTCACAGACCGACTCATTCAACCACCCCCCCCCCCCCCCCCCCCCAATCGTCCGATCTCTGGAGCCGGTGCATATGGTACGACTTGTGAAGACTGGGGTGGAAATGGAAGTTGCTTTTTCCCCGCTCCCCTTTCTTAAATTTCGCTCCCTTTTGACCTTAGAGAGCTAGTAGAGCCTCCACCTGAGATTGTCAATCAACTGATGAATTTGATGGATCAAGAAAGACGGCTTTACCCCGAGGCTCGACAGAATGAGGACGATACTGGAGCCATCTCGCCGGGGACGATACCCCACCCCCAAGCTCAACTGCTCCATCAACAGCCACCACCAGACCTTGGCAACAACAAAAACCAAAACGGGGGCGCGGTGGCTCTGTAGGTAGAGGTGCAGCCTGCAAGCCGAGAGGTCCTCAGTTCGAATCCCACCTGCGACAACCGCATTGTGTCCTTGGGCAAGACACTTCACCCCCATTGCCCATCTGGGGGCACGGTGACGTTGTGGACTAAGGCGTACTGCACGTTGATGGTGCACTTGTCTTCAACCAATGCTAACCCTGCTGGTGTGGAGTTAGTATATTGGGGAGCTGACAGCTGCTCGCCGTTGCTCGGTGGTTCTCTCCGGGTACTCCGGCTTCCTCCACCCGTAAAATTGTCATGGTCATGATTAGCCACGGTGCAGAAATATATGACCTTAAACCCCCAATAAATAAATAATAAATAAAAACCAAAACAGAAGAAAAAGAGTCCACGCCACGATAGTGCTCTGATCTCCTGCTTCCTTTCCTCCTCCATCTCCCACAGACATGGTTTGCGGAATTATAGTTTACAGTCACTGGGATAGAAAGGGGGTATCCTGCCCTTGTGTGTGATCTCAAAGCTGTCTCTTCCATGAACAGATCCCAATCTGGTCGCGACACACTGATACCAATGGGTCGTCATTTCAAAAATAAAGTATTGCGAAATCACACTCGAATCAAGAGAAACAACCTAAATTAGTAGGATCAGGGAGTCAATGTTTGGGTATTTCGTTTTAAACCCTTTACCCAACGTAACGGTCAAAAACGGCCAGCTCTATTCACAAGAATTGCATTCAGTTTTCATTATTTTTTTAATTTTTTGCCTTAAAACATAGCTTATGAGCATTCATTGGATCGAGCTCGTTGAGCTGTTCCTATGAGGGGTCTTTAGCTTTGTTTTTGACGCAAAAAAGAGAAAAAAATAGTTATTCAATAATTTTGTTTGCAAGTGTCGTCTGCTTTTCATGTTAGGTAAAGGGTTTAAACGAAAGTCAACAGTTTTAGGTAATGGGTAACAGGCAAGATTCGTTGGTGATGTAAAGATAATTGCAACTAAATAATTAAGTAAAGGATAAAACACGAAACCCAGGGTATTTAGCCAGATAATGGCCGAGGGCGTCTTCGTTGTCTTTGTTTTATAGCAGGACTGAGATAAATGGTATGACGACTAACGAAATTGCAAACTGGCAAAAAAATTATTTATTGTTACACGATCGCATAGCCCGTATCGCGTCTAGCGTGTAGCAGGCTTTATTCTTGTTCTGAACTGCCCTAGCACCAAGCTAGGTCTGTGCGTCTAAGAAAAGTGACGCTCAAGTTTGGTCTTTACCCCACGGAAACTCCGGGTAGTGGAGCAGTGCACGTTTATTGTGGTAAATAGATTTTGTTTTACGGGTGTTATTGGTCCAGGTAACAATTGGCTGGGGTGCGAGTCTTCTAAAATGGGTAGGATAGGTATAAACGATTGGCCAAATGTGAGATCATATTGGTTTTGCGGTTGCGATATAGCAATGGATGCTAAAATTGACTTTAGGTACTAATAAAGTGGAACCCTGTTAATTGAATAGACAATTTGCCCATGAAAATTATTCAATTAAGAGGAGTATTCAATTAACAGGGATTGTGTAACTTTACTGTATTCTAGAGATAAACTTGGCATTTATTCTATTATATCTTGTTTGACAGAGCTCTATGAGCTCTGTCAAACAAGATATAATAGCTTAAATGCCTGTACAGGATGTACTGAGGCCAAATAGGTCTATAAACAAAGGAAAACTGAGGAGAGTCGGGTAATTTCTCGGCAGCTTGCAAGATTTTTTATAACAATTAACAGGAGTTTACTCTATAACCTATATTCAAAGAACAGGTCAAATTTGCACTGGTGGTGTGGTAAATGGTTTTGTGTTGGGAAATTATATTCAATTAACAGGGTTATTCAGTTATGAGATATCCAATTAAGTGGGCTCCACTGTATATAAATAAATCGGAGTGAAATATTTCACTGAGCTGTTGGCATGTCAAATTGAAAAGGGTAAGATTGACAGATTTTAAAGAAAAGGTTAATCTCCAGGAGGTATAGCAGAGTTTTTTTCCATTTGGTATAAGCTCTGTTTTACTGGTAAAATTGGACGTTGTAATCAACACCTGGGGTGAAACTCCTTTAATGTGGATAACACGGGTGTAATGGTTGGTTGAACTTGACTTCATTCATGTACCGTGGTCTTGATACAGCTGCACATTTTGAAATTGACCCTGTAGACACATAAAGTAATAAATACACCAAAGATCAAGAATTCATGAAGTTTGGATATTTGTTCTGAAAGAGTTCATGACATGAGAGCGTGCTAAAAAAATTAGGTATGGATGTCCGACGGAGGCAGGAGGATAGGATTGAATTTTTTGAGGAAGACAAAGCCCGTTATTTCCATCATACTGTCTTTTTATTTAACTCTTTTCAATACTGGAGTCCTGGAGGTATCATTTCAGTCAATACTCTCAACGGTGAAATGGGCGAAACCACCCTGGTTTGTTGGGAGGTTCAGTAATAGTTTAATCCAACAGCTCTATTGAGCTGTGGGATTAAAGTATTACCGAGGCTCAGATTGTTTGTTCTTTATATCGTTTGCTCGTCCACTACAAATATTTTTTTAACGCAAAAATTTTTGCATACCGGGTTGAAAGAGTTAAGTCACATTAAACACTGGTTTTCATCTGGCATCACACAGTGTTATCCACATCTCTTGCTGAGGCGACTACTCGACAACGGCAAACAAGATTCTAAAAAGAATTGTGGAAATATTTTAGAAAAAGCAGCGTCAAAACGGCTTTCGCTATCAATATACAATATCGGATGAAATTCATGTCATACAGCGGAATATAGATTTCTGTCATTAATGGACTATATACAGAGTTTTGATTACAAAAGTTGGCAGAGAATTTCGACTGGATCGCGACTCGGTCGTCGGAATCTCTTTGAAATTCTCTATCCGCTTTCCTGCTCACAACACTTTAGAATTTCACCTGTCTCAAAAATAAAAAAAAAACATTACATTTCAGATGCTTTTCGTTTTGTTTTTCTTTTATCTAACAAACAACTTAATTTGCACCCCCAAACCACGAAAAAGAAAAACGTTTGTATCATCCCCCCCCCCCCCCCCCCCCCCCACACACACACACTCCGTTCCGATTCCGTATCAGACAGATTCAATTACCATCTTGTCGAGGATTCAATAAAGGGTGATGGCATGGTGTCCTTATTTACTCGCCGTACTGTGATTACAAAAGCGTACAGAGAATACCGACCGGATCGCGACGAAATCGCGATCCGGTCGACATTGTCCACTTTCTTCCCCACAACCCCGTATTATTTATTTATTTATTGGGGTTTACGGACACATTCGATAGCCAGAGTCACGTCGTGTTTAACAGTTTTACGGGTGGAGGAAGCTGGAGTATCCGGAGAGAACCACCGAGCAACGGCGTGCAACTCTCAGATTCCCCCAACGAATTAACTCCACACAAGCAGGGTTAGCATTGGTTGAAGACATGTGCACAATCGACGTGCAGTACGTCTTAGTTCACACCACCATGCCCCAGCGTAGACAATCGGGATTAAGTCCCTTGCCCGAGTACACAACGCAGTGACACTTGGCGGGGATCGAACCGTGAACCTCTTGGTTTGAAGTTCAATGCCGTAACCACTGAGTCACTGCGCTCCCTCGCAACCCCGTAGAATCACACCGGATATCCCGACAACTCGGCCTGCCGGAAGATAAGTCGGCCTTTTTCGTAGTTTCGCCCGCGCGTTAGATACATGTTTGTTTAAAAGTTATTTGACGGAGAAAATGGCGGAAGAGAGTGAAGAAAACGGACGTTCTGAGTCGGTAAGTGTTCATTCTACGTAAATATTTTCATTTTCACCCCTAATTTATTGAGCCAAGGGAATAATCTCCGCGAGAATCTCTGACTGTTCATTTTTTTTCCCACGAAGTCCGTTTCAACCGGCTTATTTGTCCCAAAATAATTAGTAAACCGCTATCAACTGATACCCCCTTCAATGTCTGGCATCTACGGGGCACTTCCATGACCACGAAACGTTTAAAATTTCGATCTTGAATCTTCAATTCTGAATTTTTCATAAGGTGGGTATTGAGGAGAAAGATAAGTCGGCCTGGTTGGAAAATCTTAAATTGGATAGATCAGACCGACCAATCATTCCTCCCCAGGCCGTCTTATCTTTATCAACTGATATTTCGTTATGAAACATGCATATTTAGGGGCATTGCTTTCAAACATTGAACGGTTTTCTTGCATGAAAGGGGCGAAAAGATGTTAAATATTGGTAGGAAGAGTGATAACAGTGATAACAGTGATATTTGTAGCAAAACATGCCAGTTGAAATTGAAATTCGGCGATAAAATGTAGAAAATCAGATTTCAAGTAAAGAGTATGCAATGACATTTTGCAACGTAAAAAGGAACAGACATGGAAAATAAACACTCAAAACGCCTCTTTTCCTCCTTCTCTTTTGCTATTTTCTCCATGAAATCGCCTTTGAACAGACATGTATCTAAACGCGCGCGAGAATCCGCGTAAAAGGCCGACTAATCTTCTGACAGGCCGAGTTGTCGGGATATTCGGTGTGTGTAATATCAGCTTTGAAAAATGTAATGCATTAACATGTGGGTTTATTTCTCGGAGTAGTCACCTTATCCCGATATTAATCAGGCATTTACAAAATTGACTGCTAATGTGCTCATTCTTTGCGGGAATCCATGGAGGTGGAGCAGTGCATGTTTACTGCGGTAAACCTGTTCTGCTTTACTGGTAAAATAGGACCTGGAACCAGTTAGTGGGGTAGAGCCCTCTAAAGTGGACAGCATAGATATAAACATGACTTCATATCAAAATTGCAGTCATGATATAGTCCTCTGAGTTCCAATGTCCCCAGAGTTCGAAAGTGTTCTATGTGTCGGTATTCATCTATCAGGCAAGACATCACACAACCACCCTCGCGGAGGGTAGTACCTTTTGCAATAGAACCTTCTCTCACACTTGGGGGTCCTGAATCAAATCCCGCGGAAGAAAAAAAAGATAGAAAACGAAGAGTCCGCCAACATGACTTCATATCTATATTGCGGTCATGCTATAGTCAAAGATTCTGAAAGTCACCTTAAACATCAATAAATAAATAAATGAATTCATGATCACATACGTGCATGGGGTCGTACGATTATTTGACAATGCATTTGAAACGTATCCCTTTCGGATGTGGAACAGTGCTTGTTTTCATGCGGTGAGCAAGGTCTGATTCGCTGATGTAAGAGGATCCCTTAACAATGGTCTTGGATGAGAGTCTCTGAGTCTGGCTCCGTGGTTATAAACGATTGGCTAGACTTGATTTAAAAAACGAATTGTGATTGCGATACAGCCATAACAGTTAACATTAACAGTAAATTCTATGGAATGAATGAGATCATAAATCTGGAAAGTATTTTGACACAACTCAAATCAATAGTCGTGTAAAGTACGGGTGCAGTGGGCTGGTCACTTTCCACGGGTGGGAAATATTTCCACGGACGCAATAATATTAGATTCAAAACACTAATTAATTACAGGAATTATCATCAAAAATTTACCGGTGCTTCATTAATTAAAATTTTGCTGATGATAATTTTAATTACCTAGTAAACGCATGCGTTGACATCACTTCCCACACGTGGATTACGACAAGTCCACGGGGTTTGCACTGTAAAAGTGATTCTCTTGATTTTTAGCAAATAATATTGCTCCATCTGCGAATATGACGCGCACCATATGTATTATGAGACGAACATCCACTCGAAGAGGCAAAGGTTGAGTGTGTATCAAAGACCTCGACTAAATTGGGATGTGTGTTGAATTTTAGTCATAACTTTGAATGTTAATTGAAAGACAGTTGGGACGTAATTAAGATTCAATATCTTGATGATTAAACGACACACACCAAGAAAGTAATTACATTAAGAACAGACAACTTCCGCAGACTCGTTTAGACGTCACCAAGATAGGGTGCTATTTTAACTGGACTTGAAAGAAGCTTGTCCTGTGCAAACAACGCCGTTTTAACGGAAGAATGGATGCGAGGTGGAACAATACGAACTTTAGCAGTAAGACAATGTCTAAGGACAAAGGATCATCGATTTGGATAGCATTTCAAACGTTCCCTGTTCGCTCTTGAATACAAGGTTTGGTATGATGAACCACGCGCTTCACACACAATCTTGTATTAAAAGAGAAGATCTACTGGTCAAACTAAATGGCATTTTCTCCGCAGGATAGCGGGGAGGACAAGTATTTAGTGGCAATTAACAATTTACCTGCAATGCAAGAACGCCCTGTGCACCCATATATTTCATGAGCGTTTGTCAACGACTACAGTTGCATGCTACTTTCATCGTTGCCCATGTAATTCTTGTTGTTGCAAAGTAATAGAAGACCTATTGTTTTGACCTCTGCAATTCTACTCTTTGATGCCGCTCTTCGCCATCCAGCTCATAATTCATCTGCGACAGTGCGAAACAACACAGTTCAAGGGGAGTACAATTGTTGAGAGTTGTGACATACCCTCATGGCAATAACGAGGCTAGTCCTATTCCACATCTCTGAGATATTTCTGAGTGCTGTTTATGCCGGGTAACTTAACCAATTCCTACCGTGGACAACGTCGCTGCGTTATTGCTTCAGAAATAGCAAAGGTCCCCAAACATCCAGTGTAAACATTGCGGAGGCCCTTGTGAGCAGTTTGGAGTGTGTGTGTGGGGGGGGGGGGGGGGATAACGTCGGCCATTCGCGTTTACTACCCTTCATGCAAATAATGGGAAAATCTTTACTTGACTTTATCAATTGCCAACTTTCTGGTATGTTCATTGCCGTGTCAGGTTTGCAGTTTTTATTTCCTGTTTTAAAAATATGCATAGCTTTTGTCCAAGGTCAAATGTATGTCAACAGTTATTGGATTTCGGACAATCCTGCCGTGACTATCCCTGTTTTTCACCCCCCCCCCCCCCCCCTGGATGTATGGAGTCGGTCGAGTCGATTTCCTGGTGTTTATAGACGCTCTCTGGCCTTCCGTGCACCGTTAATGTATTTTTGTTCATAATATATATTTTTATACCATGATAACCTATTCTACTATATATAAAAGGCTTATAACATAAATTTTAGCTTTACACACCAACCGTGGTGAACACGCCAGCAATGGGATTTCCATAGTTAAAAATTACACCTCCTGTGGAACTACATCCAGGTTGACCTTTGGTGACCTCGCCTTCAATGCAAACTTGTCTAAAGTTATCACTCGCCGCCTCGTGAAAAGTGAAATAAAAGCGGCAATTATTTATTACGTTTTTAAATAGGTTTATCTCATAAGATACCAAAAATTAACAAACATACGTTGTCTCATGTTAACAAAGCACCCATAACTCGAAATAGTATATTCTTATGTTATTAAATGAAAAAAGGCCCCATAATTTGTGTGTTTCGTTTTCTATTTCGTTCCGGGGATAAAATTGCCAGCGGAAGTAGCGCCCACCGGTCCTCATGTAAACAAAGACAGATTCGCACGTGTGAATATTGATTTATTTAATATTTAAACTCTTATCAATTTGATGATCATGGTATAAATAAAATATACCCAAAGTAGCTTGGTGTACCAAATGTTCACTACTCGTGGTGAAGTGGTGTTAACCGCGCGCCAAAGGCTCGCGGTTAACACCACATCACCACTTGTGGTGAACATTTGGTCCACCAAGCTACTATGGGTATATTCTCTATTTAACCTTCTGCAAACTGAAGTCGATACCACAATTCCAAGCTGCAGAGTGTTCTCATAACACACAAACTAATTCAGTTTTGTTTGATCGAGTTCACTGACATTTATGGTATCTCTTATGGTATAGAAGATAAATTGCTAATTATCATTTTCAGAATATAGTGTAAGGCTCACGTCATGTCTAGTGCGTAACAAATTTGACTTAACCTTCTGAACCCGTGAGACCGATGTTTCGGGCATAATTTCGTCCCATTTTTATCTTATTATAAGATGTCTATACACCGGGCACTGGTGATGAAATATTAACTGCAGTTTGCAGCTAAGCGACTGCAGGCTGCAGTTATTATTTTATCATCCCTGTAAATTGATATTGGACTGACCCATCCCTCTGTCAGTGTACACATAGGCGATACCATTCCCGGAAACGAGGGTTCAATGGATTAATCTTTTACCTGACCGAGTGGTTGACGACACTTGCAAAAATCTTGAACTGAATAACTAAAAAACTTCATTTTTTGTCTAAAAAATATAGTGTATGACCTCTCAGTGGAAGGAGCTCAACGAACCGCTTCCACTGAGTGATTATAAGCCTTGTTTTTGAGACAAAAAGTGAAAAATATAATAATTATGAACAGCAATGTACCGTTTTGATTGTTACGGTGGGTAAAGGTTGAGAATACAGAAACGGATTTGCGCAGAATACCCATTCTTCAAAAGACGTAAGGTCAGGATGAAAAAGCTATTTTATCGCGACAGACGATTTTCATAAAAGGAAAACTTTCTACCGCCTTTTCCTCCACAAAATCTTTGAGTAAGATTTTTCACAGCCGTGATGCAGATCTTCGCTACTATCGCCAAACTTGAAAAAGAACATATTTTAAAAGACGATGAATGGAACTGTTTTGATTCGTGTTATTTGTTCATAATTATCAATAACTGTCTACCTTATACATTTACTCTGGTCTGGCTTTTGTTTCTTTGGAAGTCCGTTTTGTTACAAACAAAATTTGGATCACAATGTTATCCATTTAGAGAGTTCTGTTCATGTATTCATAAGACCTGTGTACCGTTAAAACTTGAAGTTCTGTCACGTCACTCTGCTCGTTGATCTGCGTGCTATGACGATAGTAAGGCTATTAAATTCTGTATATATGCCCTATTCCCAAGCAATGTTGCGGCCAATGAACCTCCGGGTTTAACTCGGATGAACATTGGCTGAAATATTGCTTTTGCTTTCTATTGATAACTAGGGGGATCTTTTGTCCTTCGGGTGTCATTCGATGGGGAAATTTTGCGCAATTCCTACACGAAAGTATGTCAAAATAAGTATATAAATAGTTCGTGGCGGGTCTTCTAGTCTTAACTGTATGTCTGTTAATTATTGTTCTCACTAATAATTTTGAGGTGTAGCTTTCACATTTTTATACCACGATTACCCATTGTACTATATATGAAAAGCCTGACATAAATTTTAGCTTTACACACAAACCGTGGCGAACGCGCCAGCAATGGGATTTCAATAGTAAATAAAAATTTACACTTACAGTAGAACTACATCCAAGTGACGTCAAATTTATCGCACGTCGCCTCGCGAAGAGTGAAATAAAAGTGGCAATTATTTATTACGTTTTTAAATGGGTTTACCTCATAAGATGCCAAAAATTAACAAACATGCATTGTCTCATTTTAATAAAGCATCCATAACTCGAAATAGTATGTTATTATGTTATTAAAACGAAAAAGGCTCCGTTTCTTTTTACACTTCGTTTCGGCGATAAAATTGCAGCGGCAGTACTGCCCACCCTTACTCATGTAAACAAAAACAGATTTCACACGTGTGCGCGTCTGTTGTTCAGTAAAATCGAGAAAAAATAACAGTGACTCTTAATAATCTGACGATCATGGTATAAATAAAATATACCCAAAGTAAGGTTGGTCTACCAAATGTTCACCACTCGTGGTGAAGTGGCGTTAACCACGAGTGGTGAACATTTGGTACACCAAGCTACTATGGGTACATTCTATATATATTTTTTTTTTGAGTGATTGTCTCCTCGTGGAGAGTAATATGATTCAACAAACACAGAGTGGTTAAATCTGGGGGATTTGATTTTTATTATGTGGATGAATATCAATTAGCTGCGATAATTCAGCAAGTTTGAAACTTCCTGTATATATTTAAACTTGTACAATTCGTCCAAAACATAGCGTGTGCTATTTCTGTCATCTTCCTCGTCTAGCAAACGGAAGTGAATACTCCATAGGAAAGTTGTTCACGATACATTTTATAATCAGTTGATTTTTGTACGGGCTTAATATATCACTTGCTTCATGTCAACTGGATGACAACATAACTCTCTAAATAATGATATAAAACTATACCATTTGCAGAGTTTTTACGATTGTACAATTTTAATATATGAGTCACAACACGAAGAGTCCATTCTGCATTTATAAGGCGGAAGCAAATCAATATACAAACATGAAATAATCCAAAATAACAGCATTTAGGCAATATGTAGTGTGATGTCCGGGTTCTGTAGAGTAAAAACGAGTTTAAAACTTTTAACGAAACATTCTCCTGGTTTTCCAGGTTAACGCTTTACCCAACGTAAGGGCCAAAACCAGCCAGCGCTATTCACAAAATCGCCAATTAATTTTTTTTATTTTTTCATTTTCTGTATGAAAAACATAGGTTATAACCCTCTTAGGAACGAGCTCGTCGAGCTCGTTCCAATGAGGGGTAATAACCTATGTTTTTGAGACAAACAATGAAAAAAATAGTTATTCAAGACATTTGTTCGCGAGTGTCGTCTGCTTTTCATGTTAGGTAAAGGGTTAACCTCCAAAAACTGATAATTGGTATCGCTTGGAGTAAGGATTCCATCCTGCCCCCCCTCCCCCCCCCCACCCCGCCTACCCACCCCATTCTGAGGTTCTGAGCTGTATTCACTAATTTATACTGTTATACACAACTGGATTGCTGGAACGTCAGCGAAAAATTTCGCAACTTACCCTTTTGTTGTTACCCCCTTCTTCCATGTCACTTCAATGGAAGCAATTGGAAGAGCCCTTATTTATTATTTGGGGGTAGGCCAGACAGCCAGAACCACCTCGTAGTCACAGAGCAGCAACTTTCACTTCATCAAAAGTCACGGTGTTAGCCTAGCACGGAAATTAATTACACGGTATCAACTTTGCAGTCTCGGCACTTGTTTTATTACACGCCTGTTCTATGAAATCGACAGCAACACAAAACCGCGCGGAAAATGAAAATCTGTTCGCTGACGGACTATTTTTAAATAGAATTGAAATTTCACTGGCATTTTCTACAAAACGTGCACTGAAAGTATAATTTGAATCGCTAGCGTTAGCTGAAAATTGTCCCCTGATTTCCAATGTGCTCTATGTGTCGATAGGCACATAGAACACATTGGAACTCAGGGAACGAAATAGTTTCCCGGGTTCCCCTCGCAAATTTGATTGGCGATAAAATGTGTTCTTTTCGTTGATAGTTGTCAAATGAACTGCTGAGTGTTCTTCCAATAATTATTTTTATTGACGTGAAAGCGTGTAATAAACACAAAACGACACACGCGTGTGAATGGGTTAATTGATATGGCACTTGTGCCATCGTGGAAGGATAGAACTCGAGGCCTGTGGTTTCTCGATTTATCTTTCCACGCTGGCACTCATGCCATGTTGATTAAACCATTCACACGCGTGTGTCGTTTTGTGTTTATTATTATGTCGTTCTCTGTATTTCTGTCAAAAATAACTGTTGCATTTTTTTTTTACAGTCACACTTCCTATTAGGTCGCATTTTTCACATTCAGACGTCTGACTTCAGAGTGTTCGGATGCAATAAACACTCACTCTGATGGCTTCACCAGACTTCCCAGTACTATTTAAGAGAATGATTTTTGCTCTGAACATCCATCTATCAGGCAAGACATCACCCAACCACCCTCGGGGAGAATAGTGCCTTTTTCAATAGAACATTCTCTCACACTGGTTCTTACTCGAGGGTCCTGAATCAAATCCCGCAGAATAAAAAAAGATAGAAAACGAAGAGTCCGCCAACCATGTGTCGGGACGCTTTGCGCTTGGAAGATTTCCATGAGAAAAGGAGAGCCAAGGACAAGGAGAAGAAATCGAAAGAAACAACCCCCACTTCCCTTCCCACACTCACAGACCGACTCATTCAACCACCCCCCCCCCCCCCCCCCAATCGTCCGATCTCTGGAGACGGTGCATATGGTACGACTTGTGAAGACTGGGGTGGAAATGGAAGTTGCTTTTTCCCCGCTCCCCTTTCTTAAATTTCGCTCCCTTTTGACCTTAGAGAGCTAGTAGAGCCTCCACCTGAGATTGTCAATCAACTGATGAATTTGATGGATCAAGAAAGACGGCTTTACCCCGAGGCTCGACAGAATGAGGACGATACTGGAGCCATCTCGCCGGGGACGATACCCCACCCCCAAGCTCAACTGCTCCATCAACAGCCACCACCAAACCTTGGCAACAACAAAAAACAAAACGGGGGCGCGGTGGCTCTGTAGGTAGAGGTGCAGCCTGCAAGCCGAGAGGTCCTCGGTTCGAATCCCACCTGCGACAACCGCATTGTGTCCTTGGGCAAGACACTTCACCCCCATTGCCCATCTGGGGGCACGGTGACGTTGTGGACTAAGGCGTACTGCACGTTGATGGTGCACTTGTCTTCAACCAATGCTAACCCTGCTGGTGTGGAGTTAGTATATTGGGGAGCTGACAGCTGCTCGCCGTTGCTCGGTGGTTCTCTCCGGGTACTCCGGCTTCCTCCACCCGTAAAATTGTCATGGTCATGATTAGCCACGGTGCAGAAATATATGACCTTAAACCCCCAATAAATAAATAATAAATAAAAACCAAAACAGAAGAAAAAGAGTCCACGCCACGATAGTGCTCTGATCTCCTGCTTCCTTTCCTCCTCCATCTCCCACAGACATGGTTTGCGGAATTATAGTTTACAGTCACTGGGATAGAAAGGGGGTATCCTGCCCTTGTGTGTGATCTCAAAGCTGTCTCTTCCATGAACAGATCCCAATCTGGTCGCGACACACTGATACCAATGGGTCGTCATTTCAAAAATAAAGTATTGCGAAATCACACTCGAATCAAGAGAAACAACCTAAATTAGTAGGATCAGGGAGTCAATGTTTGGGTATTTCGTTTTAAACCCTTTACCCAACGTAACGGTCAAAAACGGCCAGCTCTATTCACAAGAATTGCATTCAGTTTTCATTATTTTTTTAATTTTTTGCCTTAAAACATAGCTTATGAGCATTCATTGGATCGAGCTCGTTGAGCTGTTCCTATGAGGGGTCTTTAGCTTTGTTTTTGACGCAAAAAAGAGAAAAAAATAGTTATTCAATAATTTTGTTTGCAAGTGTCGTCTGCTTTTCATGTTAGGTAAAGGGTTAAACGAAAGTCAACAGTTTTAGGTAATGGGTAACAGGCAAGATTCGTTGGTGATGTAAAGATAATTGCAACTAAATAATTAAGTAAAGGATAAAACACGAAACCCAGGGTATTTAGCCAGATAATGGCCGAGGGCGTCTTCGTTGTCTTTGTTTTATAGCAGGACTGAGATAAATGGTATGACGACTAACGAAATTGCAAACTGGCAAAAAAATTATTTATTGTTACACGATCGCATAGCCCGTATCGCGTCTAGCGTGTAGCAGGCTTTATTCTTGTTCTGAACTGCCCTAGCACCAAGCTAGGTCTGTGCGTCTAAGAAAAGTGACGCTCAAGTTTGGTCTTTACCCCACGGAAACTCCGGGTAGTGGAGCAGTGCACGTTTATTGTGGTAAATAGATTTTGTTTTACGGGTGTTATTGGTCCAGGTAACAATTGGCTGGGGTGCGAGTCTTCTAAAATGGGTAGGATAGGTATAAACGATTGGCCAAATGTGAGATCATATTGGTTTTGCGGTTGCGATATAGCAATGGATGCTAAAATTGACTTTAGGTACTAATAAAGTGGAACCCTGTTAATTGAATAGACAATTTGCCCATGAAAATTATTCAATTAAGAGGAGTATTCAATTAACAGGGATTGTGTAACTTTACTGTATTCTAGAGATAAACTTGGCATTTATTCTATTATATCTTGTTTGACAGAGCTCTATGAGCTCTGTCAAACAAGATATAATAGCTTAAATGCCTGTACAGGATGTACTGAGGCCAAATAGGTCTATAAACAAAGGAAAACTGAGGAGAGTCGGGTAATTTCTCGGCAGCTTGCAAGATTTTTTATAACAATTAACAGGAGTTTACTCTATAACCTATATTCAAAGAACAGGTCAAATTTGCACTGGTGGTGTGGTAAATGGTTTTGTGTTGGGAAATTATATTCAATTAACAGGGTTATTCAGTTATGAGATATCCAATTAAGTGGGCTCCACTGTATATAAATAAATCGGAGTGAAATATTTCACTGAGCTGTTGGCATGTCAAATTGAAAAGGGTAAGATTGACAGATTTTAAAGAAAAGGTTAATCTCCAGGAGGTATAGCAGAGTTTTTTTCCATTTGGTATAAGCTCTGTTTTACTGGTAAAATTGGACGTTGTAATCAACACCTGGGGTGAAACTCCTTTAATGTGGATAACACGGGTGTAATGGTTGGTTGAACTTGACTTCATTCATGTACCGTGGTCTTGATACAGCTGCACATTTTGAAATTGACCCTGTAGACACATAAAGTAATAAATACACCAAAGATCAAGAATTCATGAAGTTTGGATATTTGTTCTGAAAGAGTTCATGACATGAGAGCGTGCTAAAAAAATTAGGTATGGATGTCCGACGGAGGCAGGAGGATAGGATTGAATTTTTTGAGGAAGACAAAGCCCGTTATTTCCATCATACTGTCTTTTTATTTAACTCTTTTCAATACTGGAGTCCTGGAGGTATCATTTCAGTCAATACTCTCAACGGTGAAATGGGCGAAACCACCCTGGTTTGTTGGGAGGTTCAGTAATAGTTTAATCCAACAGCTCTATTGAGCTGTGGGATTAAAGTATTACCGAGGCTCAGATTGTTTGTTCTTTATATCGTTTGCTCGTCCACTACAAATATTTTTTTAACGCAAAAATTTTTGCATACCGGGTTGAAAGAGTTAAGTCACATTAAACACTGGTTTTCATCTGGCATCACACAGTGTTATCCACATCTCTTGCTGAGGCGACTACTCGAAAACGGCAAACAAGATTCTAAAAAGAATTGTGGAAATATTTTAGAAAAAGCAGCGTCAAAACGGCTTTCGCTATCAATATACAATATCGGATGAAATTCATGTCATACAGCGGAATATAGATTTCTGTCATTAATGGACTATATACAGAGTTTTGATTACAAAAGTTGGCAGAGAATTTCGACTGGATCGCGACTCGGTCGTCGGAATCTCTTTGAAATTCTCTATCCGCTTTCCTGCTCACAACACTTTAGAATTTCACCTGTCTCAAAAATAAAAAAAAAAAACATTACATTTCAGATGCTTTTCGTTTTGTTTTTCTTTTATCTAACAAACAACTTAATTTGCACCCCCAAACCACGAAAAAGAAAAACGTTTGTATCATCTCCCCCCCCCCCCCCCCCCCCACACACACTCCGTTCCGATTCCGTATCAGACAGATTCAATTACTGGTAAACACCGCACTATCACATACATACATTGTTATTACGCATTAAAATATAGTTCCTTAAATTCAAAACGTTTGGCCAATTTCAACCCAGTTTAAACTAAAGAATGGGGGAAAGGGGCTTTATGTAGCGATTGGGATTGTTAGATAAATGTATTATCAAGATCATGTGCATGTCCTGTGTCCTTGTGTCAGATTCCCGGTCGTGTTTACAATCGGATCTCAACTCGCACTGACGGGTTCTTTGCGATCCGATTGTAAACACGACCTCGAATCTGATAAAAATTACAGGACATGCGCATGATGTATATGCAGCAGTCGTCATTTCGTCATATTTAATTATGAAATCGCGATTGTGTCGCGATCTGATCGAGAGAGAGAGAGACAGCTTTTGCGCTCACAATACAATATTGATAGAATAACATATTCAAAAAGATAGAAGCAATGCAAAGCAAACACTTACAATTTACGGTGGTTTTCTTATGCTTAATCAACATGTTTTGAATTTTTGTCGTTGGTTATTTTTCACTGCTCAATAAGAAAGCTTTGCAGCTTCCTGATTTTTTGAAAGAGAGTTCTGGACAAATAATGTGTTGCTGTTTTGGAAGGGAAAAACACTTCCTGGTTCAAATGAAAAATGTGACATCGTTACTTAAGATATCGACCAACAAGTTTTAATGTGTGGCAGACGGATAATGCTAATACCTTTACAGGAGTAATACAAAAGCTTGAACACATGACAATTCAAAGTTTACGATAAATGAAACTTTGTAAATTAGCCCAATTAAAATTTTAACGACTCCACTATGATATGTAGTGAGAAAAATTGCAAAATATTGAAAATTAAACTGGACTTTGAATCCTAGTCTGGAACCACGAATATAGATAATAATGGACAGATACCAATCCAGAGTGTCCGAAACGAGAAGAGTATCGACAGAAAGCGTGATGGGCACTTTCTTCCTGTATTTTAACCATTTGCCCAACGTAACGACCAAAACCGGCCAGCGTTAATCTAAAAAATCGCCAATTAATTTTCATAATTTATTTCATTTTTTGTCTTAAAAACATAGGTTATGACCCCTCATTGGAACAAGCTCGTCGAGCTCGTTCCAATGAGGGGTCATGACCTATGTTTTTGAGACAAAAAATGAGTTATTCAAGAATTATTTTTGCAAGTGTCTACTGCTTTTAATGTTAGGTAAAGGGTTAAACGAAGTCAACAGTTTTAACATCAAAACTGGTCTGAATGGGACTACAAGCATTACTTTCTAAAATTAAAAATTTCAAATAAATATTGAAAATAAACTTTCCCGATGTCGTTTGCAAATGTTGGCGAAGAAAACGTTAATGGACACTTCATGCTGAATGCCTGTCTTTGGTTAATGCTCAGTTCAGTCCTCCCTGAAACATTAGTTCTGCATGTCTGTGTGGAACATCCTAATTTATTATGGAACTCACCATTGGACGGTTAAAACATAGAATTTAGATTCTGCGGCTGACTGGGCCGTATGGTAGCTGGCTGAGTCGGCTAAGCCTTCATTCTGGTGACTCACTTGCCATCTTATTTTCTTTGCGGCTGTGTCGATTAGGTTTCTTTGAAGCTTTGTGTATTTCGTATCCCCATCGAAAGGTTAGCATATATTTTTTCCACCAGCAAAGGCGTCGTTAAAGGGCGGCGTAAGATATGAGCTAATTGGGTTACTGCTGTGCAGTCGCCGTTTATTGGTCGGAATCCATGCGTGGGCAGCGATATCCATGCATGCGTTTACCAGGTAATACAAGTTACCAGCAGCAAAATTTTAATTAATGAACCCGGTGCTTCATTAATTAATTTTTTTTATGATTATTCATTCCTTTGATTAGTGTTTGGAGTCTAAAATTACTGCGTCCGTTGACACATCCACGGGTATACTGTAGTTGGGAAGCCCATGCAAATAAGAATCCATGAAATCTTAGTTTTTAAATCTAATCCCGATTGGTAAATATTCCAGCCAGATCATCAACTTCAAGGCATGCTTTCAACCAAGATATGCCATCATGAACCAGTTGGAATCTGTTTTTCAGTCGGGACAGGACAGATCACAATTAAGAACAAATCAGGTCATCTTCACGACGCCTCTACATACCACGAAGATCTGCGTGTATGCTCTGTGACTTTGTGGCATAAGTTATGCACAAAAGGAGACTCGCATTTAATTGCTCAAATCTAGAATATACTCGCGGCTTGCCGGCTGCATATTATCGCGACAGACAAATGTAATGACAGCTGGCTGGAAGAAATTATCGGCAGTTTATGGCTTGGAGGGTTCGCGCCAGGCGGTGACTTGTGACGGCTTGCGGTGGCGGCAACTGGTGGCGGGGTTCATGGCGGCGGCGACTCGTGGCGGCGGTTTCGTTGTCGAGGCGCCCTTGGGACGACTGTTTTACACAAACAGCATACAACACTTCATCCCCAATGAAGTCTGTACTGTCAAGGAAATTAAATATTACTCTGAATCGCACAGTTTTCAGTGATAAGATTGACCAATTGACTCGCAATCAGTTTCAAAGCAGTATATTTACTGTATATTTTTTTAACCCTTTACACAACGTAACGGCCAAAACCGGCAAGCGCTATCAAAAATCCCCAATTAATTTTCATTATATTTTCATTTTTTGTCTCAAAAACATAGGTTATGACCCCTCTTTGGAGCGGACTCGAATAGTTATTCAAGAATTGTGTTTGCAAGTGTCGTCTGCTTTTCATGTTAGGTAAAGGGTTAATTAAAGCTAAATATAGAAATCTAAAACTATTTGGGAAAATGGCGTCGTCGGTCATACAGACAAGGTAATGTTTTTGAGGAACAGAATTATCCGAGCGACGTGCGCCGCAAAGTAGAGCCGACTGTGCCCGAGTGCACACTGGAGGCTGACTCTCTCCGCCCAAAAGCAAGCAGAACTGGTCCGCAAACAGGCAGGCTGCGTACGCAAAATACAAGGCGATTGTAAGAACGTAATAAGATAACCATGTCCCTATCATTTTGTCTACTGCTTTTCTTCTGCCTTGCCCTGGATAATTCCAGCCCTTTCCCGAACTGCCTTCTTTGCCTTTGATCAACGAGATTGCTCCATTCACTGGACCCCACTCCGCTGTAACGCATACATACTTTTCTCCCTTGTCTGACGCGACGTCGAGCGATTCTCGTCGAATGAAGGAAAGAGTTGTAAGCGCAATTACCCTTTGGGCCAAATTCTTAGACGGCTCTTATCTAGGAAATCGTGGGACTATCGATACTTGTTGTGTACTAAGACAGAACACAATGATGGTGGAGTACGGGGGACTGGAATCAACGACCTGATGTTGAGGGTTTTTTTTATGTATTTCACACGCGACGAAGGTGACGGAGATAGTAGGTCTAATGATAAGACCCCGTTTATATCTCACAAATTTGCAATTCGCAGTGACACTCAGTGAGGCAAGGAAAACAATTCCGGCTGACTTGTTCTCTGGTTGACGACAATGTTTAATCAGAACATTGTTATAATTATGGTATATTCTAAGGCGAAACGGACCTGCGAAGGGCTCACACTCTTTATAAAAAGAGAACATCACTACTCCCACACCTCTAATCCTGACCTTATCTCGGAAGTGTAAGCGGGCAACCTTATATCGGAAATGAATTTCTGGCAGTCATATGCTACAACTATAATCCACGAACTAGTCTGTGACAAGGCACTACACAGGAAACTATATCCCTAGGGATTTTGATCCGACCCACACGAATTTTGTCTGCGCCAAAACGGCAACTTACTGTGAAGCCTTCCTAGAAGTAATCAAGTATTTTCATCGAAACCTTTACCCAACGTAACGGCCAAAACCGGCCAGCGCCTAGCTCAAAAATCGCCAATAAATTTTCATTATGTTTTCATTTCTTGTCTCAAAAACATAGGTTATGACCCTCGTTGGAACGAGCTCGTTCCAACGAGGGTCATAACCTATGTTTTTGAGATAAAAAATGAGTTATTCAAGAATATTTTTTGCAAGTGTCGTCTGATTTTTATGTTAGGCAGAGGGTTAACAAAGAATAGTCATAAATATTTAACCCGGATTACATACCTCGCTCTTTTTCCATTTTGGATCTTGCCCTGAACACCAATAAATATATAAATATTATTTAAAACTACTTTTAAGCAACAAAGTTTGACAAGAAAACCATTTCAAAAGAAATGTGAAAGAGGTGTAAAGTCATCAAATTAACCCTTTGAACACGAAAGACTTCTTTTCCCATCCAGGATCGTAATACGACCTGCATTCATAAAGTTGATAGTTGTCCAGTGAATTTGTGTGATAGACCAATCAAGATTTTAAGTTGAAAATATTGATTGATCTTCCCCCAAGTAACGAATATAAACCCTACCAGAGGATGGAGCTGAACTGGCATGGAATATACCATTATGGTTCGAAGGGTTAAAGGGAGATATAAATTCAACACACAGTAAGACCTCACTATAAGTAATAAATTACCCGGCATACCTCATAAACCCTTCTATCCCAAACTAACCAACACAGGATGATGTGGCTTTCAGAAAAAGAGACAAACTAAGTTGCAGTAACATCGATAAGATAAGTGTCAGATCCTACCATTTTAAAAATGTATGATGTGCCATTGTGTCGATAAGATGACGTACTTTTAGAAACAGCGCGACACAATCATATGGTTGGGGCGCGATGGCTCAGTGGTAGACTGTTGGACTTCTACGCTAGCGGCCTCGAGTTCGATCCCCGTCCGGGACGGCCCGCGTTATGTCCTTGGGCAAGGCACTTTATTCAGGTTGCCTACATGGGGCACGATGACGCCGTGTATTGAGGCGTACTGCACGTCGACGATGCACATGTCTTCAACCGCTGTAACCCTGCTTGAGCTTGAACAGAGTTAGAATGTTGAGGAGCTGACAGTTGCTCGTCGATGGTCGGTGGTTCTCTCCGGGTACTCCGGCTTCCTCCACAAGTAAAACTGCCACGGTCACGATTAGCCATTGTGCAAAAGTATGTGACCTTAAACACCAATAAATAAATAATGATTTAGTTCTGTGATGACGAAAACGGATAGCGAATTTCGATCTGATGGCAAGCAAGTGGGTCGCGTTCTAGTCGAAATTTCGCGTCCGCTTTTCTGCTCACGATACTGTTGAATCTTACCTGTGGAAAAACCAGCGCATCTCAGATACTACAGTAAAATGGGCATAAAAGTGCTCCTTTCCCCGCTCAGGTCGTGATCCGGTCACAACATTATTGGGTCGAGATTTCTTGAATAAAATATTGCGAAATTAATACTGAATCAAGATATACGAAGCGAAAAAAACATCTAAGATTCATTATTCTCACATTTCGTTTATCAACAAGCGAGATTTTACAGTCTGGTGCGAATCAAAGTGGGCAGAGAATTTCGACGGGTTTGCGACTAGGTCACGATCCACTCGAAATTATCTGTCCACTTTGCGATCAATTTACCCTATTTTCGTTTCGTTTTTTGATTCTGTCTTAATTTTGCAACCTCTTATTTACGAAATGTTTGCCTACTGGCGGGAATGTATCGAGAAGAGATCGCAATCCTATCGCAATCTGATCACTAACGAGGACGTCATTGTGATAAGCACACTACTCTCGTGTTTCGAATAGAAGTGCGGTCTGCAATATAAGTGCGGGGTAGAAAAAATGGCCATAATTAATAAAAGTGCAGACTGGAATATAAGTGCAGGGTAGGAAATCCCATCGGAGCATGCGACATATACATTAGAAGTCAAAATAAGTTGTAAGATAATGGTTAGATGACCACTATAGGCAATGTCACAGTATGTGTCCTGCGTTTCCTACAATGTTAATACCTGGTTCTCACCGTTCTTGCATTATTTTTTTGGAAAGCCCACATAGAACCTGCTGCTACCAATGTAGGAAAAGTGGGACACATGCTTACAGTCAATATGGTGCCAAGTGGTGATCCTGCAAATTACTTTGAATTGTACGGTTTTTAGATTCCTTACCCTTGAGGCCAAAATAAACATACCTGTACAGTTTATTATAGAGGTACCGGTAAGTAAATGCATGCAATCATTTATTTATTTATAATAGAAGTGCAGACTGGAATAAGCATGGTGCAGGGTGGAAAATTTTCGGGAAAATAATAAACATGCGTGCATGTTTATTCCAAATACAGGAGTACTCATTTCAGATTCATAAGTGAATCCCTCTAATTTTGCAACAATAATGGCCATCGCTCTGAAGGAGCAGGGGATCAAACTGATGTTGATATTTTCGGAAAATGGTATTGGATACGCGTGGTTGGACACATCAATATGTTACCAAGTTTAGTGTGGATCATGAATGTCACCCCGGCCCACGAAAACTTCGTGCAGGTTTTTCGCACGAGAAGTGCGTTAATGTCTGTAGGTTACGTTTTGAAATTTTCATTTGTACTGGACGGGCTTTTTCGTAGGTCTCATCGTTCTTGTCTTGGTATAAACTTGTTCATCAATAGTTTCTGGTCGAAACGTAACTTTTGAAGTATGCGAAGACTGACTCGTGACGAACGTTTACGTGCCGTTGGCATGTTGGTAGCTGGCAACAGACAGACTGCTGTGGCTCAAATTCTCAACGTCACTCAATCGGTGATTAGCAGGTTGTGGCCAGGTTACCGTCAGACAGGCAATGTTGATGACAGACGTCGATCAGGTCGTCCAAGGGCGACAACTGCGAACCAGGATGGTTTCATCCGAACAACAGCATTACGTAACCGCCACCAAAGTGCCTCAGAAATTGGACAGCAGCTGCACCGAGCAACAGATGTGTGAGTCAGTGGTCAGACTATCCGAAATCGCCTGCATAGCTGGAATTTGTGCGCGCGACGACCTCGAATAATTCCACGTTTGACTGAACGTCACGTCGCAGCAAAGCGTAATTGGTGTGGTGCACAACAGCGCTGGGACAATCGTCGGTGGAGCAACGCCATGTTTTCCGCTGAATCGAGGTTCACTCTCGACTTCCACGACAGGCGAAACAGAGTGTGGCGGCGGCGGAACGAACGATACTATGACGTAACCGTTAGGCAGCACACTCGTTTTGGTGGTGGATCGGTTATAGTGTGGGGAGGCTTAACCATGAAAAAGCAGAGCAGCATTACATGTCATCCAAGGGCGTGTCACAGGGCAGTACTACCGTAACAACATGTTAACAGCTCATGTGGTGCCATTTTCGCAACGTCACGGCCGTCGATTCATTTTTCAAGATGACGATGCAAGAGCACACAAGGCCCGTGTCGCTACTGAGTTCCTCCAGAAGCAGAACATCACTACACTGCCTTGGTCAGCACTAAGTCCAGTCCTTTCACCAATCTAGCACGTCTGGAATGTACTTGGCAGGCGCCTACGACAACGCCAACAGACCCCTATCAATGTCCAGGAACTCGCCGCTGCACTGCAGGAAGAATGGAATAACATCAGTCAAACTGATATTGGACGTTTGGTGAGGAGTATGCCACGTCGGATCCGCGCTTGTCTCTCGAACCGAAGAGGATTTACAAGGTATTGAGATCCAGTACTGGGTGTGGTAAATTCTCTGACTGACCGTCCATGTCTTCTACAGCTCAGTGCGTGGGGCGTCTGCTTGTCAGACACCCAACTATCGCTAAAATCATTCACCAGATGTCACATATATCTCACTTTTATCAAATATCCCCTATTTTTTTAATAGTGTATATTATTTATTAGCCTTAAATTCCATCTCCATCATAAGTAATGACAATAATGGGAGCGTGGGTGGCTCAGTGGTTACGGCACTGGACGAAAGTTCCAAAGTACTATCCCCGCCAGGTGTAACTGCGTTGTGTCCTTGGGCAAGGCAACTATCCCGATTGCCCACTTGGGGGCACGGTGACGCTGTGTACTAAAGCGAACTGCACTTCGATGTTGCACTTGTCTTCAACCAATGCAAACAACGCTTGTGCGGAGTTAGTACGTTGGGGAATAAATAAATAAATAAATAAATAAATAAATAAATAAATAAATAAATAAATAAATAAATAAATAAATAAATAAATAAATAAATAATGCTTTTGGCTAATATCACCTAATTCTTTGGTAGGTTCTTCCCAACGTGCCTGGGCATATTTTGTCTAAGTTACCTACAATACTTTCAAACTTTCATTCTTACTGTGATCACAAAGTGGCCTGTTTCACGATCAGATCTTGAACAACAATGGTTCGGGTTTTCATAAACAATTTGCTGCAAAGTTAAAGACCGAATCAGGATAACAAATGCAAATAGCATCTGAAATTCCACGTTCTTTTCTCTAATGCTGTGTGGAGAAAAGCGGGCAGAGCCTTTCGAAATTCTAGATCTGCTTTTGTAATCAAAGTACTGCACAGATTCAACAGCAACAACCGCAGCAACAACCACAGCAATAAACACAGCAACAATCGCAGCAACAACCGAAGCAACAATAATCATGGCCACAACTACAGCAACAACCGCTTCACCAACAATGTAATGTTTGTGTCAAATAACAAGCCCAAATTACTTATTTCACACAAGTTATTATCATTTATACCATTGCAATTACCACTATCAAACATCTTAACTTAGAAAGTCCAAAGAATTGTAGTTAGTATTAATGAACATTCCGTTAGAATTTATTCTTCCATGCCATTGTCTGAATAGGGCACTGGGAATCATCCATTTTCGCATCGAATCGAGTCGAATCAGGTCTATTATTCGAATTCGAATGGAATCTCGAATCGAATCCATGCCATTGTTTGAATAGGGCACTGTCAATCATCCATTTTCGCATCGAATCGGGGCTATTATTCGAATTCGAATAGAATCTTGAAGATGACCGACTGGGGAACAGGGGATGCTGTAAACCTGATTTCTTCCGACACTGATCGCCCAAGTCCAAACTAAATTATTTATTTATTTTTTTATTGGTGTTTTTTAAGGTCACATATTTCTGCACAATGGATAATCATGACCTCGACAGTTTTACGGGTGGAGGAAGCCGGAGTACCCGGAAAGAACCACCGAGCAACGGCGAGCAACTGTCAGCTCCCCAACATACTAACTCCACACAGGCAGGGTTAGCATTGGTTGAAGACAGGTGAACCATCGACGTGCAGTACGCCTTAGCACACAACGTCACCGTGCCCGCACGTGGGCAATGGGGGTGAAGTGTCTTGCCCAAGGACACAGCGCGATTGCCGCAGGTGGGATTCGAACCGAGGACCTCTCGGCTTGCAGCCTGCACCTCTACCTACTGAGCCACCGCGCACCTGCCCGAACTAATAAAATATTCCAAGTACATCACCAAGGCATGCCTTCTAAGAAGGCATGCCTTGGTGATGTAGTTGGAATATTACCTATAAGAATTATGAACCGAGGACCTCTCGGCTTGCAGCCTGCACCTCTACCTTCTGAGCCACCGCGCCCCTGCCCGAACTAATAAAATATTCCAAGTACATCACCAAGGCATGCCTTCTAATAAGGCATGCCTTGGTGATGTACTTGGAAAATTACCAATAAGGATTATGATACAAAAGCAGAAACGGGTGCGAGAATCATCGGTACCATATACTTACAGGGCCGATAGCAACAGCTCATCGTTGATATTGCCTGGGAACTTTAAATTTTCTGTCAACAGTGGTAGTGTCTAGTGAGACTGGAATTATCATGGCTGGTGGCGTGGGTACAGATGTTTCTCTTTAGGTAGCGGAAACTACACTCAGACTTTATTTTCAATATTATTTATGTACAATTTCCTCCCCCAGAACTATAAGTATTGTGAGATGGCGAAGATGACTGATGCCGAGCTATATTCAGGTGAAAAGATTCGAATGGGAACGAATCGTGTAGGTGATTCGAATTGAACCGAACCGAATAACAATTTTAGATTGGAAATCGAATCGAATCTCAAAGCTTCGCAGGACTCTACTTTTGAAAGTTTCAAAATATCAGAGAGCGCTATGGCTCAATGGTTAAAGCATTGGACTTCAAACCAAAAAGTTCACGATTCGATCCTAACCAGTGATAACTGCATGGTGCCCGTGGACAAGACACTGAATCCCGAGTGTCCTACTTGGGGGCACGGCTGCACTGTGTACTAAGGCGTACTGCGTGTCGATGGTGCACTTGCTTTCAACGTGTGTTGGTTTACATTGTAGTGCTATTGAATCGCTTTGCCAAAACTTCGATCATACTAACGGAAAAGTTGTACTGCTCGTAACTAGGTGTCATAACTTGATTACACAGGAAAGGTGGAAAACGATCATGTCGTGCTTTGTGTGAGGTGCAATGTACAAGCCGATGTTAATGGTCATGTTGATTGTCATGCAATTTTTCCTAGGGCAGGACATCCCAGGACCCATTTCCAGCCCACCCCGACTGGGGTGGGTTGATGGACGAGGCCCCGTGGTGTTCTCCCTCAGAAAAAATTACCTTATGCAATCAAATGTTCACACTACTGCAAATACAGTACAGTCCCCGTGGACTATTTGCAATCCATAAGTGGGAAGTAATGTCCACGCATGCGTTTACCATGTAATAAAAATCATCATCGGCAAAATTTTATTTAATGAAGCACCGGGTTGTACCCGGTGCTTCACTAATTAAATTTGTTGATGGTTAGTCCTATAATTAGTGTTTGGAATCTAATGTTATTGCGTCCGTGGAAAGTGACTAGTCCACGGCGACCTACAGTAGTAAGCCCAAGAATAACAACTATTTTCCGATAGACGCAATAGAGACAATCATGCAGCTCTATATAGGGTTTTAGGATTTAATTTTTACTGCTATTTTAACTATTGGTTGTTTCTCATGACTTCTCGCTGTCAACGCCCAGACTTTTCTTTGTACAAAAGTTTATACACACCTGACTCTTCTTGATTAGGGAGATGGGTGACTACTTTGCAATCAAGGAACCATCGGCTGCTGGGAAAACAGGTTCCCATCAGCCCACAAATATCCGGATTAAACGAAGACTATGGAGCGCGATGGCTCAGTGGTTAGAACATTGACCTTTAACCCGAAAGGTCAGCGATTCGATTCTGTAAAGCGGTAACTGCGTCGTGTCCTTGGGCAACAACCTTAATCCCCACTGCCAATATGGGGACACGGCTACGCCATGTAGATGGCGCACTGACCTTCAACAGCTGCTAATTATGTTGATGCAGAGTTAGTAAACTTAAAAGTCTGAGAGTTTCAGCCCACTTTGCATTTTTTAACCCTTTACCCAAAAAATAACGACCAAAACCGACCAGCGCTATTCTCAAAAATCGCCAATTAATTTTCATTATTTTTTTCATTTCTTTTTGTCTCAAAATCATAGATTATGGAGCTCGTTCCAATCAGGGGTCATAATCTATGTTTTTGAGACAAAATATGGATATTTTTTAACCCTTTACCAAAAGTAACGACTAAAACCGACCAGCGCTATTCTCAAAAATAGCCAATTAATTTTCATTATTTTTTTCATTTTTTGTCTCAAAACATAGATTATGACCCCTCATTGGAACGAGATCGACGAGCTCGTTCCAATCAGGGGTCATAATCTATGTTTTTGAGACAAAATATGAAAAAAATAGTTATCTGAGAATTTCTTTCGCAAGTGTCGTCTACTTTTCGTGTTAGGTAAAGGGTTAAAGAGTGTGGTGACTATTATGTGATCCTAACTGTACAACAAATACATATACTAACTATAGTAAGACCAATGTGCAGACTAAAATATAAAACCACTGAAGGTAATTTGGAAGCAATGAATCGTTGCGTCATCCTTAAATTCGGTAAAAATATAGTCCATCTGTGATATTGGACAGAATTCAGTTATCAATCGTCTTTATCCTGAGGCAAATCAAATATAAAAACCTTAAAAATGTCTCGAAATTGCAAAATAAATAGAGAGTAATCGCTTGACTGGACTGGTTACGTGAAATAATTCATGAGAGGTGAGGGACGTTGCACAAACACGAGTGCGCGAATGCGCACGAGGGTTTTACAATATAGTCCCTCGCCTCGAATCAATTAGTTCACGTAACCAGTCCAGTCAAGCAATTACTCTGTTTATTACTTTTCATTATTAACGATAATTATATTATTTAACCCTTTACCTAACGTAACGACCAAAACCGGCCAGCGCCATTCTCAAAAATCGCCAATTAATTTTCATTATTTTTTCATTTTTTGTCTCAAAAACATAGGTTATGAGCCCTCATTGGAACGAGCTCGTCGCGCTCGCTCCAATGAGGGGGTCATAACCAATGTTTTTGAGACAAAAAATGAAAATAATAGTTATTCAAGAATTTTTTTGCAAGTGTCGTCTGTTTTTCATGTTAAGTAAGGGGTTACAAAAAACAATGAAGTTCCCATTACACCCACGGCAACGCGTCTTCGTTTGCGCGCACGGATACATGGCCTAATTATTGATTGCATAATTCACTTGTGAAGTTATCGTTTATAATCAAACCCAGAAATCCCGGTAAATCACACTTTGGAAAGTAATAAAAGGGAAATCCTTACGTATTGCTTCAATGCAACGCTCGACTGTGCAAATGCCCTCACACAGATGTAACTTCCTTTCTAGTAAGGAAACATTGCACTGACTATAGATGATGTTTAAACACGTCTGGCAATAAAGAGCTTGCATGGTAATCCCTCAGCAGATTACGCTATATGTAACATGGTGGTAACCTATAGGGGAAAGCGTCGTGATGCTTTTTGCCTCTTTCGGGTCTACCATGCCAGCCACAATATTTACATCTTAATCGAAGTTTCGCAAAAATAAAGAGCAACAACTAACGCGCGATTTCCCCAGAGCGAGATCCGGCGTTAGTTTTTGCTAGTTATTTTGTCGAAAATTCTGTTAAGATGTAAACGGCATGTCATTCTATGCATATGTTCATATGTGGATGTAATGCGCAACATTTGAGTCGACTTCGTCCTGATAGAATGCTAGTTCTGTTCAGAAAAAAACATATGTTATTAGGAATTTCATTTATGTTGTGTTACTTTGTCGCAGTCTGTAGTCTGTTCGCGTATTTTATAAAGGGAGTAAACGTCATATTACCTAAAAGATCGTTCGCGGGTTATTTTCTGGCATGTTTAACACTTTCCTTGCTGAAGCTTCTGAATGGACAAGAGCGGTCTTGGGCAAGCCTCCTAAAAGAAAAGCAAATTGTGAAAGCAAAGGGGTAAATTATGTTAAATTTCAAATCCACTCACATTAGGCTCATTCGCCCCCTTTCTTTTATTTGTACTTCTGTGGAATATGGGGGCATGACGACTATGATCGTTGCTAGCAGAGAAAGTGTTAAATCATGCACTTTTTAATCATTCGCTTTTATCTCAACAGCAGTTAGAAGTTGTCTCAAGGTCATGTTGTCTTTGAATTTTACGTCATGTCTAGTGCTTTTATTTAGTGCGTCTTTTGTCTGCTGGACAAAGGCTTACCAACATCAAAACAGTTTTTTAATGTGTTTTTGTGATGCTTATCGTTGTATGGTGGTGTGTGTATTATTTTTAGTCAATCAACGAGTCAACGTTAATGGCTCTTCCATGTGTCGGTTTATAAAGAAAAGATGTAGGCTACCTCCAGTGCGTAAGGTGCTGCGGTAGAAATAAATGAAAACCGCGTTTCTAAGAGTATTGAAATGTCCAGGGAATCAACCGCCTCCTGTGATAAAAATTCGATTATTACAACCTCTTCAATCGCTGATAATACACTACTCACATTTTTGTAAAGATTAACTCCCTACACATGTTTAGGCCCCAAAAAGTTAAAAATCTGTTCCTCAGGCCCTCCCGTAAGGTTCTTTTGGCTATCGTTTGCTCTCTTTTTATAACCAGTGCAAACTTAAAAAAATAATAATTAAATGGTTTATGTCTGATATTTTACACAAGTTAATAAAATTGATAAATTTGTCCTTTGAGTGCAACAAGGCTTCGCAATGCTCTAGCATTTCAAAGCCTTCTTTCATTCGAAGGACGACATACACCACCACTCATGCTATTCTGTAGATTATGAGGCCTAAAACATAAAACAAACCAAGAACATGAACTTTTGATGGCAAAGAAATAATTACAAAAATAAAATATAAAATAAAAAATCGCTTGCCCACATGCAATTTTACAAAAAATGGCCCGAGAAACAGAAGATCTACATTGTGTGGCCTTATGTTGGTTTGTTTATTGTGTTTTAGTCACTCTTTCAATAGCCTAGGTCATGTCGACAATCTTATGTGTGGACTGATAGTGGGCAGGAATAAGGTGAATGAAATTATTTGCTTGATCGTTTTCTCAAAATGGAGAAATTTAATTCATTGAATCGATCTGTAGATAAAATGTCGCCTGAGTGCTAGAATGTCCTATGTCCCCTACGGGACATAGGACATTCTAGCACTCCGGCGACGAAAAGATGAAGGACTATTCAAAATAAGAAAAGGAAGCATCGTAATAGGACTTGGAGACCCAAAAGAGTCTAAATGAAAGTGTCAATGACACTGTAGCTTAATTTGACTGTGTGTAGTGTTTGATGAAAAGGATAATGTTCAATGTTTATGAAAGGATTATGAAATAAGACAAGAATTTTAATAATTGAGAACATGTTAATTTCTGTTCCCTGTATGCTATGTTTTCAATAAGAATAGTTTGTGGTGTAGACTGTACTAATGAACTGATGTCTGGGTTAATGTGGCCCTCACGGTTGATGTATGTCAACTAAAGTTACCAAGTTACAGTAAAATCATTCCAAAACGAGTCATCCTACCAAGTTACAACGAAATCCCTTCATAAATATAACTCGTAGCCTTTGCTAAAGGAATCTAGGTCACGCGACGGTTCGGCGGTCACGGTTAACTGATCATGACCAAAATAGGAGAGTTTCATCTAGATATCATACCAAGTAATCCTACCAACTTACAATGAAATTCCTTCATCAAAACAACCTGCATACAGTGCTAAAGTAATCTAGGCCACGTGACCAGGCGGCGGTAACGACTGACCAATCGTGCCCAAAATAAGATAGTATAGTCTCATCTAGACATCATACCGAGTTATCCTACCAAGTTATAATGAAATCGTCTCTTAAATATGACCTGTAGACCGTGCTAAACAAATCTAGACCACGTGCCTGTGTGGCCGTCATGGTTGAGCGATCGCGGTCAAAATAGGGCGTTCCTTTCGAGGCATTATACTGAGTCACCCTACAAATTTGCAATGAAATCCCTTCATAAATGCAAGTTGTAGACTGTGCTAAATGAATCCAGGTAATGTGTCACTGCGGTCGTCACGGTTGACTGAGCCCAAGTAAAATAGGACATTCTCATTTAGACATTAGACAGAGTCATCCTACGAAGTTACAATAAAATCCCTTTTATAAATACGGCCTGTAGTGTAGACTGATCTAAAGGTTTTCCGGTTTCTGGACAGCGCAGCCGTCACGGTTGGTCGATCGCGACCAAAAGGAGACGTTCTTATTCATACATTATACGTAGTCATTCTACCAAGTTACAATGAAATCCCTTCATAAATACGACCAGTAGGCTGTGCTAAATGTTTCCCGGTTTGGGGCTCGCATAGCCGTCACGACTGACCGATCGCGACAACAAGGGGACGTTCTCATTTAGATATGACCTCGAACCTGCATACGAAATTTTCTGATGATCGGACAAGAACTACGGGGTGTAGCATGTGCTAAAGAAAATGTGAACAAACTCACAGACTAACAGACTCAAAGACTCACAGACTTCCGCACGCGTGAGGGCAATCGCTTTTCTTGACTCTGTCAAGTTAAGCTACAAATGTAAAATAAAAATATTATTTCTGCTCCAAGCTGCGGGATATTCTTTGCAACCGAAGGATACCCCGGAAAAATCAACCAAACCCACTGGACGCCACAACATAACATGACTCCCATATGAGGGTATAGTATAAGGCATCAGGTGGTTGAATAGTACGAACGGGAGTACCTTCGAATACCCTCCCATATGGGGCTGTAGTATAAAGCATCAGATGGTTTAATAGTACTAACGGGCGTACCCTAGCATGAAAAATAGATCAAATGTGTACAAACCGAAACCACCACACTGCCATAGTACCTATGCCGAAGCGAACGCAACCATACTCGACTCTGTACACATAGCATAATCTCGTAATACACGCCAACACTGAAAGCGAAGCGACTCGTAGGTTAACCCTTTGAACTTTGGTGGTATCCCCCATATTAGTTCAATGACAGCAACTGGAAGAGTCCATGTTCATTATATAGGGATAGACCAATGAATATTTTCAACGTGCAGCCTTGGGGCTGCACGTTGAAAATATTGATTGGTCTACCACACACATGCACTTAGCATCCATCCTATTTAATGAAATTTCCCCCACGGGAACCCCGGGAAGTGAAGCAGTGCCTGTTCACTGCGGTAAACAGGCTCTGTTTTACTGGTAAAATAGGACCCAGTCACCAATGCTTGGGAAGTGCAAACCCTCTCTAAAATGAGCAACATGGCTTATTAACTCTCACCCTTGGTCTTGAGTTGATACTCATGTTGTGGTCATGATTAGCCATTGTGCAAAAATATGTGACCTTAAACACCACTAAATAAATAATAAATAAATAAATTTAAGGAAATTATGACGTATCATGTACCTGGTCGGAAAAGTGGCCGCTAGGGTTCGAAAGGTTAATAAATAATGAATCAAACATGCCCCTATCACGTGGTCAGGTTTAAAGTACTATCTATTACTCTCCATCCATCATGTACAAGCAAGAGATGAATATGGAGATCAATGTATTCCAAAGAGTACATAAAATAGGGTATGCGATTGGTAGAAGGGGTATTGAGGGATGAATCAGATTTAGAAAAATGGCGGCCTCCATCTGCCTAAATAAACAACGGAAACACGTGTCAGCCTAACAAAAGGCACAACAGATACGAACTAACTACACATATCAACATGGGTCAATGCGCTTTCATTTTCTCACCCAAACGTGGGTAAATTCATCCCTCATATACTACATATAAATAATGTATTGCGATAAGCGGTTTGCCGGATAGTGACAATTCTATCCCGATGCCAGTTGCAAATTTGAGAAACGATTCCTATCAGTCTCTTCCAAGCTGACTTTCACCTGACCTACACTTCAAGTGACATTGTAACCCTTTCAACCAGTTGCAGTACTTTAGATTTTGATCGCAAAGGCGGTATTTTTCTAGATCAGATCACGATCGGATCGCGACTCACTTGCACACCAGTGGACTCCCGTGAGAACCCCAGGGAAGTGAAGCAGTGCTTGCTTACTGGTCAAATAGGACACAGTCACCAATGGTTCGCGCGAAAGTCCTCTAAAATCAGCAACATGGGTAAAAACGATTGACTGAACTTTTCTTTTTCTTTATCTCCATGTTGCGGTCGCGATTAGCCAATGTGCAGAAATAGGTGACCTCAAATACTAATAATAGTTGTCGATATTTCGTGAATACAATATTGCAAAATCAGGCCCGAATAACCCCCCCCCCAAAAAAAAAAAAAAATATAAACGAAAACGGGATATAGATTCAATGGTGTGTTATTTCTTTTCCGACGGGTGGTATTTCATATTATTACACGCCTGTTCTATGTAATCCCCATCTACAGCAACACTAAACCACGCGGAAAATGAAAATCTGTTCCGCACATATGTCGTTGACGTACTATTTTTAAATTGAAGCGGAATTTCACTGAAATTTTCTACAAATCGTGCAACGCAATTACAGTTTGAATGGCTAGAAATAGCCGAAAATCATCCCCTGAGTTCCGATGTGTTCTATGTGCCAGGAGGCACATAGAGCACATTGGAACTCGGGGACGAAATCGTAACACGGGTTCCTCTCGCAAATTTGGTTGGCGATAAATAATTGTTTTTATAGACGTGAAGGCGTGTAATAAACACAGAACCTCACGCTTGTGTGAATGGGTTAATCGTAAGGGCACTTGTGCTATCGCGAAAGGCTAAAACTCGAGGCCTGTGGCCTCTCGTTCAATCCTTCCGCACTTGCACTCGTGCCATATCAATTAACACATTCTCACACAGCGTGTCGTTCTGTGTATGTACTGTATGGAGAAAAGCGGACAGATAAGTTTTCTCACTGCTTTTGTGATCACAGTACTGTACCACTCTATAGCACATGCCTTGATTAATTTTGAGTCTGGAGTTGCTACCAGTACTCAAGTTTTCACATCTGCAACGATCGTGGAATCTACCACTTATCCCCCATTAATACGCAATCCCGATAAAGTAACCAATTAACGATCATAACAATTTACCGAGGACTGGGGAATACATAGACAATAATGGTCAACTGCCTCCCCGTATTAATTCAATAGACCGACACTGGCGGTATATTAATTGCCATTGTTCGCTATTTTGTTTTTATTGTAAAGATCGCAGGCTGAATTCGTCGTCTAATTGTCTCTTTGGAAAGTTTGTTCTCTGTTCAAAGCGTCGGAAAGCAGGTAGAATTGTAAATGTGCTAAAAATGTCGGAGGTATTAAATCAATGATTTTCTTGGAGACCAATGAGATGTTGGATTACTCCCCTTGCGTTGCATTAATATTCGTCTGCTTTTTGCTTTTGTAAACAAGTGAATGCTGATGGGAACTTTTAACAAAAACATGAAACGGTTTACAAACATAACTGGTGATGTAATTTCGGAGAGAAAATGCTGGCATAATAAATACGTTATAAGAGGTTTAGTTTGCTTTGCGAAGGAAGCTGGTGTACCAGGAGAGAATAACGGTGAGCAAGAGTCAGCTCCCCAACATACTAACTTCACACAAGCAGGGTTATCATTGGTTGAAGACATGTGCACCGTCGACGTGCAGTACGCCTTAGTACACAGCGCCACCGTGCCCCACGTGGGCAATGAGACATTGGGGTAAAGTGTCTTACCCCAAGGACACAACGCGGTTGCCGCACGTGGGGAAAACCTCGACTTATATTATTCTCACTTTGACTTGCGTGATATCGTATTCGCGAACTAAACGACCAGTATCTTATAGTATGCATATATTTCCCCAATGCTTGAACCGAACAGTATCTATCATCCCATATTTGATCTTTAGCATCCGCCACTACTGGTCAAATACACAGTCAACCGCGACGGGTCTTCGGTTTCCTTGTGCCTATTTAGGACTTGTTTGAAATACGTTGAATATTCGCATTCGTTGGCAAATTTAATTCATTTGTCGTCTTTCCTGGCACGATTATTCCACATGTTCTTAAGGATAAATTCGTTATTGTCCAACAGTCTGGGTTCATGCCTAAACATACAGCATTCTACTTTTAGGCCTAAACATATACATGGGTTTTGTGAATCTGTTGTACACAATCGCCTGAAAATGTTCTGAATAAACCTTTGAAACAAACATCGGCCTTGTGTTATATTGTCTCAGTACTCATTTATTCATATACAAGTCGTCCCCTGAGTTCCAATGTGTTCTATGTGCCAGTAGGCACATAGAACACATTGGAACTTATGGGACGAAGTATGTGAAAAAACGTGTGCTCATGAACGCATATTACACGCATGGAAGTATTTCTGTCATACATTGATTACGAATACCTCACGATTCGGAAGAATGACATATTTTTGTTGAGCGCTGATTTTCGAGTAAATATCGCTTTTTGAACTGAGAATGGACATAAAATAGAGAGAGAATATTATTTCATTCAAACGACCGCAAAATAGGCAATATAATGAGTGCAACTCGCTGATATTCTTGTATTTTCTCGCGTTCAATGACGTACCAATTCTGGACAATTCAAACAAAAGGCACTTCCGGTTTTCGATCCCAGACAGTGATATTGGATTTACAGAACTATGATCACAGACGCGATCTTTTTCATCTCAAATCGCAACCTGGTCGCGACCATGGGGTCGCGATCTGGTCGCGACAAGCTTTTCCCGGGCCACCGCGATTTCGTAATTAAAATAATGAAAAATCTAGAAAGACAAACAAAAATTACATCTGAACCTCAATCATATCGCATGTCTTTTTCCAAAGGTTAGCAAAAACAATTATAATTTGGCAGAAAACGGACAGAAAATTTCGAACGGATGAATTGACATTCTCTGTTCGCTTTTGTAATCAATACACTGTTCCGTTAACTATGTGGATAATCGGAAATAGCTGTCCCGATCGGTGAGTCCAACCTTTTCGGCAAGGTGATTCGACCCATGTGTAACACGAGGGGATCAGGGGTTAAATTTGCATGCCCCTGTTCCTTGTTCATGAAGAAATGAGCTTAGCTTAATATCCCAGCTTGAAACGAATCACAAAATTCAATTGATAAGACAGAACACGCCTGAACTGGTTACACTTGTACATTCTAAATGCTAATTGAGTTGTTGGATTGAGATTAAGACTGAACAAATATTAGAAATCAGTTCTCAAACAAAAAAATGTTTAATTTACATATTGGCCTATTAAGCACAATGTCACTTTAAAACAATACATCAATTAACTCCTTGCCTTTCACAAACAGGTGGGAGCGCTGTGGCTCAGTGGTAGACTGTTGGACTTCTTTGCTGGAGGTCCCGAGTTCGATCCCCGTCCGGGACGACCCGCGTTGTGTCCTTGGGCAAGGCACTTTATCCCGGTTACCTACATGGGAGCACCATGACTCCGTGTACTAAGGCGTTCTGCACGTCGATGGTGCACGTCTTCAACCGCCGTAACCCTGCTTGAGAGGAGCTTGCACATAGTTAGAATGTTGAGGAGTTGACAGTGCTCGTCGATGCTCGGTGGTTCTCTCCAGGTCCTCCGGCTTCCTCCACCCGTAACACTGTTTCGGTTATACGATTAACCATTGTGCATAAGTATGTGACCTTAAACGCCAATAAATAAATTCACAAACAGGGATACTTTCAAAAAACAATTTTTTAAATGATTAAAACAATTTCATTTTTCACCTATGGTCCTTCACTAAAATTAGCTCGTCGGATTCAATAATTTCTCACATGTCACTGTCTAAGTTCATATGTTAACCAATCGGTCGTTGATAGTGGTTTATGAACTGAAGAATTACTTGTAGGACCAGGTAGTTTTTACTTGAGTAACATATAATTGTATGTGTGTATGCCTATAACATAGGCTGCGTACCTCATAGCTTCAAGTTCTATGTGTGCTTCGTTTCCATAGATTATTTCCTCCCAATATTATGTGCAATAATTTCATCCCAGTTATTAAATATGGCTATGAAGTCTATTTAGACCAATTGGGGCACGGTGGCTCAGTAGTTACGGCATTTGGACTTCAGACCGGAAGGTCCAATGCTCGATGGCCGTCAGGGTTAACGGCGTTGAGTCCTTGGGCAAGGCACTCAATCCCGATTATCCACATTGGGGTACAGTGGCGCTGTGTTGTAAGGCGTATTGCACGCCGATGCCGCACTTGTCTCCAACCAATGCTAATTCTGCTTGTGTACAGTCAGTACGTTTTAGAGTGTGACAGTTGCTTGCCTCTGTTCGGTGGTTTCCTTCGGGTACTCTGGCTTCCTCCACCTGTAAAACTGTCTACACCCTGGCTGTCGAAAGTGTCGGTAAAACCCCAACAAAAGGTTAGACCAATTGAAGTCAGTCCGCAGCTAAAGTCTAATTATTTTATAGGAGGTATATGCCCCAAAAAAATTTCCCTTGTTCTTTGTTATTGATAATATCTGACAAGGTGAGTCGTCAACATTTTACTGAGAGCAGCGGCCAAAAGCGATCAGCGCTATTCACTAAAATCGCCATTCAGATGCTATTATATTTTCACGTTTGCCTCAGAAACATAGCATGTGGCCCCTCATTGAAACAAATTCGTTGAACTTGTTGAGCTTGTTCCAAGGAGGAGTCGTAAACTATGTTTTATGACAAAAAAATATAAAAAGTAACCCTTTGAACCCTCGTGGTTCTTCCATGTCAGTTCAATGGAAGCAATTGGAAGAGTCCATATTTATTATTTGGGGATAAACCAATTAACATTTTCAACGTGCAGCTGTGGGGCTGTACGTTAAAAATATTGATTGGTCTACTCCACACTTTAACTCAGCAGCTATCCTACGAAATGAATGTATGACATATCTCGCTTCTGGGCCGGAAAAACGGCCACCCAGGTTCAATGGGTTAAGCTGACCTAGTATTTTTTTTTGCTTTTGCAAGTCTCATCTTCTTTCCGTGTTCAATAAAGGGTTTGAACATGGACCAGTCCGAAAAGCAATATCAAAGGCTAGTGTCGCCAGTAATTATACACCCAAATATTAAATATTTTGAAAAATCACTATCTTCCGGGTAGGGGATATAGATAATCAGGATCACGCATCTTTGACTCATCTCGTCATCAATATCGACTTTCTATAAAGTGATCTCCCTGAAATTATGGAGGGTGCAATTAAGACGCATGTAATTGTAATTGCTGATAAAACAACCTATACCATCAGTACAAAATAAAGCGAAGTTTCCTTTTGTTACTTTACAAACAGCTCTTGGAGCTGTCTGTTGTTTTCGTTTATTAAAAGTTACAAAAGGAAACTTAACTTTTTACGGCAGGCTAATTCCAAGCATCTATTTAACTGCCGACTTTGGATATTTGCTTGTCGAATGCGTTTTTACAGTAATTTGCAAGCGTTTATTCTTCCCAGGAAAAAAAATCATCAAATCTTTCCTCCTGGACTATAATATTAATGGAAAGGATAATGTCTGTATTATATGTCACGATGCACACGCACTGTTG